>JAFIDM010009631.1:116076664-116097975 GCA_023159025.1 Thereuonema tuberculata
TTTCCCGGGAGTTAAAGGCGGGCGGGCGTCGGGCTGGCCCCCCGACCTCAATTCGTCCCGTTAGGTCGTGAATGCTGGAGCCTACCCTCCAGCCACCCCATAGGCCTTTGTAGGCCTGTAAGTGGGATACTTTAACTTTTTTTTTTATATATATATTTTTGAGGTATTTCACTATACTTTCATCTCACAAAAGGGCATTGCATTTCGTGATTCTACAGAATGTGTCGTCTCCTTGTACAACCATAAATGACTGCCACTTGAAACTTGTTTTTGAAACTGCCTTGACCCTTCAGAAGATGGGATATTTTGTTACAATTCCATCCTGATCTCCAGATGCTTTCTCACACATTTATATGACAATTCATGTAAACATCACAACTGCTGCTAACTTCACTACAACCTCTTTACCACATTTTACTATTAATTCAGAATGCTTAAAGGAAATGTAATTGTAATATGCATTTCACTACAAACTAAGATGTGTAATTATTTTCTACTGTAGATTACTTCTTTAGAAATATATTACATACTTGTATCTGTTGTTTACATTTGAAGCTTTTAATGAATCGTCCATGTTTTAATGTACAGGTGAAACTTTAATTATCAGGGCTTGGAAAGAATTAATCCTAATTTTCTTTTTCATGAAAAGGGCATTTTTTTTTTCTAAGAGGAATGGGAAACAATCTTGTCAAATTTTGCTATAGCTAATAACCTTAACATGAATAAAAGGGATAGAAGGAAAACTGCATTAAACATTCAATTTAAACCGCAATCTTAATTTCTTAAACTGAGATTCATTTCTATTAAGTTCATTATTTTACAATTCTTACTAGCAAATTGATAAAGAGCACTTTCATGTTAAAGTTTCTAGAGCAGCATAAAATTTTAATTTAAAATTTATAAAACTGATACAACTATGTTTTTTTATTACTGTACAGTTATACAGTTGATGCATTAAAAATATTAACAAATTTTAAAAATTCCATAACAAAATTATGTTAATAAATGCCATCTTACCTCTAACTAGAATATATACAGACACTGCCCCAGAAGCCATGACCTATTGGATTGATTTTGCAAGAAGAAATAATGTCGTGCTTAATCTGATATCAATGCTAGCACAAATATTTAAAATACAACACACACAATAATTATGCTTGTGATATAAGTGAAATGATTTCCATATTGTTCAAACATCTGAAAAGCACTGAATTTGTGTTTAATTGGTATTTTGTTACTTTTAAATGTACAGTTACTTATTAAGGGCTTATAAAGAATAATTACCAAGTTTATAAAAGGATAATTTGAAGGAGAACTTCCATAATCCAAAAAATGATGATGCAAATTATATACTGAAAACTCATTAATGTTTACAATTGGTTGGATGTAAGTAATATGTAATAGTACCCAACTCTATCAACCTTACTGTTGATACTATAATAAGAACTAATTTCTCAGTTAAGAAAATACAATTGTTGGTAACAAATGATCTGTAAAATGAAATATCAGAAAATTTATCTGTATTATAAGAAACAAATAAGAAACTATTGTACAGCAGATATCAGCAAATAGTAGTGTGTTTTACTGCCACTCTCAGCAACTAATTGTAATTCAGTTCAAAGTAAAAAAAAATTGTGTTTTTGAATTCTTATAATAATTGGCAAAAAATCATTAGGAATTTATTTTTCAACTTAAAAATTATTTAAAGGTGATGGATATCATTATTTCAACTGATATATTCTAAATAAAACATCTATTCCATTGGTTGTTCATAATAAATTCATATCCATTATTCTGATTATTTCTGTGTTTTGGATCTGCTGCAGCAATCTTTTGGCTGTATTATGTGTATTGGCGTTCACCAATTTTTGGAAATTGAAATTATATGTAGTCTGTACCTTAAACACTATTCTTTTTACTAAAAATGGCAAAAGTTTGATTACTCTAAGCCCATAATATTGGATTCCATCATTTCTTACTAAACCAATTAATAGTCACAAGTGTGAATCTAAATAGTAGTAGTCTGAAAATGTATTGGGACTCTATAATATACCTTTGGAAAAAAAAAAAAGTATCTAAAATCAACAAAATATTCAATGACCTTTCAGATTTTGTCTTGTCACTACCAATTAAATGGATCTGTGACTGACTGTGACGATAAAGATGGACACTCCAAATAAAATTAAGTAAAATTTTATAAACCAAATAAACCAATAGAAGAAATCATGATAACTGAAAATTAGTGCAAAAAATACGAATCAGATGAGGGACTAGATATCATCAAGGAAAAATTTTGTTAAGAGAATATAAAAAATAAATAACTACATAGCTACAATGAGAGACGAGACTAAATGTAGCATATGAAATAAGTACAATAAGCCTGTCAAAGGCTAAGTCAAAATAAATAAATAAATTAATAAATAAATGAAAAAAGAAATTTTAAACGAGTATTTTCCAGGACTTGCCTTTTATTTCACAGATTTCACACTTCCAATTCCTCACAAAGAATTTGTAATCCCTTAATAAATATGTGAATGTAATGTATATAGACAGATGTGAGTAAAAACATAAAAGTACTACAAAGAAAGTAACAAACCTTCTAAATTTTTTACAGCTGATAATCCTGGAGACTTAAAGATAGCCCTAGTTTATGATTTAAAAATATTGGAAAATTTTATAAATACATATACTTTTGTCCTTTGAATAATTCTGCCTGTGTGGCTATTTCTCCATTTGATTACTCCAAATATTACAAATGGATTAAAAGTGATACCTTTTTTTTCTTGTCCATCTGAAGGAACAGTCATTACATTAATTTTGAATCTTGTAAGTCAATCCTAATTGTTGAGCAGGAAGCTCTGATATATATATTTTTTATGTCAAAATAACAACATTAATTATGTTTATTATAATACAAACAAAGTGTCACATCCTTTAATGTTAAGACAATGTAAGAGGTCCTTTGCCATAAGGGTCATAATGTACAGATAAATCTATCTTGTCTCTGAAGTGGTCCTGCTGTGATGACAATTTCATTTACATGCTATTCTGATTTGCATCCGCACTTAATGAGAAATAAGCAGATTTCTCCAATTTAAAATGGCATAATTTCTTTCTTGTTTTTAATGGTAAACAATCCTTTCTTTACATAGTTTGTAGAGGTGGTGATTGTTTAAAAATGATGCAGTAACCACTAGAGAAGAAATAACTTAAAACAAGTTTTATGTGGCAATAAGTCTGATGACAGTCAGATTCTATACCACACAAATTGCAAAAACATCTTGGCCAGCACTTAAAATTTTATTATTTTTTTTGTTTTTGTGCTGATGGTAGTTTAGACGATCTAAAAGAGTTTCATCATGTACTTGCTGATGCATATATTCACAAAGAAATGTACTTCTGGTAAAGTGATATTGCATCCTGCTACTTGTATCTCCATGTAAAAAGTACCCTTCACATTTTTCACAGGACTCCATCATTCAGACTTCGAAGTTTTGATGACAAAATCCTTAAAGAGAACGAATACATACACTGACTGGGAAATGCTTGGATGACAGTAACTGAACAAAAGAAAGCGATCTAAGCTGGTCATGACTTCTTACTGGATGGAATTTGGGAAACAATTTTGATGTCTCTTTTATGCTTGTACTTAAATTTTTTCACATATCCTTCTACCAGTGCACGTATCTTTACAGGATTTATTTCTCCAGATTTATTATGACAAATCTAAAAAAATGATAAAAAATAAGATTACTAAATGAGAATATTTTTACAAAATATAAATCATTAAAAGTTTTTAAGTTATTAAAGAAACTGTCAATTTTCTCTCACAAAGAGATATCATCAGATTTTTACAGAATTGATTGGAAATTTTTCTGGTAAATCTAGATAAAATAAGAAGACGTGTTTCAGCTTTCAGCTCCATAGGCCCTAGTTTGCATGATTAAAAAAAAAAAAAAAAAATAAAAAAAAAAAAAAACAAAACCTATCATAGAACAAAAACGTGTGGTGTTTAAAGTGACAACTTGAATGAACCAAAGTCCAATTTATTTTATTTTAATGAAGATGAGAAGGGCTTTCTTTCTTTAATGTTTTGGGAATGTGAGAGTTAGTTCCTGTCCATTTTGGGTGCATGAGTCGAACAGCCCCTCTACAATCTCACGATGTTGTCATTTCCGAATATTTTTTATTACATATTAGCCGGGTACCGTCACTTCGCTCTGGAACCCTTGCATTTATAGCATTATAAACAAAAACTTTATTTATTTAGCAAATTAATATTGAGATAGGAAAATATACGACTTCCCAGCCCGCTGTAGTCTTCTCCGCTTAACTCGAGTGTATTGCGGGTTGGCACCACACACCTTGGGTTGTCAAAAAAACCATGTTTTTACCTGTCACAGGTGTGACATCTATATAATAGGTATATAAAAACACGTGCATATTCGAATGCAACGTTGTATCAAAATTTCAAAGCAATCGGTGAAGGACTTTCGAAGATTTAAGATTTTGAACAAACAAACATTTACATTCTTATTTATGTAGATATTATATCAGATTGGTGGGTGTTCGTGTCATGTGGCACTAAATAGTTAAGTTTCGTGCTTTGTTGTACATGCACAAATCATTTAAAATAAGGAAATATTTATTATGATGAAATATAAAGTTACTGCTTCCACAGATACATATAAAATTGTATGCAAATATACATAAATACATGTTAATAGAAATATTTCAAAATCTATTCATTATATACAGTTTTTATCAGGGATAGACGGGACCCGATATTTCGGGAAATTTTCGGGAAAATTATAATCCCGTTTATCGGGCGGGATTTGCTCTACTTCGGGATTTCTTCGGGACGGGATTTCGCGATTTATTTAAATTCAACAAAAGGCTTAATAATGCTGGGATTATTAATCCTGGCAATTGAAAACTACAATAAATCATTGAGAAATACTCTGGACTATTTATTTTCCTTCTACCTACCAATATTACATCAACAACAAAGTGTTTTCGTCATAGCGTTAGCGATCGACCGGCGAAACCAATAAACAACAGACGACGGCCTTCATGATTTCGACTAGCGACATACGTAAAAATGTTTTTGTTTATTATTATTATTGTCGTCCATATCAAGTTTCAAAACCCGAACAACTATTTCCCATTTATTGAGGAAGGACAATCCCGTCCCGATTTTCGGGAGGGAAAAAAAATCCCGTCCCATCCTGCCCCGACCTAATAATCCAATCCCGTCCATCCCTAGTTTTTATTTACATACATTTATTAAAAACAAGCTGTAGCTATTCATCACTTTCTGGTTGCATACTGCTTTTGAACATATACCGCTGAATACCACAAGGTATTTGTTAATTCGGTTTGATTCTACATTTCTTGAAGTGGAATTTGCTAAGAACATTTTATTTTTTGGTTCTGTCTTTACATGTGGAAAGTATATAAAACAAAAGAGTAAGCACAGGTTTCAGCTCCACTAAAAACATCTAATAGAACTGACTTGCATATATGTTCACATATTGACTTTTGCAGATTGAAAGAAAAATGACTGATTAGCTTAGGGAAAAACATATCAATTATTAAACTAATTATTAACTGCTATTATTTAAACCTTAACCATTTCAGCATATACAGCAAAACAAATAAATAAACACCATCTTCTATAAATAAATAAAAATAATAATAAAAAAATGAACATACAGCGCATTCAAACTTGTCCCAATAAGCACTACATCCATCCCCCACCCACCCACCTAATATCACATTAAATTGCTAAGCCACTGTGATTTGGGCTCAGATTTCCTTATTTAAGAGCTTTTAGTACAGTTAAAATTCTTTTTCGGCCATTTCCTCAGAAGGGTCTGAAAGCAGAAACACATATCTTCTATTTTGTCTATAGATTTACCAGATAAACTCCCATCACTTTGACAATATTGATCTAGCAAAGTCTCCTTTGTCAGACATTGAAAATTTTGATTTATAAATTTTAATGCATAACTCAACTATGAAAGAAAATATTTAAAATGTTAATGTTTATTATAAATTTTTAATGTGAAAATGTAAAAATTTTCATGTGACCCAAAAACACTTTCTGATTGGCTTGACATCAGTATGTTATTGAAACATCAGATGAATTTCCTACTAGAAAGTGGAAATAAAAAAAAAAAAAAAACTATTTTATTTGAAGGAATATTTGCTTAAGAATTTGAAAAGTGGATAAAGGATTCTGCAAATAAGATATATTACTCATTCCCTTGGGATGGTAGTTACTTTTTTCAAACATTTACTTCTGTTATCACAAAAGCATATGATAAGTTTTGTTTATCGTTAAGAATGGAAGAAACAATTTAACCATGCTATAAAATTTTGAAAAAAAAAAAAAAAATAATCTTGCTCTTATTCAGATAAAAGTTACAGTTCATTTTTGGTTTTGTTCATAATACAAAAATCAACTGAGTTAGCTTTGCATTAGGAACAAGAACCTAATAACACGTTAGTCAACTTTCTGTACAAATGCAGCTCGCAGACATAGTAACAGATTCCACAAGGTGTTGTACATCCTCCATGTGTAACTAACTCGCTGAAGCAATTCTTCAGTTCACACCATGGTCATAACCTGTTCTAGCATATCCCACACATGTTCAAATTGGTTCCAATCAGGGGAGTTTGGGGGCCAAGGCAATGTGATGAATTCATTGTCATGTTCATGGATGGAGATGGTTGGCTAACAGGTCCTGTGTGTTCACCATTCAATGTTTGTGGAATGATAATCAACGGGCCTAAGGCATGCCAGGAAATACTCCCCAGACCAGACCACCACTTCTACTTCCCTGTTGAACCCTGATTATACAATCAGAGGATAGGGCCTCAAATTGTTTTCGCCAAATGTGAACTCAGCCATTTGCATGGTATAGCAGGAAACTGGACTCATCACTCTACACGACCTTCTTCCATCTTTGAGGGTCCAGTGCTGATGTTTCTTGACCCATGTGAGGTGTTGTTTGTGATACCTGGGTGTCATATGATGAGTACCCTCATTGGTCTCTGGCTGTGGAACTCTAGGCAAATGAAGATATGGTGCATGTGGTAAGGGTTAAAATGCACCGCTGTTGTACTGGTGGATGAGCTGTGTGACTGTTGTCCCACAGTTTAAAGTTTAAACCTTTAAAAAATCCTCCAAACAGTAAATAAAAGAATTATGAAGGTATAAGATGAAAAAAAGAATGCAAAAGAAAATTATTTTTATATCAAAACATAAAATTATATAAAATTTCAACACATACAAGCAATTTATGATCTAAAATATAAGTTCCCCTTCACTTCTTTTTTTTTTTTTCTTTTAAATAGCGATTAATAATAGTAACAATATAAGTATATTTAATGTTAAGCAAAGTTGTTAAGAATAATATTCTTAACAGGAGTATAATGAAACAATTTTAATTATACTGTTAATTATATATTTTGTTTTAATGTGGTGCCCCCACTATAAAAATGGGCGAAGTCTCAAAATTAATAGTTCAATAAAGATTGACAGAATAAACAATTACCTTCGTTTTCAAGTTGATCCAATAATTATTTCTAATTTAGTTGATTTTATTTGGTATGGATAATTTGTTTTTTAGAATTTTTATTTTTCAACTTTTTCTTATTTAATTGATCAAAAGTTTTAAAGCTTGTTTCTACATCTAAAGGTTTTATATATATATATATATATTTGAAGTTCCTAATTGAATTATTGTTTCTTTTTCAATTATGATTACCAAAATGTTTGTTGAAATTGATTATTAACTATAAATTGTTTTTAATGTTAGAATTGTAGGTAGTTCTTTGAGAAGAAAATCCTAGTTTTAGGCTTCTGATACTTGTATCAGAAGCCTTCTAATCCCGGTTTGTCCTTCCATCTGTGGACAAGTATCATTAAAATCTCATTAAAATATCATTAAGCATAACAATAACAATTGTGCCTTTTGCATTCGCAACAATCACATTTATAATACAGCTCAGCAACAATAACAACAATCACAATAATCGCAACAATTGTGCCTTTTGCATTCGCAGCAATCACATTTATAATTTTAAGGAAATTAAAGAATAATTCAACATAAATTACATCTGCAAAGTATTGTGATTGGTTTACTAATCGCTATCCCTATCTTGTTCAATATTTACTGAAATTACGAGTAAGTATAGGAAATAAAAGTTAATTATCATGTTATTCAGCTTCATTAGCTAAAATGAATGAGCCACTAAAGTCAAAGCCAAATTGAAGGAGCAGACTTCTGAGGTCCTCATCAACGAAATTGGAACAAGGCCATTTATGAAACTCCACTCCCCAACATAAATTTTAAAGGAATTTTAAGCAAAAGTAGATCAAAACAAACAAAGAAAATGATGCACAATGTATTTTCTACCATTGCTTAATATATACACAAGTTTTCATTTTTAATGCAGATTCCCAATTCTTCGTTCACTATTTGTTAGGATTACAATAGGAAGATAATCTATAAAAAGAACGTTTATTTCTCCATCTTCATCTTCACAACAATTGCAATATACCAATATATATATATATATATATATATATATTCTTTTATGGACTGTATATATTGATACATAGTTTATGTTTAAGGAAGATAATTTGCCTGTACATAAAATACTTATATCAACAACATTCCCAGAAGCTACACATTAGTAATCCAACATTAGAGGGATTAACAATGTGGAAGGTGATGATTTTTGTCACATTTGGTAGGGTAAAGTGACCAAACCCTGGCACCTGACCAAATACTGGAACTCTTCATAATAACTTGTTCTGCTCCAATACCATTGGCTGAATTATTGCTTTACTGCACTCATTAAATGCTGATAGGTTTCAGTTTCACTTTTAGCCAACTTTTGTATTTTGAAGAGGAAGAGTTTTATAATAAATAACGCTCAATAGGTAATGATGCATTACGGTTCATGCTATGGTTCAGGTTTCACTTCGGCGAGAGTTAGAAGTTTACTGTGAAGACTTTGAAAATTAACAAATGCCGAGTACTGAAAAGCAAAAGAAAGAAACAACAGTGTAGATATGCAATTTATGTTTTAAAGTTTACTATTTCAAGGTGTATTTTGTACAATTTATGTTTATTCTGACGAAAAACAAAAAACATTGTGGCATGGTAAAAAGACCTAATAGTGGCATGTGTTGATCTAAAACTGGCATCTCGTGTCTTATTACTGGCACCCACTATAAATCAAATACTGGCAGGGCCAGAATAAAGACGTTAGCTAATGGGGTTATTCTAGGCTCTCTTTAAACATTTGTGTGTAGCAAATTAAATTCTCATTAGTATATACTACACCTAACAGTCCTCTGTTAGGCCTATGCAATTTTTTTTTGTTTTTTTTAATTAATTTCTTTAAGCTTTAAGTCAGGCGAAGCAACTTAATGTGCTCATTTTCCTGAAATGGCTCAATTTAGAACATTATTCTGTGAAATCTGAAATTCTAAATAAATATTAGGACAGTTACATTCCTGCACATTAAATATAAAAAAGGGAATTGAAAGAATATACATTGACTTTGTTTTCCCGCCTTGGATTATCATCGACGAGAATCTGGGACAGCTGTTTCGTCCTTATTAGGACTCATCAGCCAGATATAACCTTGATGATAAGCCCAGAAAGGCAAAGCTTATGGATTCCTCTCCCGCTCCCGGAAGTGGAATCCTACAAAAACAAACAACAATAATAAATTACTGTAACCCCAGATTAAAAAATCTGTACTAATACTTACTAGGCGTGAAAGTAAATTCAATATGTATTCTTTCAATTCTCCTTTTTATGTTACATTCATGCACATTAAACTGCCCTATTTAAGAGAATTTAGTCCTTGTTTTGTCCCTTATAATTAAATCCTTATGTGCCCAGCAGTTAGCAGGCTAAGGTTTTTCAATCTGTACTGGTTACAGTAATTTATTGTTGTTGTTTGCTATTGTGAGGTTCCACTTCCGGGAGTGGGAGAGAAATCCATAAGCTTTGCCATTCTGGGCTTATCATTGAGGGTAAATCTGGCTGATGAGTTCTAACACGGACGAAACAGGTGTCCCAGATTCCTGTCGATGATAGCCCAAGGCGCGAAAGCGAACTCAACGTGTATTCTTTCAATTCCTTTTATTATCTAAATAAATGTGTTTAGCCTACTATGTAGATTACATTTTAATTTTGGATATGAACCAATTTCTGTTGCCTTTTGAACTTAATTGCCACCATGCTTGAGAAGGAATTGAACTGCCATCCTTCAGATTAGAAGTCTGACGCTCTAGCCGTTCGTCCATACTGATATCTGAAGTTCGATGGTTCAATTCTCGCTAACATTTAAGTCAAAAAGCTAACGAAAATAGGTTCGCATCTGTTTTTGTTAAGCTTATTGTGACGAGTTGGCATCGTTTGTTGTTTAAGTGTAAAAAAATTAGACTTAGGTCTATTTAGAAAAATGTGCTTTTGCATTTGGCAAAGGCATCATTTTGCAAAAGGCACCATTTGTTCCAAAATGTTTGGTCTTAACTTCCGATGAAGTTTACAATTATAAAATGGAAGCACCGAAAAAGAAGGAAGACTTTGAAAGGCAAAAGAAGAAAGAAAATGAAAAGAGGAATGAGGTTCAAAAAGTTCAACGAGCAAAAAAATAGAAAATGTAAGCAGCAAGGAAAGCATGCACTTTGTCAAAGAAGCATCCAACAAACGAGGCTAAAAGTGACCGTGCAGACTGAAGCATAACTTGTAAATCCATCCGTCCGTTTAACTTTTTAAAATACTATTTATATTTAGCATGTTTTTATTCATATTTTGTGTCGTATTGTGAAGATCATTGATTTTAAGCACAAACGGATACCAAAGTATTTGCGTTCAAATGTTTTAGGTGTAAATAAAAAAAAAAATGTTCTGAACGTCTTTCTGAAAAGTATATTAAAATGAATCATGAAACATTAAGCTAGATCTCTATAAAATAACTATGAAAAATGTAGGCTACACTCTAATTAATAACTGGCCATTACTTTAATATGTAAGATGAAATGTAAGCTATTAAAGCCTGTGTATAACACAGTTGACCAATTACTGGCAGGAGCCAGAATAAAGACATGATGTGCCAGTATTTAGACTAAAAGTGCCAGTGTTTGGTCAACTAAAATTTTTTTTTTGATCTTTTGTTAAAATTAAGTCTAATCTGTGTTAATTATTTCAAATTATTGTGGAGTAAAGCAAATAACCCTCAAATTTCACCTCCTTATATAATCTAACAGTAAAAATTGAGAAGTTGATGCCAGTAACTGGTCACTTTACCCTAAAATCCTAACTGCTCAGATGGGCAGCTGTTTTGGAAGGAAGCATTTCAACATACTGCACCATCACATATGTTGATTTCTTTTTTTAAATAGATCAATGATTTCCAATGTTATTAAACTGTAGCTTTAACTCGCCAAAATGTAGGATAGAAAAGCCAGATAAGGAAAATTTTAAAAATGAAAATTCAAAATTTAAACCAATTTTTGCATACCAGTTACAACAAATCATACATCACAATTTGAGAAGCAGTGAACTATAGACAGTTGTCCATTAATTGCTCATGAAACTTCTTACACATACTAAAATAACTATTGGTATTTTCAAGATAGTCAAGCCAAGTGAGCAATAGCCATAAACAGAACATGCTACCATCTGAGGACATCAATGTGCCTCACTAGATAAGGACATTGGTAAAATGGTGACATAAAGGGCTACGATTGGCTGTTAGACAAATACTTTACTTTCCATAATAAAAAAAAAAAAAGCAAAAATAAATACCATTATTAAAGACAAATAGCTGGAAGAAGCATGTAATCCAGCTTAGAAAGTTTTTTAATGTTGTAAAATTTTTCCATACTTTGCATTGTTCACTTTACTACTGATATCATAGCATTTGTTTTCCATGTCCATTATTCAGCTTGGAGCAATCTAGTAACTTAAGCGGTGAATTTTTCACTTTACTTACTAGAACATTGCTGCAAGCAATGATTCATTTCCTACTTGTATTATGGATTTCTGGCTCAATTCGCTTGCTATCTTGAAAATGTAGGATATTACAACAATGAAAACATACGAGCAAACTGAAGTGTACCGTAGTTTAGTAACATAATTTAATTATGTTACTAAATTAAGTTTAATTTTTTATATATATATATATACCAGGTATAACAGGATTGTGGTATACCTCAAATATTTTTTTATGTATCCTTGTAGTGAAATGCAATTCGGAACATTAATGATACAAGAAAGAATACAGAAAACACTATATTCCCTTTTCAACTCTGCAGTTCAACTTTGCAATCTTAAATGGAACACCCTGTATATTTAGACATTTAAATTCTATTCAAAATTTCGAATTCAACAATATATCACTTGCACATGTTTTGTTGGAATGTGTTATGTACGATGGAATATTTTAAAACACAATTGGCGTAGAATGGCATTGAGAAACCACCGGCATGGCATGTGTGTTTCTACTGTATTGTACTGTAATACGTCTATGTATTGTTAGTGAGTGAGGTGTGTGTACGCCGAGAGAAGTACTGTATTGTTGTGGTGGAAAATGGAATGTTACAATTATATGCATAATGAGCAAATCGATAGGCTGTTAAAATATGGGGAGTGTACACGAAATGGAATTACTGCCTGTGCTCTGTATGATGAAAGGTACCCTGACCAACATTATCAGTCTTGAAATTATTTTCGTAGTCGAATAATGCATGGGAACATTTTATTATTTCTGAAGACATGGAAATGTGGCTTACACGACACTAAATCCTACAACATCAACAAGAGAAATTGCTATCGTCACACCTGCAAGTCACCAATCCATTTGGAGAATTTTAAGAAAACAGGAATTCCGTTCCTACAACATTTGTATGAAAGTATCAACATTTGTATGAAAACAGACCACAACAGACATTTACAATTTTGCAATTGGATGTTGGACAATCATGCAAATAATAATAACTAGTTCCGACCCGTGAAATATTCACGGAAGTAAAACAAATTCCACATTTTTGAAAAACACAAGATTGAAAAAGATGTTCTAAGGTAATTTATTTAGAAGCCATGACTTCCACAACAGCCCATATGTAATTTGAATATCGGCTTATTTGTTAAAATAATATTATAATATTGTTAAAATAAAAAAAAATAAAAAATTGATTTACCACTTTCATAGTAGCCAGCGCTGCGGTTTCTCATTATGAAACATAATGGCAACCTGCTGCCCTAAAAGAATAGGTTTGTCGAAATTGAGGCAATATTAACGGAAGTAAAACAAATGCCACATTTTTTGAAATAACCTGAAATTTTTGAAAAACACAAGGTTGAAAAAGATGTTCTAAAAGCCATGACTTCCGCAACAGCCCACATAATTTGAATGACTAAGCCAAATTTTGTTAAAATAAAAGAAAATAAAAATTGATTTACCAGTTTCAACAATAACGAATGTCCAACAGCCAATACCAATAATCCTGTCTGGGCAACAATGAGGGCACGTGCATCGTCATTATCCCTACTTTGTTGAGTATTGAGAGAGCAGCGAAACAGCCGAAATTATGTAAAAACCGAGGTTTTACAAACTCTCTTACAAATTTTGACACATGAACTTCATGCATTTCAGTGTAAACTTCATTTATGTGGGAAAGAAAATATCAATATGCTGATAATAATTGTGTAATCACGATCCGTCATGGTGAAGTGGAGAAAATAGTAGAGATGCCATCTTTAAACAGGGGCGTGACGTCATGCCTGACAGTGTTCCAACGCTGCACTGTGATTGATTATTTCAAATTACAAATTTACAAAGATCGTACAACTTTTGCCTATTAATAGGATGATTTTCCATTCCACATTTTATACACAGATGAAACACGATTTTCAAATAACGGCATGTTCAATAGAAACAACACTCGTTATTGGGCCCAACAGAATCCAAGGTTGGTTCGTGAAGGAAATTTTCAGAAAGGTTTGGGTTCAATTGCTGGATGGGCGTTTTGAGCAATTGAATAATAGGTTCGTTATTGTTTGAACGACAATTGAATGGGGAACGATATCTTGGTTTCCAGCAAAATGAAATAAGAGGCATTAGATGAATTGCTGTTGAATGAAAGACAACAGATGTATTACCAACATGATGGAGCACCACAATTCCAGAATTGTTACCCAATATTTACAGAATAGATTTGGCGATCACTGGATTGGAACCAATGGACCAGTACCGTGGCCACTAGATCACCAGATCTGATGGTATTAGACTTTTTCATCTTCCCACACCTGAAAAATATTGTTTATTCAAGACCACCTACAACATTAGCTGATATACAGAATAGAGTATGAGCAACGATAGCCAATATAACTCCTCAACAGTTGAATAATGTTATGAGGGAAGTAATTGAATGAGCCCAATTATGCAGGGACGCTCATGATGGACACTTTGAGCAACTTACATGTGTCAATGTATTTCTTTTCTACATTCATAGCTGTCATTACAATAAATACTTGTTGTAGTTCTTTTATTTTCATTCAATAAAGTAAGGAATAGATAGCCAGGTTTGTTTTTCGAGATTCCTCAAACATAACACATTAAACAAAACATGTGCAAGTGATACATTGTTGAATTCCAAATTTCAAGTAGAATTTAAATATGTCTAAATATACAGGGTGTTCCATTTAAGACTGCAAAGTTGATGTCATTTTTGGAAATGATATTTCTAAAGGGCATATAGTGTTTTCCGTATTCTTTTAAGTATCATTACTCTGCCAAATTGCATTACACTACAAGGATACATAAAAAAAGTACTTGAGAAATACAATCCTGTTACACCCAATAAATATTTGTTTCAATCTCTTTTGTGTGTAGTGCAATATGAAAGCCTCCATTATCATTACAGAAGAACTTTTCAAACAAATTCATCCACATGAATTAACCCCTCACCCATCCTCCGCACACACTCTACAGACTGTTCTCAAATTACTGTTTTCCATGATTTGTATCGATGGAATGAGAATTTCAAACATTCCTTGCTTTTACTGATTTTTTTATGTATTTACTGAAATAAAAAGATCAATTTAAAATGGAAGTATTTTGTTTCCCGTAAACCTTCATAGCCCCCTTCTTCAAAAAGCTTCGAAATATGTTGATACGAGCTTTGTGACTTGTAATGACTTCAACACACACATACTGTACATCGGTGTCTGTGTGTCCAAAATTACAGCTCTTTATAATTTTAATCTTTGTAATGCTTAGGACTGCTGTTTTGATTCAGGTGTGATATGGGACAACCAAGTCTCTTCTCCCATCACCATGGCTTAATATGTCATCGCTTCCACCATGGTAAAACATCAGAAATGTCAAAGCACCTTGCTTCATCGTGGATGTTCTCTCATCCTTCATTAAACAGTTGGATCTATCTCCTAATCATGCTATCATTCATCACATGTTCACTGTAAACTTCACAAATCTGACGATGAATATCGCTTGTCACACATTCCCGATGTTCAAAAAAACAAATGTCAGATTTGATCAGTAGGCGGGAAGTTCGATTGATTTTAAACATGTTTCATGCTCACTACAAACTGCAAACACAACTCAATGTAACGGCATCTTTAAAACTTGGTAAAGGAAGGGGCTATGCATGTGCCCAGAGACAACTGTCATGATGCGTGAGGGGTAGGCACGAATGGAACTTACTTTCCGGATATTCCTCATAAATAAGGAAGTTAGATTTTACAACTTCAATCATCATTTCTTTTTAAATAGTCTAATGGAACTTACTCTTATATGACATGACTGGTACTTAATTAAAAAAAATAAAATACAATATATTAATAGACAGATTAAGAATTATTCACTTGTTGAACAATAGTACAGATGGATAAATTGATATAAATAGATGTATGTAAAGAAATTAAGTAAATTAGAAACTGATAATAAATTGATAAGTTTTAATTCTTTCTGTACTGTAGATGAACACACTAGATTAAAAATATTACCAAAACATTACTTGCTTCTTACAAAGTAATAAAACAAGTTTTACAGGTAACCTATTTTTAATGATTTGAAAAAATTTATATAATTTTATTTGGAACTAAATAAATGTATTACCTTGGGTACTGATTTCCGGAGAATTTCTTTATATTCATCCTTTGTAATCTCACGGCGATTGTAGTATGGCTTAATTGCTAATTTTACTTCTTCCACTACTCGCTCTTGTCTATTAAGTTTTTTCAAAAACTGGAAATAAAACTGTAACAAGTTAAATACGTAGTTAAGTTTTCATTAGCTTAAAGAATTTTAAATTTCTGGAAAGTATAGATTTCAAAAATAAATAAATAAATAAATAAATGTGCACACATACATTCATATTAATAAACTTACCTTTTCTTTGACTTGCATTTCTACAGCAGAACTTGGCAGTTCATCTAAAATTTTGAGCTGACTTTCATCAAGTTTAATGGTAATTTCTTTCTTTCCTTCTTCTGTTTTCTTATCCTTTTTCTGTCCACCACGACGATCAGGAATTTCAAATCGTACAATGTGTTTCTTTGATACTGCATCACCTTTGCGTTTACCTTCAGCTTGATTTCGATTATCAACTTTTTGTGACTGTCCAGTACTGTTTCTTCCACTTCTATGATCACTTACAGATTTTCCCCGTTGAACAAACTGCTTTTCAGAATTCTTAGAAAGTGAAGGTATTTCACGTTTAGAGCCTAGTAAAGCATCAAACTTATCTTTTACTTTTTCATTAGCTAAATTTGATGATAGCTGTTTACTGTCAGAACGGCCTGAATCAACAATATTTACAGTTTCACCAGGTGAATAGGGAGAGTCTACCTCCATATCAACAACTTCTGTAACATCCTGCTGTTGTTGTGCCCGTCTAGCATCACCATTCTGTGTGGCAGTATTTGGATGCTGGAATGTCACTAAGGGTGGAGGAAATTGAGGTGGGGGACAACTCATGTTTGCTTGAATTATAGGAACTCCAACACCTGGAGGTGGTACTCCAGCTATACCAGGTCCAGCGCGAGGACGCACATTACCCATCATCGCTAACTGAGCAGGTGTATGTAACATTGTTCCAATCTGAGTCAAATTAACAGATTGGGTGCTTACTGGGACAGCAGTTGTAGTTAACTGAGGTGCTATGAAGTTACCACGCATCACTGGCTGTGCAGGTGGATACATCATACCTGGGGCCCAACTAATGGGGCGTAAAGGTGCGCCCATTTGCATAGGTGCAGAATTAGCAGCAATAGTATGTGGTATATAGTTTGGTGGTGGAACTCTAACATTTGGTAAAGTCACTGGGGGTACTGTTGTTTGAGGCATAATTTTAGCAGGAGTTGGAGGTTTAAATGCAATTGCTACTGTATGGGACTGCTGTTGAACTGTTTCTACAATTGTTGGCATGGGTGGTAGTTCAATAGGTTCTGGTTCTGGAGGGAGTGGGGGAAGCTGTGGAATTTCTGGAAGTGGAGGGGGTTCTGGTTTTTCTTCATCTGCTCCAGTTTCTTGAATCTTTCCCTCATCAGGAGGAGACGGTGATGAACTTGGAGATTTGGTTGGCTCAAAGGGATCATACACACAATCTTCTGCTGGAGATGGAGGAGATTTTGAGATTTCATTCACACGTTCGCATGTAATGACACTGTCTTCATTTACCTTAGGATCCAGTGGTGAAGATATAATTTTCTTTTCTTCTACTTTTGCTTCATTATCTGATAAAACTTCAATATCTGCATCAGAAATACAAACATCTGGTTCAGAATCGATCTGAACTGGATCATCTACAACACATACTTCCGATCCAGAATCATCATCTACATTAGATTTGATGGATTTTTCACTCAAAGCAATATCAACTGATTCTTCTTCTTCACAGATCGGTTTCCATTTCATAGGTCTAGGTGGTTCAGGAGGATCTTTTCTCCTTGAAACTTCTTCAATTTTAGATCTTTTATGTTCCCTTTCAATTGGAGAACTGTAATGTTTCGAGGACAATTTCTCAGATGGAATGTCTTTATGTTTTTCTTTCCAAATGGTTTCAGAATCCAACATATTTCGAGCTTTTTTATGTTCTCTTCCACTGTCTGATTCAGAAGGGCGCTTTTCCCTGCCTTCTTTACTTTTATTTATTCTGTCTTCTCTCAATTTACCTTCCCTAACTGTATTTTCTTTGCCAACAGAGCGATTAAAACTTACATTCACAATTATACTATCTCCTGATGCATAAACCTCTTTTGATTCTATTGGTGAAGTTTCTCTACTTAAGAGTAGAGATTTATCTGATTTTTTCTTATGCTCTCTGTGTTTATCTTCTCTATGCAAATGAGGCCTATCTAAATCACGATTCTTTTCACGTTTTTCTTTTTTATCTTTATCCTTCTTTTCTAATTTGTCTCTTTTATCATGCATTTCTCTGTCATGTTTGCGGTCTTTGATTTTTTCTAGAGACATATCACAGGTACGATTTATGTGCTTGTGACGTTCTTTTTCTTTCCAGTCCTTGTACTTATCTTTGTGTTTCTCCTTATCTTTTTCTTTATCTCGATGTTTGTCTTTGTGACGTTCTTTATCTTTATCAATTCTATCCACTGATTTCTTTTCACGCTTGTCTTTTTCTCTTGAATGCTCCTTTTTACTATGTCGTTTATAGTCAAATGATTTATCTTTCCTTTTTTCAGCATTTTCTAATTTCCTCTTTTTAGCTTCTTCTCTTTCTCTCTCTTTTATTTCTCTTTCTCGAAAATATTTTTGTTCATCTTTGGGCTTTCCGTCACGATAGTTTCTCTCTTTAGAGTTTTTAGATAGCTTTTTCCAACTGATTTCACCACTACCACCAATATCCAATCGAGCTAAAACACTTGTACGTTTCATTTCAGTTGTTAGGGGGACTGCATTCTCATTACCTTCTTTACTGTTTTTGTCTCTCTTAATCTTTGGAATGCGGGGCAATTCAGAAATGTTAACCCTAGGTACATCATAATCATCAGGACTTTCAGGCCTAGGAGGAAGAGGTGGAGGTGGTGGCACCAAAAGACGATTTTTGCTCCTTTCTTTTCCATGGTAAGGTGGAGAATCATCAACAATTTCACCTTCTTCATGATCATTATCGCCAAAATCTCTATGATGTTTTGGTCGGGAAGAACTGGAATGAGACGACTTCCTTCTCCCTTCTTCACGAGATGAAGATTCACGTTTTCGACGTTTGTGTCTATGATCATGTTCATCACTATTAGGAATTTCTCCTTCTTCAATTATATCTGATGCACATACAGTTTCGCTGTCATGCCTACTTTTCTTAACACTTTTTGGTTTTTCCTGAGTACAAGCTGCAAGGCATAACTGCTCCATAAAAGCCTCTTGCGAATCTTCAACTTGAATATTCTCTGTTGATTCCTTCTGTATCTCCTCCACTGTTTCAGTCTGAGTTAACCAAGAGCTTTCTTGCATGTGTCTCTCAGACAGATGATCATCTGCCTTCTCTTCTAAACTCTCAACTTCACTACTATCCATTTTATCATCTCCTATTTTGTCATCCGTTATGCTAATTTCCTCTAAGTCTTTCTCTAAGTCTTTATTTTTTTGCACCAATGCTTCTTTTGTTTCTGGAATGATCTCAACATTTCTGTCTTCAGGTGTCTTACAAGTATTTCTAAGTTCTGCACATTCTAATTCATCTTGTTTTGTAACAGCTTCAGGGTTATCATGTTCAGTTTCATTATGTTCATCATCTTCATCTGGCTGCTGTTCTTCTTGATGTTCTTCCTCTTCCTCCTCCTCTTCCTCTTCTTCCTCCTCTTCTTCAGAAATAGCTTCAAATTTTTTCTCTTTGTCGTCTTCATCTGGCTCATCTTCCTCACCAGATAATATTGTAGAATCCCGACATTCTTCTCCAGCATCACTAACATCACTTGAAGAACTAGGAGAATCCTTGTTTATGCTAGCATTTAATTTAGAATTCTGACATGTATCCATAAATTCATTTTTACTGCTTGTATCTTCTAAATTACAAGATCCAGTGTTAGAACTTTCATCACTTTTTATGGGATCATCAATAGGAGAAGGAGGCCTATCAATCATTCGATTGATTTTCACTACAGTATTTTCATTTACTGCTTCTGTATCACTTTCTCCAGCCCCATCTTCTTCTAGTGACTGTCCTTCTCCATTTGAATGTTCACTAACCGATTTATTGCCATCAACACTGTGGTCACCATCCTGTACTGAAGCAACATCTTCATCAATGACTAAATCATTTTCACTTCCACTGTCATCATTAGCGTTATCAGACAATTCTTTATTAGGAACATCATCTTCCTCTTGCTTTACAGTTTCATCGATTACCAAATCATCATCACTCGAAGCATTACTATGATTACCACAATCATCTCTACATAAATCAGTTGCAGGAGCTAAAGCATCCTCTGTTCCAGAATAACCTTCATCATTCTCAAATCCTGGCTCAATATCACTGTAGATATCAATGTCATCATCATCAGAAATTTTCTTATCCTTTTCATTTTTCTTGTCATTTCGATGCTTTTCTTGTGACGTAAGACTACTACACTGGCTATGTTCACCTGGGGTGCTATATGAACTACCACTGGAACTTGTGCTTCTGTAATATTCAGCATAAGCCCTATTACTATCTTGACTACCAGATGATGTAACTGCAGCTGATGTTCTAGTATCCGAGTTTCTTCTGCAAGAAGTACTGCTACCTGCAACATTGCTACTGACATTGGACCTACCAGAGGAAGTTGTATTTTGTTCTGGTCCAGCAGGTTGCTGGCGAGCACAACTAGATGCTTTCAGAGATCCATCACGCAAAAATGTTATATCTTTGCTTTTACGGAGTAAATCAGATTGGCAGCTTAGTATACTTCCCACTACATCAAAAGTTGTGGGTTCAGCCACTACTGAAGGCACTTGAGGCAACCTATAAAATAAGAATTATAATAATAAAAATCAGTAAATTATTTGAAATAAAACAATTTCTTCTTCATAAAACCAGTAAATTATTTGAAATCAAACAATTTCTTTTTCATAAAGTTTTTGTTAAATATGCATAATGCAGTCTGCAGAAAAAAAAGTAACTACAGTGATACCTTGGATCACGAACGTCTCTGTCTACGAACACCATTTGCGAACAAATTTTCCTTCGCTTCATGAACATGCACGCACGGAACTCATGCAGCGCACGTGATTTGCAGTGCACAGCCCCCCCCCCC
>JAFIDM010009631.1:116099822-116136851 GCA_023159025.1 Thereuonema tuberculata
TACAGTATATTTTACTTAAATTTTTTTAATTATAAAACCTTAATATTATACATTCACTTACTCACTCCCACTCGTAGAGGGTTGAGATTCACTCGAATGCTCTTCTGCTGGAGTCGCTGACGGTGTAGCTGGGGGCTTTATCTTGGAGAAAAATATGGTGATGGGTAGTTGCTGTCGCTGTTTTTTTTTTTTTTTGCTGCAAAATGCCCTTGTACAAGGCCATAACGCCGTCAATGTGGTTGCTAAACTCGACAGCTCGAACCATATTATCGTCTACGTCTTGTGCAAATCGCTGCAATGCCGTTGCCATGGTGCACATTTGTTGCAGGTTCTCCAGGGTAAGTCCACGCTCTTCAATTTCTTGCTCTTCTTCACTTTCTTCCTCACTCGCTGACTTCGTCATCTCAAGGAGGTCTTCGTCTGTCAGCGGATCCGAGTGGGCCTCGATAAGGCCGTTGACGTCTTCTTCTGTCATGTCGACGAAACCTTCATCTCTAATTATGCGGGCCAGCCTCACCGTCTTCTCCACCGCCGAGTGATGAATTTCGTCAGGAGTGAAGCCTGCATAGTTATGGACAGCATTAAGCCATAATTTCTTCCAGCAAGAATTTATGGTCTGAGTTTTCATGTCCTTCAATGCTTGCTGTAAATTTGTCAAACATGATGCAATATCGTAGCTACGCCAGTACTTTTTCAAGTTGAAGCCCTCGTCGTCGTCGACAACTGCCGCGATGAGGCCCTCCATCGTGGAACGTGTGTAGAGTGCCTTAAAGGCACGAATGACACCTTGATCCATCGGTTGAATGAGAGATGTGGTGTTAGGGGGAAGAAATTCGATCTGCACGTCATCATATTGCAGGTCTTTTGCATGGCCTCCTGCACAGTACATCAAGAGAAGGACCTTAAAAGGAAGGCCCTTCTCAGCCAGATAAAGCTTCACCTGCGGAATAAAACAATGCAGGAACCATTCAAGGGTCAGGACTTTCGTTATCCAGGCCTTTGTGTTATGCATCCAATACACGGGGAGCAGAGCCTTATTTTTGTTTTTTAAGGCACGTGGATTTTTGGCCTTATAAATCAGGCCTGGCTTAAGCATAAAGCCTGCAGCATTTCCACACATAATAAGTGTGATACGGTGCTTGTGGGCCTTGAAGCCTGGCCTCTTCACTTCATCCTTGAACAGGAATGTACGGGAAGGCATCCTCTTCCAAAAGAGACCTGTCTCGTCCATGTTAAATACTTGCTCAGGGAGGTAGCCGCCATCACTTATGAGCTTTGGAAACTCATCCTCCACGTAACGACATGCAGCATCGCTGTCGGCAGAGGCAGCCTTGCCATACAAAGGCATGCTTTTGAGACCATACCTTTTTTGAAATTTCTCAAACCCGGGCAAGGTCTGATCATAGAGAGATTTGGCCTTTGTCCTGATCATATTAGAGTCCAAACTCATGTTCTTTTTCCTGAAATCAGCAACCCACAAGGCTAAGGCAGCTTCCATTTTCACAATTCTCTTATTGCGCGGAGTTGCCACACGTTTCGCTTCTTCATTGAAGGTTATTGCTGCAGTTTTGCGGATGTTTGCTTCGTCTTTCTTGATGTAGCGAACTGTAGATTCATTTATGGCATAATGGCGTGCCACCGCGGCATAACTTCTGCCCTGTTTTAACAAATCTAGCAGTTTCACCTTTTCACTGATGGTCATCATCTTCCTCTTGGGCTCACTTGAGGAATCTTTCACAATGACATTTGGCGCTTAGGAGGCATTGTAAGGGCTTAAGTTAATATCGCACAGAACTTATAAACGCGAGACACAGTTGTACAGCGTGAACGAGAGACTGGCAAAGCGGTGGGATACAGCAAGGGAAGACGCTGGGATAGGATGCAATGATGCGCAGCCAATCAGCTCACAGGGATATATATCCGCACCGGGAAGCAATCACGTGGTAATATTTTACGAAATCTCACCTGTGGAATTAGAGCTAATTTAATTCTTTTTGGAAGAAAACGATTCTTTAATATATCGTAGGAATAAAAGTGATGGAAAACCTCGGGTTTTTTTGTTAGTTTTTAAGAAAATTTAAAGCGGGACTCTTTTGCGGAAGCAGAATTACAAAACAATAAAAATGGCAGTCTTAGAAACATTTGGAAAAGCGAGGGTTATTCCAAAACGGAAAGTAAATTTTTTTCGGGCGTTTTTCCAAACGAAACATTCTGGAAAGTATTGTACCTAACTTAACCTAATCTACAGTTAACTGCACAGAAAATGTTTTTTTTTTTTTATGTTTTATTTACAAACGAACAATCGTTTCCGCCAAGTGTTTTTTCGCCCGCTTCATAATGGGGCTACAAGCTTTTGCCTTGAAAATGTGCACATCCGCCGCCCGTGAAAGAGTTCCAAGAAAATCTCGAATTTTCTTAAAAACTACGAAAAAAAGCCGGGATTTTTCATCACTTTTATTCTTAATATGTATCAACGAAATCCGTTTTCTTCAAAAAAACTTTAAATTAGCCCTGATTCCACAGTGAGATTTCGTAAAAAACTACCAATCACGTGCCTTGTCTGATTTCCTGTAGGTATGTACAAGCCTCAGAGAGCTGCTCTGTCTGGCTGGCAACCTAGGAAGCCGTTTCTCTCGTGCATCACGATGAAACAGCGCTGCTTTCCACAATATGGCCGCCGATATGACGGTATTTTTCAATTTTTATTTTTCGATGAATATTTTTGAAAAATCCGCGATGCACTGAAGTCGCGAGACTTGAGGTGCGAAATAGCGAGGGATTACTGTAGTGCAACACTTTATTACTGACAGTACAACAAAGCAGGTTCCAGAAGAATTTTACCACGGGAATATGAGAAATCATTTTGTAGAAATCATTTGCACTCTTTCTGTATTTCTGTTCTAAGTAGCTTATATCTTTTTAATGTGGTAACATGAGCCGAGAGGCATTGGTTAGTGAAAATTTGACCAATTATTCTATTATTGCAAAAATTATGTCTTATGGAAATACTGAATATAACTGAAATCCTTAAAAGAAAAAAAAATCTATTGTATGCTCCTCTCATAGTTATTTAAACTTCAGAGCATTAATAAATATCTATTAATAACTTCATGGATATTGTAGTTTAAATTTTGTTTCTATTTTAAAATCTTAACATGTAGAAAACTGAGTGATCCATTTTGTTTTCTTCTTTCTTTCTTTTCCTATAATGAACTTAATGCTTGGTTATATTTAAATATGAGAACAACCACTATACATTAATTCCATAGCCCCCACAGTAACAGGGAATCAACAAAGCATTACAACCATACAACATAAAAGCCATTGGCAAAGTTGATAATCTATTAACTTTTTAACACACACACACACACACACACAAAAAAAGAAATAGAATACAGAAGGATTGGTGAATTTGTGGCGAATAGCATAAAACTCAAAAACTGCAATAAAATTACAAAGGCTAGACAATGAGAATTCTAGCAAAAAGAAAGATGCACCATGATACCAAATTATAGATGTAATAAAAGATCACTAATTTTTCAACACTGTAAGTAAAGAGCACAAACCCAGCTTTTAAAGGCATTAAAGTAATCATCATCACTGTTCAGGTACAGCCGAATGCCCAAGGCAGTGGTCTGCCATGCAGATGATATGCATGAAACTGGATATGAATCCTGTCTGGCTTAGATGTTTGTCTTTCTTTCTCTCTTTAGTGTGAGAATCTCTTCTGAGTTTCTATTTCTTTGACACGTTCAAGATTTAATACTTTGCTGAACTTCATTAGTACAGGGAGTAGTTTTTAAGATAATGAATTTTTAAAACATAAATTAATTCCTTTTTTCCCCATTAGATATAATGAAAGTTATTAGCATTAGAATAGTCAATAAAATTTTAAAAATGTTGTTAGCTATTTTATATAGCCCAATAATTCCTTTAAATCTCAAAATTAACTTGTAATACAGAGTTAAACTGTATTGTTTGAGTAAAAACAACCTTGTATAATACCTTGTAATATATGCCAAATACCTTGTAATATATGCTTAAGTTCATAGTTTACTAAACTCTTTAACTTATTAAAACACTGAAATAAACATGCTCAAAATTATGCAAAAAAAGAATGGTTTTAGGTTATAACATTCAGTTTGGGGATTTGTAGGAAGTTTAGTAATAATGGTGACCCATGGGCATCAAAACAGCAACTTTTCAAATACCAATCCAAAATAATTTGGAATAAAAAACATTTTATATTGATAAGCTTTATTAGAATAATAAGAGGTTAAAATCTACCCTGAATGTTAAACAATTAACACGATTATAAGAAAGTTACATACATATGGTTAAACTATGATCATTTCAATACTACATGAAAACACAATCTAAATTCATAATTTGTAAGGCTTCAGGTAGTTATGATAATTATATCAAGAAGTTACCCTGTTGATGCACAAGTGTTTTCCATATAAAGGTAAAAATCTGTAAATTCAAAAATAGTGTTAATTATGGAACAAGATAAGTTTAGAATGTAGAAATATAAAGGATGCCAGATGATACTTTAGAAAAGTTTAACAACTGCTAATATACCAACCACCTGCATGTCAATGATTATGAACAATATTCAATTTTGCAGACTTTTTCCTTATTAAATGGGATTTAAGAAAAATCCCGTTTATTAAGAAAAAAAAAATTAGATAACCAGTACAATAAAAATATCAAAAATGTTTCAAAAACCTCAAAATATTTTGTACATTTAAAATTTAGTTACAACCATTTGTTTTTGTTTTTCTTCTTAATGTATGTACAAATAAAAACAAACAAAATAGTTGCTTGCCTATTTCTCCTAGTCAAACCAGAAGTAACAGGAAGATGAGACATAATAGATGAAGCAGAAATGCCTTTTCGATGTGGCTGAGTACGAGGAAGGGCCGCAGATCGAGATACCACCATTGCTGATCCCATTTCTGTTACACTATTAAAAGAAATATAATATAAAAAAAATTTAATTTAAGATAAATGAAATACAGAAAGCAAATATAAATTTCACATACAAAACTTAAACTAAAAACTTAACATAAAATATGTTGATATTTTGTTGAGATGTCTCATAAAATAGAAACTTCAATTGTAATATGGCCACCTTTACCTTTTCTTGTTCTATTTCCCACTATTAGGAAATTTCTTTCTTGACTGTATTTCAATAAATCCAATGCCAGTTTCATCTCAAGTCATTTATTTGAGTTAATACATCTGCATGAAATCAAAGACTTCCATTCATATTTTGATCTGATTTCACTTCCCTGTCAGATATACAGTGCACTCATTATATCTGGGTATGTGCTTTCAATTTATGTACACTCGTACTCAAAAGTTAAGGACCTGACAGTTTCGAATCCTTCTAGACATCAAAATGTCACCAAACATTGCGGAAATGTGCAGTAGATCCTATTAACACAAAGTAAACACAAAATGTAAAGGTGGCAGCACTGCTGCAGGAAAAACAACAAACAGTTAAAGATGTCCTTGTGAAACAACTGTAGTGTACATATTCTTTTTAAGTAACTGGCTAAGCTCTTTCTTCAGCTTACTATAGTTCATTTCTTCAGCAATATATCGTATAATTAATGTTTCCAAACTGCCAGTTTTAGGATTTTGATGAAACTTTGTCCAAAGGTAAAGTTGTCCATAGAAAGTAATAAGCAGTAGAAGTTTGTATGGAAATGAAGGTTTTGAACGCTAGAGGGGGACAAAAGTTGAAATTTAGCAAACGATATCTGAGCTTTGTTGTGACGAAATTGGTGAAACAATTCTTGGATCAATGTGAAAAGCCTTGAAACAATTTCAACAAATTGAGGAATTTATTCAAAAGCCAAGTTTACATATTCCAGTAAAATATAAAGTTTATAAAAAGAAATTCTATACTTGAGACTCCATTATAAGTTCTTCATTCTCGAATTTTAAGTTATTATCAAAATTTAGACTAAAACCGCAAAAACAGTCGAATAGGTTTTTTTCTAAAATAAAACATTTCACATTTGGACCCTATGTACACTTTCATACAAATACCGACTGCCTATCATTTTCTATGCCCTCAATTTACCTTAGGACAAATTTCATCAATGTCTAATTGAAGTTTTGTGAATATCACTTTACTGCTTAAATACTTTGGGATGAATTTAATATTAGTAGATCATTTCCTTTAGCAGAATTAGTAATGGCCTACACTATCCTATTATATTTACCTTAATATTTTCCTATTTATATTTTTAGTAATTACACTTTTAGAGGGGAGATATGTTTGATATTTCTTCTCAAATATTATTTTCTATAAAGTTTTATATTTTTATTTTGTAAATAACCTTTACAATAAAAGAGTAATAAATTGTAAACATGGTAAGTAAAGCAGTGAACTAACTGTCTTAAGCATCTAAGTAGCTTAAATGCTTATTCTGATATTTGTTTCTATCTTTCAATGAAATATTCACAGAAAATTATAGAACTTCTATTACTACAAGACACCTTTTTCTAATAAAGTCAACAAGCTCTAGGATTTGCCTTAAGGAGCTGGTAGTGTTGCTTCATTCATGCACATGTTGCTTGCAAATGATGCCATAATAAAACTTTTACCTTCAGTGCTATATATGCGATGACATTTGTATGCTAAATAGTCATTTCAGTGATTTAAAGAAGAGAAGACAGTTGATGCTTTATACTGTCACTATTAACTTACTTAATTTATGTCTGACTGATAAAGCAGTTGTTAAATTATCTCAAGTTTCAATTGATATTGTAAAGTAACAATCTGTATAAAGGATATTGTAAAAAGGTTTAAATTTCATACGTACTAACTTCTTATTTTACCATATACAGTAAAAATGTAAAATAATCTACTGGCACTTCAGGGATTGCCAATCCTTACAATGGTGGCAATGAATGTGTTAATACATATGACTAAAAATAAACAAAAAAAAATATATCTCACCTATCCCCAAATGAAACTAATTCATCCCTTGCTCCAAACAAATGAAGTGTCGGAATTCCTACATCATATCGCTGATGATTTAGTGTTTTTGCCTGAGTAGGTCCTTTCATTAAAGGGAGGGTATGACCAGGTGGTGGCTTCTTCAAACGTAAATGACCAGCAATACGAGCTTTTACAGTTTGTGGTACAAAAGTGCGTACTTTGTGCAAATTCTTTGTTAACTAAAAACAAAAAGTAAAAGGACTTATAAAAATGGTTAATATAAAACACTTTTTATTCATTGTTATTCAGAAACAATCATATTTCATCAAAGAAATAAAAAATTTCTTTATTTCTGCCGTATTAAATAATGTATCAAGTCAACTACTGCACTGGTTACTATTACAGAAAATTTTAGTCTATAAAACCAGACTTACAAAAAAAAAGCAGGACAGGAAGCATGATACTGAAAGAAATTACATAATATAGAGAACAATGAAAAGATTTCTCTCTCTGATGAGTGTTGAATATTCATTTCCTTAACACTAGTTTTGGTATCATGCATCTAAAACCAACATTAAGGAAATGAATATTCAACACTCAATAGAAGTCCAAACTTTTTCATCACTGTCTATTATTATGCAATTTCTTTTTAATAAATTAATAGCACAACTTGCATGTAATTAAGCATAAATAATGCTATTTACAAAAAAAAAAAAAAAGAAAAAAAAAAGAGCCCACACTGTCTATAGAATTGCCAACTAGTCTTTAAAATCTCATCATATGTATGTATACACTGACATACCAGAAAAACCTGAGACATCTGCCTAGTAACGCATAGGTCCTCCATTGGATCGCATTATCGCAACAATAAAATGGGGCATGGACTCTACGAGCTCTCTGAAGTACTATGTAGATAATGTACACCATGTCTCCTTGGTAGTGACCCACAACTCCCTAATATTCGCCAAAGGTGGAACCCCGGCACCAACAGTACTCTGAACTGCATCCCAGATTTGTTTGATTGGATTCAGATCCAGTGAACAACAGGGCCAAGTCAGGATGGCAAACTCTGAGGAATGCTTCTCCAGGTGTTGTATATTCTCCTTTATATGCACTTCAACTAAGGAAGATATCATTTAATGCAAGGGTGTCCTAGTATGTGCAGGAAATGGAAACAATGTACATTAATGATGAATTCAATGAATACATTAAAAACATCTGGTTTTAAGACACAATTTATTATGATGTAGAGTCTCCTTTGGCAACCAATACAGAATCATTTCATCTTGGGAAGAACAGATATAAGTCCTATATAATGGCCACAGGGGTTTTGAGTCATTTCTCTTGCAGAACAGTGGCTAGTTCACTAAGTGAAGCTGGTGGAGGAAAAAGTATTCCGACTCATTCCTCCAAAACACCCAAGAGGGGCTCAATAATATTCAGATCAGGTGACTGTACTAGCCATGACAGATGTTCAACCTCACTTTCATGTTCATCAAACCACTGTCACCCATCTTGCTTTTGTATATTGGGTGCATTATCATCCTGATCAATGGCACCACCTTCAGGGTACAATGTTTGAACCAGTGGTTGCACCTTGTTCTCCAGAATTGCCCAATAGTCTTTGGCAGTGATGTGCCCATCAAGAACAATCAATGGGCCTAGAGAATGCCACAATATTGAGGCCCAGACCATCACTGATCCACCTGTGCTTCATTCTGGACACAAAACAGTCAGATGTAGGAAAGACACTGAAGGTAGACTCTTCAGAGAACAATACACATTTCACATTGTCCAAAGTCCAATATTTACACTGCTGGCACCTCTGAACCTGATGTTTAGTACTGACACTGGTTACCAAGGGTTTGGGTAGCAGCCCAACGTCAATATTGACCCTGTGAAGCTCCAAATGAAGTGTTTTGGTAGAAACAGGAGAGTCAAGATGTGTATTTAATTCTGCGGTGAATTGGACAGCTGTGGTTTTATGTTTTTTTGGATACAATTCATATTCAAGAATACTCAGAAGTCCCTTTCAGACAGAGCTTCCTCGTATGCTGACAGTTACTATTATTGGATGTGGTTTGTTCCTCTTGGTGGTATGCTGCCATGACCCGGGATACACCATGGCTCTCGATACATCAGATTTACTGTCTTAGTCATGGATGCACTAGTGAGATGCGCACCAACAATTTGTTGTCTTTTAACTGTGATAAGTCTCCCATTACATTGTGTGAAATGTACTATCTGATGTTCTGTGCTACTGCTCTGCTAATACTATTCTCGTTGATCAAATGCGAAATAAGTGAAGGCTGGCCACCAGTTAGAGCATACGTCGGCGTGAAACTTGGGGTGCTATATTTACCAGTGTTTCAGTTTCATTTTCCAACCCTTATAAAATATGCCAAAGAAACATTTTGTAGGTATATAATAATGTATGTCATTGGCAACTGCACAATCGCTCAGAAGTAATAATTACAAAAACCTATTTTATAAAACTGAAATGACAAAAGTTATTTTCCAATAATGACTGAATTTTTATTATAGTTATATCATTGCACATATTAGTTTTTTACATTAAGTTGGCCAATAAGCAAGACTACTTTTGTCCAATATTCCCCAGTACCAATAACTTATCTTAAAAATTATTGCCAAAATTTAGGCAGGCAAAAATGTTAGTTAATCTGAATTCAGGAAACATATCTTCTATTAAAACATTAACCACTTTTTATTATTAGATTATAACTTTCTGATGAATGAATAATATCAAACATCTACAATATTTTTGCTTTCTAATGTTGAACATAATGAAAAACAAAATCACTTTTATGCTGGAAATAAAAAATGTAAAGGATTCATTTTTTATTTCATTTGCCAGCTTTGCATCAAATGCTTATGATATTGAAGTTAAAGCATGAAAACAACCCCACAATATCTCAACATAATTACAGACTTTGCATAACATCTAGAATTTGCAGTATAACAAATTTTCACATATATTACTGCCTAAATGAGAAAATATTCATGGTTACAATAATTTTGAAACACATTGATAATAACAATACCTTTTTCTTTTTCTTACGCCGTCTCCTCCTCCTTTTTTTGGGAACACCTGCTTTACTTGACACACACACAGTTTTTCTGGCTTTTGTTTTTCTTTTCTTTTTGACAGCAGTTTTACGTTTCTTGGTAGAAGTTTTTTTCCTTCTTCGCTTCCCAACTTTTTTACGATGAACCACTACCTTTTTGGGAGCTAGCAATGCAATTAATTGGCTAGGGCTATCACTTTGTGACTCAATTCCTGAAGTAGATGCCTTTGAATAGACAAAAGAAAATTATTAAAACAGTTCTGTATGAGCATTAGTCATTTATTCAGAAAATGTAAATCAATTCAGACAGATATTAATAAGATTGTTTCCACAGATCACCTACAAGTTAAATTTTAAGGTTTTTTGGAGTTTTTAAAAGCACTTAAACCTTTTAGCAGAAGAAAATACTATTATAAAGTGTACTCTAAATGATAATGAAATGATCAATTTGCTTTGCTTTTCCTTTTAAAACCTTTAACTACTTGCGTAATTCTTACACACAAAGATATATATTTACATAATACTTTTCAGGATAAGACAATAATTCTGAAATTAGATAAGACAAGCTTCTGACTAAGGAATTTTCTTGTAATAACTTACAATAGCTCTGTATTATAAGTGCAAAAAGAATGTTACAGCAATACCAAATCAAAAGACATGTTGCACAATAGAATAAAAAGCAGGAATTACAGCATTACCAATGGATGACAATAACATTAAAAAAAAAAAAAAGATTTTTGCTTATAAATATAGAATTTGGTTACTGCTTCTAAAGAATCGTATAATAGGATGTTTTTGATTTCCCAAGGAAAACTGACTAACAAAAATTATCATAAAAAGATCACAAACATTACTCCTTTATTATCATTAAAGCACAGAAGATTTAGACCTAGCAATAACAATCCTTTGAAATAAAGAGACATGTTAAGAAGAAAAATAAAATGGGATTGGATTGGACACTTGTTGCGGACATTTTTTAGATCGACAAGAAAAAAAGACTATCACATTTAACTGATAACTTTTCATTTGAATTTAAAAATTTGGTAAGGATACAGAATACATTCTATAAATATAGAATAGGTCTTAGTCTCTTAACTTCTTTGGAAGAAAAATTGCTGAAATTTATGAGATAGAAGGACTCTTTAGAAAGGACTGCTGCTTCTGAAGTACCTTCTAAACAGATGGTGAAATGATGATCAGATATCAAATAATAATTTGATTTATTGCTGATTAGGGAAACTACAGTATTCCAGCAACAATTTTATCAAGTTGTTCATAGATCTATAAAGAATACTGTCAAGATGCCTAACAACTCAATGAAATCATCTAGCAGGGTGAGAATTTCTTTGACGAGTCATTTTATTAATGGTTGCCAAATACGACAACACATGGAACTTCTAAGACTTGATGAATATATAACAGATCAATAATATGACTGGCAACTACAATAATTGATGCTTATGCCATATTAGATCCAATAACCAATAAAATGACTTAATAAGGTGACTATTAATTTTGAATTCAACAACAGATCAAGAAAGAGGAAGGACCCTGTAAACAGCTTCAGCGTCATGGGTGGGGTGCTCAAAAATCTGGGAAGAGGAAAGAATCTATATTTGAATGGTGTAATGGTTTATTTATCAAATCAAATGAGATGATGACTTGAGGAAGTGTGAACATAAGTACAGCTAGAAGAATATTAACAAAAATTATGCCTGAAAGAATGAAGATTGTCTTAGATGCTACATTCAGACAAAACCAAGCTGGGTTCCATATTAAAGGGTCATGTACGGATCATACAGGGTGGTTCAAAACTAACAGTACTGAAACACGAACGTCACAGTTTGAGTCCCATCAGTGAAGTTACAGAGTTTCATGTCTGCAGATGACATGTTTCAAGTGGGTCCCCTGCCTGACAACAGAGTTTGTAGCGGCTCACTAAATTTTATAGCATATCCCGAAATAGTGGCTGCCGCATTTCACGGAAGACACGAAGAACCTCCTCTGTAAGTTTGGGAAGTGCACGGAACACACGTTCCTTTAGCATTCCCCAAATGCACACATCGGGAGCAGTAAGGTCTGACGAATGTGACGGATACGGAAAGTCTGTGAACAGAGATGACATTTTCATGAAAGATGTTGATGAGAGAGTCTCTGCACATCCATGTTGTGTGGCAGGCTGCGCCATCCTGTTGGAACCATTGATCTGCAAAGCAAATATTCCTCCCTCAGCAGAGGGCACAAAGGTCATTAACAAATGGGAGTAGGCATGTATTTATGTAGTGACGTTGGTTTTGTGTCACTGGAACCCTATTTTCCTCAATGAAGAAGGGACCAACGACACTGTACCCTGATACTGCACACCAAATGCAGCAAACATTCATGCCCGATATTGGGACGGGCAAAGCCTATGAACCAGATCGATCGTCGATTAATGGAACCTGTAACATAATATGTGCCTCATCGGAGAATCAAATGTTATTCATGAAATTCAGGATTTCTTAGGTCATGGCAAAAACATGGGCACAGTACAGTTTTCGGGCCTCCTTAATGCCCTCCCTGAGCTAATCTTCAGTCTGGATGGTGTAGGAGACCGCTCCGAGATCCTTCAGGTTTCTTGAAAGGACGTTCGTGACATGCCAAGCTTCAAGGCTGTTTTCTGTTGACTACGCCGTGACAAGTGCAACACTTGATCCAGTACACACCCTTGATTGTTATTGGTTGTTACAGTTCTGGGACGCCCTGTACATTCTCGACGCTGCATCAATACACTAATGGCTCGTCTAAACTTGTTATCACTGCTAGGATGACGCTGTTGCTGGGTGCAGGTTTGCAGAACTGCTGCGCAAACAACACCTTCACTCGCTGTATACTAGGACCATTATTACAGCCTAATCCGTATGATCGATTATATTGCTCCACAATAAACACCTTTTTCTCTGTTGTCAGCACCATTATCATATGTCAAGTAATAGCCATGGCAATGGAATGCTCCCACAGCATACTGTGTTTGCGCGGAGTCATGTTTCTGATGTATTCTGCTCAAGGGGTGGGGCACCATGTTTCAGTACTGTTTGTTTTGGGCCATCCTGTATATGTATATTTATTAGGATTCGATCATGGTGTCAAAGAGCAGATCTTTAAAAATGCTTGTTGTTGGCTATAACCCTTAGCAAGAAGAATTGAGAAGTCACTACCACAATTACGCAGAGCTGTAGCTTCACTTACATAAATTTACTCATATGAGATGGAAAATGTATCCAACAAAATAAGGATCACTAAAGTTTTAAGGAATTCTCAAAATTTAGTAAGCAAATACTGGAAGTATGCAGATACTGCACTAGAAAATAACTTCTAAGTTAGAGAAATGTAAATTTAACTGCATACAAAATTACAAAATCATATCCCTAACAATATTTTTTCATAATATAAAGGATTCAAATGCTCTTTTCTTATTTACTGGCAAATAAAAACTGAACAACACTAAACAAACAACATTTTCTAGGATAGAGAAATAAGAAAATGGGAGCCTTAAAATTAAGAAAATTGTACAACATACCATAGGTGATTGATGAACTTCAGCTCTTGATGCACGGTTAAGTTGGATACGCAGTCGAACTCTCTCACTTTGACGGGTGCGTGGAACCAGACGAGTTCCTCTGGACCTCAATAATGGCAAACTGAGGTCAGGAAGATCATCGATTAAAGTTGTTACCTCGCCATCATCAATACCAGCTTCATCAGCTAAGTCTACAATAATTGAAACATACATAAAAATTATATATATAAAAAAAAAAAATGCAAGTAGATCCTGTAACACACAACAAAGTTGTGTTGTTGTACTATACCAATTTTTTTTTTATTTTGAAACTACAAAAGCTAGTTTTTGTTTAGTGTGTTTTACAAATATTCATCCTAAAAATAAATGCAACTGAAGTCTTAAATATATAGTTACATTAAAAGTGATTTGATCATGGCCTAAAAAGAAACAATTGGAAGAAATGTATGTATAAAATCTAAACAAAAGGCATTTGAGAACAAATAAATTGTAGCCATCAAGCAAGATTATTGAGCAACATTTTTAATATAGATTTCATTATTGAACATTCTAATTATAGGAATTAACAATTACAATTAACTAAAATAAGAGCATTTTTCTCCTTACTATTAATTACTATTACTGTATGGGAGGGCTCAAGAGTTAAACTGGGCCAAATCCATATTTGCCTATTTTGAAATAAGCACTGCAGTATGTAGCGGAACATCACATTTTTCTGTCCATTAATTAGAGAACCAGGTCCATTATTTCCCATCAATTGACAGTATATCTCCTGAACATGGAAGGAATGTTATTTCCTTTAAGTGGCCCAAATCCAAATTGTCTTTGTTCTGAACGTCCATGTGATTTCACACATTTAATTCTTCAGTTATAACATAAAATTTACCTTGTTTACTCTAGTTTGTCAATTTTTGGATACAGTAGGCTAATTAAACAATGTTGTCTGAAGAGTGGATACCATCAGGTAACTCAGATTTCTGTGAAGGTAAATAGGGTGCGATGAGCTTCAAAATAAACATAAAGGCGAGCAGGATCCTGAGAATAAAAATAAAATAGGACAGCAAAAGGAATTGCATTTAGCTCATGTAGAAAAGCATGGTAAGTCTTTAAAGATGACAGTGGCGCAGCCTCTGAAAGCATATATGTTTGCACGTTTGATTTGCAGCAAGATACTGTCTTTTCCTAAACACACTGCCTCAATAGCATACAGCAAAAAAGTTAGTACAATTAATTACTCAGAGCAAGAATTAAGAAAATGATGAAATTTTCTGATTGAAGGATTTTAAACTCTGAAAAAGCATAGTAGTTTTAGTTTAAGAAATACTTTTGTTTTATTGATATTTTGACAAGAAAACGTAAGAAACATTTGTTTAATATGTTTTTTGAAAATAAATGTTAATACCCAATATGCTAAATAAAATATCACTTTATATTCTGTGGTTTTTAAAGATTACAAACCTCAGAAACGAAAAAGTTAACCAAATCCAGCCTGGATTCAAAGGTAAATAAGGTTTGATAAAATAAATATAGCTGTATTATCTTTTGAAAAAACAAATAAAATAGTTTGAATTAGATATGTCACTATGATAAAATGTGAATCCTAAACAATCAATAAGGAATTAATTACAGTGGCTAAACTTTAAACTCTATTTTCTCGAAATTAGGTCCCATGGACTTAGTTCACTTTAACTCTGAGCCCTCCATATATAACTAATTTTTCAAATCATTCTTTTTTTTTTAAATAAATAAATAATAATTTCAAATTATATATATAAAAAAAATACCAAAAATAGTAGTAGTAAATCAATTATAGAAAATATTAAGATTTTTTTTTTTTTAGTGATATATTGATAAAATGAAACAATATTATTAATTTTAAAGAATATTAAAAAAATAATTATCTTAAATTAAGTACTTACTGATTTGATTTTCTGTTGCGCAATCAGGGCAGAACCATTCCTCAATAGGTACCAAATCCAAAGGTGGATCCAAGCATTCCAAATGATACCTAAAGACAAGTGAAAAAAACTCTTGCTTAGCAAATTATCATAAAATTAAACTTTTCACTGATGGAAAGTGAAACTGAAAACTACAGGAACTTGTTGAATTCAGACTGAATTTATACAATGCGTTAAGTATTGTGTAGTGAACAAACAACTAAAAATATAAAATTCTGGAATATAATCCTGGAACTTTATTCCATTTCACTCAGTGCATGGATAACTATTTTAGGATAAGTGATGATGTTGAATGTACTCGTTAGCCAGCCAAACTCCACCGATGACAGAATCAGAAGGTGCGAGAGGTTATGGATTCTTTGTTTGTTACCCTTCTTTTGATTTATTCAGGCTTTTCATTTTAAACAAATGACCTAGTTGTTTTTTTAAATGCCTTCATTAAATTCTTTTTGTTCCTAGCGGATTGCAGGACAAGGAACATTTGTATTTTGTATTTTTGTTTATTTTTGGTTAGCATTTCTTTGAGGGGAGGTCCCACTCTTGGGAGCAAGACCCAGGATCCGTAACCTCTTGCACCTTCTGATTCTGACATCGGTGGAGCTTGGCTGGCTAACGAGTCCTAAAAAGGACGAAACGGTCCGTCCCAGTCTCTTCCTGGTGACAGCTCAGGGTGCGAATTCCTTCTTTTAGCGTTGTGCCTTCGTTTGTTATCCTACTTGTCAATTCTGTTTACAAGTCAAGTATTATTTAATGTTTTGAAGCAAAAAACTGAGGATTATCACAAGCATCCCTGTTAAGTGGAAGTATTCCATTCTGCTTTTTGTAAAAGGCATATTTTGAAGAATTTTGTTGTTTGAACCACTTTCAGCAATGTCTAGCACAAAACTGAGCCACCATTTCTGTGGCATATTGTTTAGAAGAAATATTGGTCTCTGAAATTGCAGCAATTTGATGCAACCTTCATGGTATTCAAATTTCTATTAATGTATATAAAACAAAATTTCTATTAAATTTCATTATGATTTCTTACCCAAGATCACAGCCATCACATAACAATAAGCGATCTTCATGATCACTGCGTCCACAGATTTCACAGTATGTAGGATCTTCTTCACTTTCTTCCTTTTGTTGACGGTTTTCAACTGGAAGCTGAAAAACAAAGCAAACAAATTTAAAACTAGACAATGAAGAATTAGTTGGCTAAATTTAAAAACTGTTTATCTAAACATTTTTTACAAAGATAAATGCTCAATTACTATTAGTATTAAACAAATAGCAGCATTACAATTGCATTAATTATCAGTGAATTTTAGGTAATATTGGATAATCATAGCATTTTTCTCCCTAAGCAACAGATGATTCTGTGGATTACTTCCTTAATGAAAACAAATAGATGTAAACTATAGTAACTAAATAGGTAGTATACAGGATTAATGAACTAAATCCATTAGCCAGTACAAGGCTGCTGACATACAACAATGGGAGGAAAAGGGGGGGAGCTTTCCCATTGCTGCTTTAATAGCATTCCCTTTTAGTCTGATTCCTGTTATTTCTAATGAGTAATGAATAATATTCATTCCTTTTCCAATCTTCTAATCTAATCCATTACTTCTAATCTAAACGATTTCATCAAAATTCTTGTTCTGTCTCTCAATATTAAAAGAAATAATTATTAGGATTTTCTTTACTAGCGATTATTCATTCACTAGTAAAGAAATCCTAATACTTTAATCCTGAACTAAATTAAAACAAGCAAAAATTTATTTGATCACTCTCCTCTCTTCCTGAAGACAAATAAATTCAAACAAATTCAATCTTCGAAGACAGCTAGAAAACAGATCCAAATGAAAACTCAATGTGCCTGCTGTCCTCTTAGCCCATGAACTCACATTATCCACGCATCATCATCATACATACATACATACACACACTAGTGTGCAAAACTTAAGCAACATTGCTGACTTTGCAGTAATTTTGCACAAACTCAACTGGGAGATATGAAATTCATACTACAGAGCTAAAAGTAGTACTGACAGGATGACGAAAGCATAGTAGCACAAAAATGATTAGGACGCACACAGTATGGAACAAAGCAGAAAAAGGCTTTATTGACAGAATGGCATTGGTACAAAACACTGTCTGGCCAAGAGAGAGAACAACAACCTAATGTCCCTTAGTAAGGGATATGACCTCTCCCAACTGAAATGGTTGCATGGCACTGTCTGTCGATACTCAACACCAGATTATCCAACAGTTCTGGATGTAAGAGTGCCCATTCCTTGATGAGCATCTGTGTCAGTTGTCTGGTTATTTTCAGAGGATACGATCTTGCCGCCAGGCGTCTCCTCAAAGCATCCCACACATGTTCAATGGGATTTAAATCAGGGGAGAACGCTGTCCAATCCATTCGACAGATATCTGCAGTTTTGAGTAGGTCCTGCACAGCACGGGTCCTGTGTGGCCTTGTGTTGTCGTCCATAAAAACAAAGTCTGAACCAATGGCACCTCAGAACAGATGCACATGGGATAGGATAACTTCGTCACAGAAACGATCTCTGGTAACTGAACCTCTGTCTATAAGCACACCAAACGGTCTCTTTCCCTGATGTTAGTGGAATGAAAGCATGTTCCTACCTCTCTCCATATCAACTGGCGCTGAGAATCGATTGTAAGACCGAAACAAGACTCATCGGTAAAGAGGATGTGACCCCATTGATGAGATGTCCAGTCTGTGTGTTCATTACACCATTGTAAACGGTGCCGCCGATGGGCTGCTGTCAAGGGTAGGCAGCATTCAGAATGGCGGGCGAATAGGCCACCTTCATGAAGGCATCTGGCCACAGTAAAGCGGTACACCTGTTGCCTGGTTGCCGTAGGCAGATGTTGAGCAATGTTGCCCGCTGTCTGGTTTCGGTCTCTTTTCACCTACAAGATGATATATCGGTCATCACTTGCCGTTGTTTTCCTTGGCCGACCACCACCAACCTTTCTTACAGCTGTACTTGTCCTTTGGAAGGCTTTCCACACTCGTGAAACAACACTTTTGTCAATTCCTAACTCTTTGGCAACACTCGTCAAATACGCCCTTCCCCAAGCTTGCCGATCATTCTACCGTGTGTAAAGGCATCCTGGTGGTGTCGTGTAGCCATATTGCACATACGCTCTCAGTTTAACTTGCAGCAAATGTCTGGAAATGAGCCTTTCCTCCTTCGTTTGAGGTTGCCTTGCACTGTGCACGTAGCCTCCAGGTGTTTTGCGTTCCCTCACACCACCTCTGACGTCATGCTCCTGATATTTGCTTAAGCATCACCTTTCTACTGAGTTGGCATTTCATTGTATAGAATGCAGAACGCCTTTTCTCCAATTTCATGACTGTATGCTGAAACATAAGTTGTTGCTTAAGTTTTGCAAACTAGTGTGTATATATATATACATACATACATACATACATACACATACAGTATAATTATTAATGCCAGAAGGGTATGATGAAAGTATTTTCAGTGTATTATAAATTATTTCTGTCAAACCTTTCTTACATGGTTTATTTTGAGGAATTTCCTTAACCAAGATTATAAATTTACTTACTTTTCTAATGATCTTTCCTCCTAGAATCCTCCTAACTAGAATTAACGTGAACACAAGACGATCAACAGGGCAAGTATTTACATTCTGGGAAAGAAAAAAAAATGATTATTTCAAACACACAACAAATTTCTAATACTCTGAATTACTCAATTTAGCCTGCCTTTCCCTCTCCACCTGATTTCACAATATGCTACAAAAACGACAAGAAAACTGCAAAATTGTTGTCTTAATATAAATAAGCAAATTCACTGCCATCAGACTTAATTGCTAGTTAGGATGTGTTCCATTATTTATTTATCATTTAAGAACAAAATAAGTTTAAAGACCTTAAGTCAAGTAGATTGAAAATTGTTTATCAGCAAGTCAGTTAAATAACGAATAAAAGAAACAGAGGCAACATATTTCCTGCTAATTAATAAGTCAAGTTTTACCATAAACGTAGAAGAGAAGCAAATGTTTTTCATAAAGACAATTTTATTACATAGTGGTCCACGGCCATTCAATTCTTCAACCACTGTGCCCATTACAAAAATATGAGATCAGATTATAAATTTCAATCTTGCCAGTTATTTGTTCAAAATAACCAAGTCCATGTTGAGAAATTCTTGTTGAAAACTAGGGCAAGCATGAGAATGGGCATATGTACAGTCTAAAAACAGGTGAAATGCATCTATGACAAAGCACACAACTTCCAAAATTATTCTTATGACATTATTTAAAAAAAAAAACAAAAAAAAAAAAAAACAAGTATCCTGCCATTTAGTAAAAGATGAAAAATTAATCAGAGAATTACTTTTTTTTCTAAGCCCAAGAAATAATAATGATAATTAGTAATATAATAGTTTTAATAAAAGGTATGACTGACTAACTCAATCAAATGAAGAATTGATGTGTCAATTCTTAATTCTTACTATGCATACTACAAATTCTAAAAGCATTAACATAATTAGCATGTCTTAATAAAAAGTCTTGTTTTCTTAAAATTCCAAAATTGCTTTTATTAACATTTTCATTTAATATTTATAGTATGTTTGTTAGATATCTATACAGTAAATTATGAGATATCATTAAAAATTAATTTTACTAAATTCAGATCAAGGATTTAAAATGAATCGTTCATGTCATCTAGACTATCAAGACAGAAATAATCTTTTAGCTATCACTTCCACTTCTATCACAGCATGAAAATACACGATTTTTAAAAACTAAGTTAACAAATTGACTGTTCAATTAATTAATAAAAGCAGGATCAAATTTTGAATCAGTATTATTATAGAGATGCCATTTGTTGATAAAAGGAAGTTACTAGATTTTTCATTAAGTTACCTAACATTCTTTGCCAATATTTAAATGGTATCATTTCTTTGAAATCCTCAAATTCAAAAATTACTTTTTGGGAACAATATTTTTTTTTAACCATTATTGTCAGTCATTGGATGAGAATTCATTATTCAAAGCATAGAAGATAATGAAAAACCATGAAATAAATAGAAATGATTCATTACTCATGAGTTTTGGCAGATACAAATCATTCAAAAAGTTAATACCACTGAACTGGAACAAAATTGAACTGATTTTTGTTTTTCTGCAGTTGCAATCTTATCTTAGCATAATCCTGTGTGAAAAGATCAACCCAGAAAGTCTTTGAACACATGTGCTTTATACAGTGTATTAAAAATACCCCCAATTATGTTTAACAAGTACAGACTGCTAATGATTAACTTTGCTCAAACAAGGTAATAATAAATTAATTAAAAAAAAAAGAAGAAATAAAAATAAAAGAAGTTTAACGTGCCGAAATAATTCAAAATAGATATTAATCCCAGGCACAAAGCTAAAGTTAAAATTTGCACCTTGAGTTGTCATCGGGTCAGCACGTTAAACTTCTTTTATTTATAAGCATATGGCTTTTTTACTTAATTTATGCCGGCCGTTAAATTCCTTTTGTGCCTGCCGGAGTGCAGGACAAGGAACTTTTGTATTTTATATCTTGTTTAATTTTTGGTTAGGATTTCTTCGGTGGGAGATCCCATTCTCGGGTGCGAGAACCGGGATACTAACACCTCGCGCACTTTCTGAGTTGTCATCGGAGGAGTTTGGTTGGCTGAGGAGTCCTAATGAGGACGAAACGGTCTGTCCCAGTCTCTTCATCTTCGATGACAACTCAAGGTGCGAATCCTAACTTTAGCTTTGTGCCTGGGATTAATATCTATAATAAATTTAATTATTTTTTTTCTTTTTATCTTAAAAATCAATGTGGACAATTTTAAAGCATTTTTTCCCCTAAATAATAACAATTTTGTGAAAACAGCAAATGTTGTTACAATTTAAAATAAATCTGTTGCCAAAACTTTACAAAAATTTTCTATTTGGTAAATATTTCGGAAAATTACCTTTAATTATTTAGGGTTGGGCTTTAAGGCAAGTCTTCTACCAATTTTCCTACTAGCATAATTCCTTATATATTTTATAATAATTTCTCTCTCCCAAAATTTTATCAAAGTATGAAAATCTGCTATACAATTATGAATCGAAAAACTAAGAGAATGGTGAGGTTATTTAGCAATAACAACTTTAAAAAATACCTAAAGTTTAAGGAAACAATACTTGTTTGCAATCAAGAAATTACAATCAACAGCTTTTTACTCTGCAGTTGATTCAATGATTGATCTCTCCTCACTAAGCAAAATTCACTAAGTAAATACCATTGAAATCCCTATACTGACAAATTTACCCCAATTAATTGTAGTAAAGCAATGAGTCAAAAAGTAGTCCAGTGATATTTAATTTTTAGGCAATAAAACTAATTTTAAATAAATTAAACATGTATTATTTTTGAAAAAAAAAAATTCAAGTGTTAATATCAGTTATTTTGATTTTAAAACACAGTTGAACAATATTCATTGAAATAACAGTGATCACTGAACACTTCGCTACTTCAAACTGAACTTTCACAAAAAAAAAGGAAACCTTTGATCAGTAGTGCCAAAGAAATATTACGAATGAGTATGCTAAACTTTGGGAACACATGCCTCAAGAAAGTATTAATAATGTAGTAAAGAAAAAGTGAAGTGTTTTGAAGCTGGCTTCTAAATCAAGGAGAGCTGAAGTTCGGGAAATCGCTTCAAACTCCAGGCAAACATAAGCCAGCTTTGGTAAGAAAATGAAGGAGATTATCTCTTAATCAGGAATTCAAATAAAAATCCAAGATTTTTATCAATGCAATGAGATATCAGCTTTGAAAAAAATTTTTAACTTAAGTCTCTGGAAATGAAGAATTCTATTTTTTAAAATTTCCATTTCACACTTATGGCACTTTAATGAAAAAAATGGAATTTGTTTTTGAGAAAGAAATAGAAAAGCAATAATGGAAAATTTCCCACAATTTTAAAAATAAAATACTAAATAAAAGTACATTTTAATACAAATAAAAGGAAATTAAACATCTAAAAAAATTATAATTCCATGTTTAATATAATATTCTTTGTTTTTCCCAAAATTTTAAATAAAAATAAAATTAAATACTTTTTAAAAGTTATAGCTTAATGCTGTTGTGGCATGAATTTTATTTTTTTTTTAATTTTTTTCTGTATGCAACAGGACAATTTGGATTAAAAAAAACTATGAATTTCTTTTGAAATTTCTCCTTTTTCCTTGAAGTATTTTGTTTCTTGTTTAAATGGAAATTTAAAAAAACAACAACAGAATACTGGTGCATTGATACAATAGTCAGCTGTTGTGTGATAAGGTATCCTCCTCATAGAGGCAATGAAATAGACTTACAGTGAAGCCAGATACAGTTGTCCTTCTGTACAGAATATAAAACTCATGCACAGAGAACAGTCACTGATTATTAAATTTTGTAACCTTGAGAATGAGTATATTGCCCTATTCTACATATCTAAAAGGAAAATCCTAAAATAAAGCTATATCAGCCAACTTCAGAACACAATTTGCATCATATTCATTAAATGAATTTGCAATTCTAATTTATAAAGTCAAAGCAAGCCCAGTTAGGACTGGTTTATTGTTGCAAAACAGACAAATTTTTATCTTTGCTAGAACTGTAGATCCACACAAATCAAATTTATTTATTTATCTTCCCAACAGCCTATAGACATTAGGAAATATTAAACTGCAAAAGAAAATATTTAATTTGATTTTTATTACAATAATATTCTTTAAATAATATAGTTTGAATCTGTTCTAACTAGCCTCAAAGGAAGACGACATTAAATTTCTCTCTCTCTCAATTTTTGCCCTTTACAAAGTCATTAGAAGACCATTTACAAAAAACTATGTTTTTGATTCTAGTTCATTGTCATAATACTTAAAACAAAAATTCTTTGAAATACAACCTCATACCAAAATAAAAGTTGTATAATAAGGCATAACTACAAGACTGAGAAAACTGGAAACACAGTGAATGGAACTAAGGAAGGGTGAAACCCATTCTGACAGTTTAAGGTAAAAAAAAAAATATACCGTATTGTCCGGCGTATAAGACGACTTTTTAAACCAGGAAAATCTTCTCAAAAGTCGGGGGTCGTCTTATATGCTGGGTGCTGAAACTTCCGAGGCGGACTGGAGAATCTGCGGTCGCCGCATATGGTAAGGGGAGCTCAAAAACGGCCGCGGCCGCATCCCCGCCATATGCGGCAACCGTATGAAAGCAACAAGGACGGTGCTGTACAAATACGGAAGTCCCGATGACGAGGTGAAGGGGCGCCCGGGGTATGGAAAAAAAGAGATAGAGAGGGGACAGAATAAACAAGGCTACAGTTAAGAAATACTATGATTTTAGTGAAATTCTAAAAAAAATGCAGCTTTAAAATAATGCACCACAATAAACAAAGCTACAGTTACTTGGAGACAGGGAGAGCTGATCAATCCAAGCAGGCGTTGCATACAACAACCAGCCAATCGCCGGTAAAATACATCGCTTTTAAAGGAAAAGTTTAATCCACTTGCACTGTTTTATGTTTACATGTTTGATGACAAACAGCGTTAGGTTTATAAGTGACAGTTTTCCTGCTAAGTATCTGCATGTCATAAGCATTTGAATTAAAATTACCATATTGAAATCAAATCTGATGTTTTTTAAATTTTTATTTGGTGTGCGTTGGAAGAGGGGTAGTCTTATACGGCGAGTATATCCCAAACTCTATATTTTAATTGGAAAAATTGGGGGGTCGTCTTATACGCCGGACAATACGGTATGTATTAGTGGTAATAGTGCAAATACCATTCAAGTTTTATTTGAACCCTATTTTTTTTTCCAAAAATACAAAACAAAATGGCCAAGATGTTTATATTTTCAATAAATGGTTAATCAAAAGTTGAGCAAGTTCACCTTAATTCATTTCATAAAAATAATTAGAATAAGATAAAGCCTGATAATTGTATGTTTGCAGATTATTAATGTAGATCACATTAATTCTGATTTTCAGAAAATCACCTACAATTAACAATAAACAATTACATTATTTTTATTCTGATTAAATTAGATGTGTCAGTAATTCGAAAGATGCAGAAGAGATTAAATTCTCCTTCTACCATCATCAGAAAATCTGTCATGCTGGGAATTAAAATAACTACTGCAGACATTGTAACAAATCAAAGATTAACTTCACATTTCCTACATTTCCTATTTATTTCTCTGAAAAGAATAATAGGTAAGTCATTAAAATCAATAAATTTTGTATTTTTTTGCTCTTCAAATAATTATAAAAGTTAACTTTGAAATTACTAATTAAATAGCACTGAAAACGTTATGAGAATCATTGCTTAGTTATCTGAAATGTTAATAATAGAATTACATCTCAAAGATAAGGAGTAGTTTCAATGAACCATAAGGTAATATACGATAATGTATAAAACTTGATTGTTCATGTTGATCAAATATGAGCTATGTTACTACAAAGTGCTACAAGTACAATGATGGCCTATACTATTTCAAAAATTAAAGAAATTAGCAGAACAAAATTAGACCTTATTGCTCTGTGTCATGCAAAACAGCAATGAATAAACCAATTAAAAAATAATGAATGATGAAAGAGAAGAGACAATCACAACAGAAAATTGAGAATCCCAATCATACTATTAATAGGCAAAAATTGTACGGATATTTGTAAATTTGTAAGCAGAGTCGGAGAAATAACCAATCACAGTGCAGTGTTGGAACACGTTAGTCGTGACGTCATGCCCATTTGTAAACATGGTGCTCTATTATTCGCCCCACTTCAGCACGACGGAGTGCGATTACACAATTTTTATCAGCGTATTGAGATTTTTTTCCACACACACATGAAGTTTACACTGAAATGCATGAAGTTCATGTGTCAAAATTTATCAGAGTTCGTAAAACCTCGGTTTTTACATAATTCCACAGCTTAAGCTGTTTGCTTACTACTCAACAGAAGGGGAACACGTGCTGTCATTGTTGCCCAGAAAAGATGATTGGTATTGGCTGTTGGACATACGTTATTGTTGAAACTGGTAAATCAATTTATTTGTTTTTTTAACAAAATTTGGCTTAATCATTCAAATTATATGTGGGCTGTTACAGAAGTCATGGCTTTTAAAAAATGAGCTTAGAACATCTTTTTCAATCTTGTGGTTTTTCAAAAATTTCACGTTATTTCAAAAATGAGGCATTTGATTTACTTCCATTAATATTGCCCCAATACGGGCTGTCATTGTTGCCCAGGAAGGACGATTGGTATTGGCTGTTAGACATTTGTTATTGTTATTGTTGAAACTGGTAAATCAATTTTTTATTTATTTATTTATTTTTTTTAACAAAATTTGGCTTAGTCAGTCAAACTATATGTGGGCTATTACGGAATTCATGGCTTTTAAAAAATGAGATTAGAACATCTTTTTCAATCTTGTGTTTTTCAAAAATGTGTAATTTGTTTTACTTCCGTGAATATTTCATGGGTTGCCACTAGTAATTTCTTATCTGTTTATCATTTACACTAACTAGGGCAATAAGCCACTTTTAATTTCAATGATGAACTTGACTTTTGCTTCACTTATTAACCACCACTAGGTTTTAAAAATTTAGTAATTTCAGTTAATATAAAATAAAGCATTATTTCCATTTTTGATTTAGCAGTTATACCAGCTGCAACGTTAATGAACAGTAGGAGACATGCAAGAAGCAAAAAATAAAATATAACTTGAACACGGAATTTGGCAACAGCAATGTTCCCCACTGCTTATGCTGATAAATTAGATATATTTCATCAACTATTTTAATGAAATCTAATGTACAATGAAACAAATTTAGTATTTCAGAAAGTTCAACTGCAAATTGCAGTCCCCACCCTGCAACTAATAATTGTAAATTCATTAAATTTTCACTGACAAAAAAATGTTTACCCAATAAAAGTTAAGTGTCCAACTACAAGCCAATGTAGGCCCTTGTGGTTAAGGGAGTGTGCACCAAAGTTCCATCAAATCAGTCATCAACTAATGAGCCGTTAATCTTAACCAGTCTTCAAATAGATATGTGTGTGCCCCAATCACAATTTAACAAAACTTCACTGATGAGTCCTTGATGGCTTACCGTATTTCTAAATCTGGCTGTGATTGGTTAATAACTTAACGTCATTTCAAAATGGCAGCTTCCATGGAGAAGAAAAAAAACAACAAGTGGGCAGAATTTTTTTCTTGAAGACAAAAACCTTCAAATGAAGTAAACATATTTAATATTATTTTCGGAACTTTCCATAGCAAAAATTCATCTAATTCATCAACAAAATCAAAAGAGTCAGTTTCAATTAGAGCCGACGTCAGGCATCTTGGAAAATCTAAATGGCGTGGTGGCTGATGGAAGTTGATGATCAATTTGACGGACCAATTTTCCTGCTGCTAAAATTTGATGACCCATCAGCAGTTTAACGACTGTTAAACCCCTGACGAATGTTGGTGCATAGAAAATGTCAGTCGAGAGGAATTTGACAACCCTTGAAGTTAATGAAAGCTTGGTGCACGCTGCCCTAAGGGAGGTAAGGTTCCTTACATTTCCTGACCAACAGGACTAACTTGACGTCAGGTAGTCAGCCCAATGCCTGTCCGCCTTTAATCCCTGGAAAGAAACCTGATAGCAGTATTTCAGAGGGTTCGGTAAACCCTAGGTTTCGTCTGGAGGAGAATCCAGCATGGATAAATTCTTGACCTATGTCAGGGTGGGGGCAGACTCCTGCTCCTTTAAGGCTGAAGTGAAGTGCCTTACCATTTGGCTACTGGGCCCACGACTTCTTCAATGACTTCCAATAATTATTCCAATTTTCATTACATAACAGGCATTTGAACTTAAAAATTCTTAAATTTTTATGTAAGAAAGACAGTGGATAAAAAAAAAAGAAAGAAAGAAAGAAAAAAAGTAAAAAAAAAAAAAAAAAATGATTGCCCAACTTTCACACAGGAGGTGGCAATTAACGAAACCATCATCAAGTATGAAACAAGAAATACATTTCCTTAATACTTTACAAAAAACAAAATAAATATTTAAATAGTTCACAGACTTACCATTATCTGTCAAACTAATATATTATAAAAACATGCGTTATCCAACACATGTCTAAAATTCCACCTTGATTCAATTTTAAGGAATCAAAAATTAAAATTCACAACTCTGAAACTATTTACACAATCAGTTTTCTGTAAACTTCAAAGAGAATTTTAATCTTAATATGGATATTTTTATTTTTTAAAGACAAATGCAAACTGAAATTAAAATCCACCTTCTCATTTTCTAACAATAAATGTACAACTAGATCTTGTATTTAAGTTTAAGCAAAACAATGGATTTCTACCTGGCTGATATTTGAGTATGTTGAAACAGCAAATGAACATTATATGATCAGTAAGGGCAGCAAGAATTTATAACTTTATACTTGATTTTTTACCCCTTTCAAAAACAGTTAAGTTTCAAATCTTACAAAAAAGGTTACAAGAGATTTTAATCAGAATATTACATTAAGTAATTTCTATCACACTTACATTTGACCATTCTTGAATACAGTCTAAGCAGAAGTTATGATCACAACTTTCAGGATTACCAATTTCTTGATGTAAGAAACGGTTTAAACAAATTGGGCATCTTTCTGACTGCCCATCACTGCTGTCACTATCAACAGGATCAATACATCTACTTTTTTTAACTCCTCGAATTTCTTCTTCGTCAGATTTGTCTGATACAGCATCTTCATTATCAGAGCTTCCTTCAGAACTGCCATCTGGAGTGGAAAAGCAATTATCATTCTAAACTTCCTACTACAATAAAATTTACTGATTCAACAACAATCGATAATTTATGATACTTATTGGTCAAAAAATAACAACAATCACTTCATATCCTAACATGAAAATATTAAAAATAAGGATATTTCAAAGAAATAATGAATTTCATGATGAGTATTTCTCAATCCCGCTTGACAAAGACACAGTTATGAAAATAAACCCTCCAGCCTTACTGGGGTACTTGGACCATGTTTGTCTTTCCCTTATTAATATTTCTGGTTAGTTTTGACTTATAATATTGATAAACACATATTGAATTCATTTTCATAACAATTTTTATCAGAGAAAAAAAAAAAAAAAAAAAAAAAAGAAATTAGGAAATTATAAATTGGTAAATTGCAGAGTTCAACTCTCTGAAAAAACACTTTCATTAATTTTCCTTAGTATATTTAAGGCCTTCAATAAGGCAAAGATCAGTATATTAGATGTTGCTCTACAGCTTTTTTCAACTTATATTTTATAATTATCTATTACCAAATTTGGCTTGAATTATTTGTTGAAACTGAAATTATTGGCTTGAAATTTCTCAATATGATATTGAGAGTACTGCTGCTTATGCCATTCAATCAAGTAAGATAAATTTCCTGTAAGACTGAGTCTCTATAACCCTTCATTCAATAACTGCTTCAGTCATTTAGAAACTTCTTTTGAACTTAAGGTGTGTTTATGACACATTATGTAAGAAATACATACAACATATAAAATTAAAATGGCCAAAACAATAATGAAAGATTAAAAATACTGTATAGTGTAGTAGTTTAAGCATTATATTTAAATTAAGCTACTCTACTATAAATACAAATTCAAGCTTTTATTAAGCTTAAATTAATTGAACTTGATTAGTATACATGGCAGATAAGGCTTAATATGCAATGATGAAATAACGGGAATAAAAAGTAATAAGTGTACTTTTTTTTTGATGAACTAGTAAAAAAAGATCAGGATGAATTAGCATCCAACAGTTTCGAAATATTCTGCATATTTCATCATTAGGGAGATGGCACAAATATATAAAGCAAAACATGTGAATACAGCGAGGGAAGATTAACAGTAGTACTTTTCCTGTACCCATATGCTTGTTCTGTGTTGTCTTATATGTTCCTGCCATCTCCATGATGATATGTGCAGGACATTTAGAAGCTGTTGGATGCTAATTCATCTCATCCTTCTTCTACACTTAATCATTAAAAAATGCGTTAATAATAATAATTTATTGCCTTAAAAAAAGTTTAATACATATCAGATATGAGTAAGACTTCCCTATGCTTTAAGGGCACTCCCGTCGAGAAGGCAGACAGGGTGTCAAATAACTGCATTTATTCCTTTTATTTTCATTACTGTTTAGTATATATATATATATATATATATATAACATCTGTATGTTTCCCCTTTCTTTTCTCTCCCTCTCTCTCTCTTTTTTTTTTTTTAAATATAATTATATTAAAAGAAAAAATTTAATGTTTACATTAAAAAATTTAAAAATTGCTAAAAAAAAAAAAAAAAAAGTTTTGCTTTATTTAAATCATTAAAATATCACCTTCACTTTCATCTTCCTCTTCTGCTTTTTCTTCATTACTCTGAGGATGGTTTTCTTCATCCTCCTCCTCCTCCTCGTTATCACTACCTTCATCATCTTCATTTTCACCAATACTTTCATTTCCTGAAATGCTTTCTTCTCCAGAGTCATAATCTTCTGATTCTTCATCAGAGTTACTATCTAATTCATCATTGTTTCGAACAGCAAGATTTTGCTTGGTTTTTCTGTCTTCAACATTATCATCTTTACCATCAACACTGTCACTTGAATCTTCTGCAATAGGTATACGGTTAATTTTTTGATAATGGTTAGAGTCATTGTCATCACTGGAATTCATTGTTCCCTGTCCTGTAGCAGACTTCACAGGCATCCCAATTCACATAACTGAAGCAAAAGAGCCTAAAATAAAGAAAAAAATAAGATAGTAAAATAATCAGCAATTTTATTAAAATTTACTTAAAAGACAACAAAAAAGCAAAAATAAACATCAATTGCAATTATTTTAGAAAAGTAAACTATAAAATTAGGAAAGGCTAAACTACTGATATAGATTTACTAATTACAAGATCTATAAAATTTGAATGAAACAATTTTAACAATTGCAACAACAACTAAAATGGCAATCATCTAAAACACACTTAAATTAAAAATAAAAACTACAAAGTGTGGTCTAGTTTCCGAAACTAGTCTGCACCTTGTAGTTTTTATTTTTAATTTAACTATTTTAGATGTTCAACATTTCATCTATAAATTTATCGAGACAAAAACAAAAATAAATAAGAAATGATATAGTAAATTTCTCTTTAAAAAAACAAATTCAGTGAACGTCCTTCAAACACTGCTTATCACTGATAAACTTTAATAGAACATAAAGCTGTACACAAAGTCTCTAACACAGTACTCAGCTTTTTGCTGATACTTGCAGCGATTGTTAAAAGATAAGGCTTTCTTTGTGCCCTTTGTGGGCCAGAAAAACTTTCAGATATTGACAGACAAGAAGTGACATTTAAAAAATTGTAAATTTGAAATCCCAAGAGATTTAAATATCTATGTAATCTTGGCAGAAGGAGAAAAAAAAATGAAACGAAAAGAATTTGGAACCAACAAGGAAATGATATATAAGCATAACAGATGATGTAAAACCTAAAGAATGTGGATCTGCTTGAAGAATCTTGAAAATTGAGATTGGTCTCATTTCAGTGATTTATTTAATCTGATACACTGAGGCAATTCCTTTACCCAGTGGTAAAATGGAATGAAAGTATAATAAATCTTATCCTCAGGTTTGTTAATGTTTATAATACAAAGAAAAAAATGGCTAAAGAAATCTGATGAAAATAATGATTTTAGTATGGTCTCTTTCTGAATCAATACAGAAAACCTAAATGTGGTTTAGGAAACTCCATGACAACTAATCTTTGGTAGTAAAGTTCTTATGAACTTCATCTTTCTGTCAACATTTTTGAAATATTTTTTCTAGTTAAGTTCTAGGAGGATAATGAAAATGCAGGACAATAATAAAATATCCATCATTTGGATCCTGCCTCTTCTGAAGACAATATTATTTATTAGGCTTGTATCCTAATCGTATATAAGACTACCGTAGACTATATCATATATTTAAATAACTGTTGTGATGTTGTTTAAACTCTAAAAGTCTGGATCCAATATTCAAATGAGGAAAATTAGGATCTAATTAGGAAAATTTAATCTAAACACTTTTGTCATTAATCCCTTTGTTTAAAAAAAAAAAAAAAAAAACTGTATTTATTTGAAAATGCATTCTGACAAATGACTTTTTTTGGAGACAGTCAAATAATTTTTTTGGATAATAATTTCGATATATTGGGGGCATTTGAACGCAAATAAAATGAATTTCAATAATAATGAATAAATAATAACATGAAAACATAACTCATGATTTGACGATTTTATATAAAAGTTTCAGATTTTTATGAGCAGTGGTTTAAAAGATTTGGGATGGTGAAAACCAGCAGTACTTTATGAATCACTCAGTATATATATATATATATATATATATATATTTTAATTTTAATCAAACATAAAGATGTACACAAAGTCTCTTAACACAATACACTACTCACAATAACACACACACTTGTTCATTGCTATACATCAGACGCCCATACAACAATGCTCCTGCTTTGAAGACCACCAATATCAAAACCTCACAAACAAAACAATGACTCCAAAAACATTAATTCATGTAGACAATATACATATGGCTGTGTGGGACAAACAGCAGAATCCTCTCCACATACCTTATAGAAAATGAAAACATTTCAAGCCAAAGAACAAACATGATCATAAATAAACACCCACTACTCTCAAATAGGACACAGAGCCAATACATATAATATCACAAACTAATCCATCACCTAGCAGAAACCTGTATAATCCCATGACCAGTGGGCAAAATGTTCAACCAGTAGTTCCCTCTAAGTCCCCACATTTTGTGTTGTCTTCTATGTATTACCATCCTCATCTTATTCCCTGAAGATAGTGTTTATAGAACTCCAAAATTGCAGGATATCAATTCCTCTTCATGTAAGTGCACTTTTTTCCTTTTGCATTTCCTCTACTAATTAGATTACTTCACTGTTGACCACCTATCCTATAATATTAAGCTACATATTTTTTACTTAAAAGGACCTTTCCACCAATAAAATGTAAATATTCATTTTTTTCTTTATTATTTACAAAATACTATATACTACCTTAAAGTTGGAATGCTATTCAAATCTACTTTTAGATAACTAGTAACTCTAACCACATTCTGCTGGCTGTTCCTGAAATAAGGTACTTTTTTTTTTTTTACCAAAATAAATCTGACTAATTTCTTCAAAGATGAAATTGTTCATTTTCTTTGTCATCCTAGAATGACCAAATCTAAGAAATCCAAAGTTGGACATCTACAATGAGATGCTATTTTGAGATCTATAAATCCATGCATTTTCAATAATAAACTTTAAATGTTATCAGTTTTCAGTTTCTAAAAATTCCCACACTAAACCAGGTACTGACATTTTTATATCATTTTTTAAGTTAGACATTTATTAAGAAATATTAAATCTGATTATGGACTATATACAATTAATTGACAATCACATTTTGGAAACTTAAAAACATACAGATGTAATAAAAAAAAATTAAAACAAGCTGAATTAATGTCATTTTCACAACTTAAATCAATTACATGTGCCTGTCTGAGGAGAGCTGGGAAAATAGATGTCATCTGAAAATGAACTAGAAGTATGATCAACTTAAAAGTGATTTACAGTTTTGCATTACCAGTGGTATCATAGATAGAATCACACTACTGCCGAGATACAAAACCATTGATGTCATTGGTTTACATTCTTCAGTTGAAACATGTCTTACTTGTAGAGTTACTGGGTACTATTACAAAGTAATAACTAATTTCCAAAGACACTTATTTTCCCACTAGGAAATATTTACTGCTGTTTGGGCAATACATTTTTAGGCAGACTTAGTAAATCATATCAGTTTAAAACCTTTGTTTTATATCTCAATTTTAAAAACAAATTGTTGTTAAACAAACCTTTGTTGCCTATTAATTCTTCATCCTAGTTTTATTAATGACAACTGATATTTCATTAGCTTTAAGTTTTTATTTAATTGAATATCTGAGAATTTTTTTTGCTACCATGTAGTCATTCAGTGCTACCAGCAATGTACAATAATAATAATTTCTGGGATGCTTGTGGCCCATAACCAGATTTTGCATGGTTATTGAAATATGATGCTAAGTGGCACGGCCAGCCCATATGTTTAGCTTCAGTTAATAAATAATGAAATGAATAAGTGAAAAACACACTTACTCAATATGACGAGAGGACAAACTTTCAACTTTTTGGAGCATTGTGCGTGCTCCATTCATCAAGGATAAGGATGGTGGAAACACAGAAGACAATACATAGACAGGAAACTTTCTCCCAACCCACCAAGTCAACATGTGTTTTGTGTTGTTCTCAATGTTTGTGCCATCCTTACATTCTTCCTGATGATGAAATGTGCACAGCATTCCAATGCTGGGTAACACCTTTTCATAGAGCATTTTTTTTTCTTGCACTTCTTTACTTTAGATTTTACAAATGTACATTAAGTCTAATAGTTTAAGCTTAGCTTAGGATCAAGAACTGAAAATGCTGTTATTAGTAATGGAAAAGAGCACAATCAGACAATAAAAGTTTTGAATTAAATTTATTTTTAGAAAACAGCATTCAATGAATAATAAAATATTTTCTTACAGGATTTATTATTATTGTTGTTTCAAGTTCACCTTATTTCTAATTAGAGTCTGCAATAATATACTCAGTAAAATGTGTCTGACATGATAGCTTTACATATAAATTCTCCCCAAATGAAATTCGTTGCCATGCACAAAGTAATGACTTACTATATAAATATATAATTGGGCATTTATATCTGTTTACCTTACTGCTTTCTGAGCTAGATGCTGCTATATTACAATCTAAAATTAATTATTTTAACAACATCCCACATATTTAATACTAAAGGTTACTTTGTTAACTGAAACTATTTTTATGTTTAAAATGGCATAATTAAATTAAAATATACATATTAAATTAAATTTATCAGGAGTACAAATGGAAAACCGCTGTTTTGTTTTTCAAAATTTGAGTCTTTATTGTGGGAAAATGGTTACATAATTATTCTTCAAAATATTGTCCATCGCTAGCCACAACTTGTTCCCATCTTTCTGGCAGCATACAGATTCCGCGTAGAAAAAACTGCTAGTATTTTGAGTCGATCCATGAATCGACCCCATTTTTGGCTTCTTCAAAAAGAATGGAAGTGCTGATCAGCTAGGCCATGCGTCATCGATAGGAATAGGTGGTAGTCGGAAGGGGTGATGTCTGGAGAATACGGCGGGTGGGGTAGGACGTCCCATTTCAGTGTTTCCAGATAGGTTTTCACAACCTGAGCAACATGTGGCCGAGAGTTGTTGTGCAGCAAAATCACTTTCTCGTGTCTCTGCTCATAATCCGGCCGTTTTTCCTTCAATGCTCGGCTCAAATGCATTAGTTGTGTTCGGTAGCGAGCTCCTGTGATGGTTTTACCCAGTTGCAGCAGCTCATAATACACCACGCCGAGCTGGTCCCATCAAATACACAGCATGATTTTCGAGCCATGGATGTTTGGCTTGATCGTCGTTGTTGATGCATGGCCGCGGTATCACCCATGATTTTGTTCGCTTTGGGTTATCGTAATGGATCCACTTCTCATCCCCAGTGACAATGCAATGCAAAAAACCCTTCCTTTTTTGTCGTTGGAGCAGCTGTTCCCACATGAAAAAAAACTGTTCGATGTTTCTTGGTTTCAACTCATATGGCACCCAATTTTCTTGCTTTTGCATCATTCCTAAGGTTTGCAAACGATGTGTGAAATGTCTTGTTGAGTCACGCCCAATGAAGCAAGTCTGCAAGTGCTTGTTGCATTTGACATGAATCTTTGTCCAGTAATGCCTCCAATTCTGCTTCTTCAAACTTTTCACCGGTCCGGGACGCTCCCTGTTTTTCACGCCGAAATTACCCATTTTGTAGCATTGAAACCATATGTGACACGCTGCTTCACTAATAGCAGCCTCACCATAAGTTTCTACAATCATTCGACGTGCCTTAGCCGCAGATTTTTTTGAATTGAAGGCAAAAAGCAAAACTTCCCGCAAATGACACTTATTTGGCTCAAACTTCTAAATATTTGCGCACAAAAAAGTATGATGCCTATTAAAATTCACAAATCTAATGATGAGGAGTTGTTGACAGATGCCTAACCTTACTATGTGACGTTTCTGATCCGCCATTTCTGACCAGCTTTTAGTACTAGCACCATCTATTGGGAAACAGCGGTTTTCCATTTGTACTCCTATTTAATTTGAAAATAATAATCATTTTCAATTTTTGGATTTTTAAATTATACTTTCAATGTCAGCAAGTATGAATTTGTGTTATCTTGTTTTCAATTCAATGGTTTAAAAAATTATTTAAACTGAGTATGATTTCAATTTTATTCTTTATCCAAAAATATTTATTCCTATTTGAAGCAAGCTAATAAAAGGAAATAATAGTATTAAGGAAGCACAATAACAGAAATGTATTATAATTTTAATAGTAATTCAAATTTAAATAATATTCTCTTAACCCTGAAACGCATGACATGGCGCACTGCAACAATAAAGTAAAAAATAATAAAAAAAAAAAATCACTTAGCAACAAAGGAGGGGGCTGGCCCGCCACCTACCCTCCTATCCTAGCATAGTGACCATGATTCTGATTCAGAATGTGATTAAGGGCCTGATATGGGGGAAAAAGTTACTTCGGAAGAACAAAATGCTTCAGAGCAAGGTGAGAGTGAATTTTTCATAAAAAATATCTATAAAACAAAAACTGTTAAAAACATGTTTTTAAATGTTGACTACTTTGTTATGTATCTTTTAGATCTTTATTACACCTATAGAGTTTTGAACATTATTTATGTAGTTTCATGTAAGATATCTGTTTAGAAAACAAAAACACATTTTTCAGTTTAAAAAAAATTTCATGTGGTTTTGTAATAATTTTTTTATGGATGCATGCTTATTTAATTATTACTGAATCCAAACAATAACATTTAGAAGGAAAAAGTTTGAGAAAACAGTTTATTTAACATTCATTGCTAAAAAACGAGGTGGCGCACTCAGTGCATCACCCGTGTAAAATTGTTCCGCCACGTAAGCCGTGTAAGTGAGGATTAAACAGACAGGTAGCTAAAAGTGCATGATGTCATAACTTCACTATAGCCTTCTGGAAATATTAAGATCCTGATTCGAGCAATTCAGGCAACTGCAAACCTTTTATTTCTTTTACCAATGTATCTAAATTCTGAAAATTTAAATATGAACTTCTGAAGCACGTGGGATTTATATTTTCTTGTTTTTAATTTTCAAAATATTCTGTAATTAATTAACTTAAAATTCAAAAATTGTT
>JAFIDM010009631.1:116144701-116156303 GCA_023159025.1 Thereuonema tuberculata
CATGCCCAAAATCTTATAATAATATAACAATGATTTATTCTTGATTGTTACAGTCTTGAAGTATAAAGCTTTTGACCATGTTACGCAAATAAATCACGATATTGTAGGTCTATATTGGGAAGCTAGAGATAAAATGATGCAAATCAGTTATTTACGCCATTAGGTAACAACAACAATATTTATTGTTACAGGAAATTTTGTATTTCATTTTCAGTTAAGTTTAATGTTATAAACAAAATGCATGTATATTCAAGGTGAGCTGTAATCTCTGAAAAAGAAAATAAGTTAAAGAGTAATACAATGTATTACTTCATTACAACAAAGTGTACTACAATTTTATTTATCTTCTTTTTAAGAGATTATAGTATCATACTTCTTATCTAGAATACTAATTTATAGACTTCTAAATCACTGTTGTAACATTGATGGCTTTCATTAGAATTACTTACAGATATCACAAAAAGTACACTGAGAATTCAAGGGATCCACACTGAAATATATTAAAAGGAAGCCATTAGTCAATTAAAACAAATTACAAATCTCAACCAGACTCCTGCTAAAGATCAAACATTTAATAGAATAATTGGGCATCAGTTAAAACTAGAGAAATTAAATCTTCATTAGTGGGGTTTCCAATTTTTTTGCAAACTACTGTGACTTCTCTTAAAAAAAAATAATTATTTTGTAAGCCACATGCAATACACACACAAAAAAAAAAAAAAAAAAAAAATGGTTAAAACATCTGAAAACTACTAATTAATAATTGTCAATCTTAGATTACTATTATTTTTTAAGCTAAGATTATCCATGAAGTATTTAACAATCTAGTATTTTGTGCATAGTATTCAATCAACAATGAACATCTGAACAGAATTATGTAGCTTTTGAATGTAAATCCATTGTTAAAAAAAAAGCTTCATATCCATATCTGAATACTTATTGCAAATAAATAGTGCACCCTACTTTTAATTTACTTTTGTAATTAATCTATTCAAATAACAAATAAATTTAGCTTATATAAATGTACGAAAATAAACTAACAGTCCTAAACACATTTCAACTACGTTCAAGTGAATGGTAGAGTGAATATACTATAATACAATACAAATGAGCTTAAATTCTTAGATTATACTGACTCTACAATCTCAATAGTAAATGTTGTAATCATTATATTAATATATTAGAAAATACAGTTCCCATATGGATAGATTTAAACAAATTGCATAACAAAAAATTCATCAATAACAAATCAAATTCATCCCTGTATAAATAACCAATCTTTTTATTCTTCAAACTTCACTTCTTGCTTGTACTGGAAGGACTGAAATTTCAGCCAGCCAGAGATAAGATATGCACCCAACAACTTTAAACTCCTGAGTCTTTCAAGTTCATAATTGACTTAATACGACAGATGATGGAGAAGGACAAAAACAAAAGAACATCCCAAGTCAGTTCTGGAAATTAAACAAAAACCCAGCAAGGCATGCAAGGTGCTTATCAGTGGCATAAATCAAAGAATGATGTCAGATGGAACAACAACCCTCGCTGTAGAAAAACTTAAAATGCAAATGAGTAATTAAGGTTATCTGCACCAGAGGAAAGACCCAACAGACTAGTACAAGATTGCTACTGAGCCTATTAGACTTGCCGCAGCAGTAAGATGCTCTACCAACAACCCAATTTCAGTTCAAATATAATGGAAATGAATCAGTGCCAAGCAGATTCTAGGTAACTTGAAATAAAAAGTTATGCAAATACTGTCAAGGATCTCAAACAAATATAAAAAAAAATGAAAGATAATAATTAAACGAACTGCATTAACTTTGTTTGATCTGTGAAATAGCTAATTACTTTTATTCATTTCTTTCATTGCGCAAATACTTCTGATATTTTTAATGCCCAAGATTTGCAATATTGCAATATTTTAATAATACAAGAGAAAATGAGGCTAGGCTGAACCTGGACCAAGGATATAAACTGAGAACACATCATACAAACATTGAAATGATAAAGCGGCTCAACGTGCGTGTATTAAAATAAAGAGAAAAATGAAAATAAGACACATTTACTTGTAAACCAGAAAAAAACCGGGATTAAAATGATGGTAATAAACTGACAGTTTCAGAATACTGAGCGTATTCCATCTTCAGGGACGGCACAAACATACAGGACATCAGGAGGTGAGAATACATAGTGGGAGTGAGATCCACTATGTATTCTGACCTCGTGATGTCCTATATGTTTGTGCCGTCCCTGAAGATGGAATACACTCAGTATTCTGAAACTGTCAGTTTATTACCATCATTTAAATCCTGTATTTTTTTTTCTTTTTTAAAGCGTGCATTTTATTTTCAATTTTCTCTTTATTCATAGAAATGATACATACAAAGAAACATCCAAGCCAGCTCTGGGATTTAAGCCCAGGTTCAGGCGTATCAGCCATATGGCCAAGCACCATCTTGACCAATTGGCTGTGTCTTCCCATTTTGTTCAGTAAAGTTATTCAATTAATTCCTAATCATACATAGCATCGACATTTTTGAACGTTAATAGGGACTTCATATTCAGTATTTAAATGTTTACTATTTACAATACTGTAATGGTTGCTTCATTCTTTCATTTTAAAAATAATTCAAGAGGAAAGACAATATGGTCCTGCAATCTAGTTTTTGACTGGATTGTCTTGACTGGAATACCATACATATGAGCAAGATGTGTAACACAAATACATATTTCGCAGTTAATATTATGTACTTTAGATTTAAAAGTTTTAAATACATAAAATACTAGCAATAACAAACTATTAGAACTGCATCTAGAGTATAAAATTCTTAAATTTCTTTTGGCAGTTTTCATCATAGAATGAAAAGAGAAATGCAAAATACATTACACAGGTTAATATTGATTATACTGTTCCCTAATGAGTTACTGATAAGCAAATGTTTATCTTTTATGCATCAATTAGCATAATCTTTAAACATCTAATACATGTAAATTCAAAAGCAAATTATATTTTCAAAAAACAGCATTGTTCATTACTATAAAAAAATGAAATAAAATAAAAATAAATAAAAGAATGAAAAGATTCTAACGGAATAATTTCTGCATTTCTATAACAAAAATTAGATCGAAGTGAAGAATATACCAACTATAAGAGCAGCAATATGATTCATCTTATGAAATATTTGGTAAGATACAAGTTGCTAGGAAATTTTATTAATCGGCAGATTCAGTTATTTCAAGTCTACTAATTTCGAAATTTCCAGAATATTTAATGATTACTACAAATTATACAAGGTGGTACACATAAAACTGGCCGCAATAGGTTTCAAGGTATATGTTGTATTTTTGCTATAGACAGTATTCAGCGCTAATGATATGCACATGTGATGATGTGACTTATATCTCTGGGGTTGCTGAAATGGAAAGTATACAGCAATAACTCTCGCACTTTGGATAAGTTGAAAACAAACATATGGCAAGGGATCGCCTGCATTACGGTCAAAGAAACGAGGAGTGTATTTGTGAACATGCTGCAGCAGGCAGATAGAGACCACTTCCAACATTTACTCTGAACATGACAATAGAACATGACATTATTGGCAGTATAGATAACTTGAACAGGAGCGATAGCGTTAGTGTGTGTCCATTTTCAGAACCAAAATATACCTGGAAACCTTCTGGGGCTGGTTTTTCGTGCACCACCCTGTGATTTTATATATAATCAAAATTCTCTGTACAAAGTTTAAAGGTAGGTTTCTACTCAGTAAGACAAACAGTTGGTCATTTCCGGGCCCAATTAATTGTTTATATAACACCATTTATTCAATCATTCTTTCCCTATTTTGTATATTTGTGTTTTAATTTATAAGTTTTTAAAATACGTTTTGTTGCATCATACTGTGCCAACAAACATCCATACACTGAATAATGAAAACTAAATTTTTTGCGAAAACTATTCATTTCTGGTCCCATGTTTATTTGAACTTTTTTGTTTGTCTTACTGAGTAGAATGTACCTTTAAAGTTTGTACAGGGAATTTTGAATCACCATGTATATATAAAAGTTAATTGAATGAAATAATTGGTTTTAACAAAGCAATCCAAGAACACCTTTTAATGCTGATTTGCACCAACAAATATTCTAGCATATCACCAAGGATTATTAATATCCTAGTCACTGACTGAAAAATTGAAGGCAATCAAAACATTTAATTCTTCTGATAGATGGTTTTTAACCATTCAGATTTAGTTGTATCATCAACACTACCTTTTGTTTTTGGGGGGAGGGGAAGAGAAGGGAGACAGGCATAACTACCATCTTCAACTTAAAAATTCATTTTAGCAAATTCTGATAACTCATTCCATCACAATACTTAATTTGAACAGTTTTTTGATTTAATATGTTGCATTTTTGGGCTAGATTAACTACCAATTATAAATAAATAAAAATGAACCAGAGGGAGGGAGAAACACTGAAGTCTTTGGAAAAAAGAAAAAAATCTAATAATAAGATAAAAAAATACCTAATAGTAATATACAGGGTAATTGAAAAGAAAATTAGAAGTAAAGAACTTGAACATCGAAGTAAAGAACTTGAACATGTCTAATGTTCCTACAAAATATTTTACTATCATTAAAATTTTTTCATGTGTTGCCAAAATTTCCTGCTAATAAAGAACATTACACACATATTAAGACACGATAAAATATTTTTCTTTCTATTTACAATAAATATCTAAGCTTACTAATCTTGAATAAGTTGCCCTTACATGAAAGAAACTGGTTGCCCTTACATGAATCCCACATCATTTCCCATTAATGATATTCATGATGTTGTAAGCATGTGGATTGTTTAAGTCAAAATAGGCAGAAAAAAACTTAATGCAATGACAGATTCTGCAATTTCTAAACCAAATGAAAATTATTTCATATTACCTCAAAGAGAATTTACATAGGTTTACAGCTACAAGACAAAATTATCCAAAAATATTAATTCTGGAAGAGGAAATATTACAACAATTCAGGTGAAACCTATCAAGCATTACGTCCCATTGGTTGCAAAGTGCGGTAACTCATTTTTTGAAGTTCTGAGAAAATCGCCAGTAAAGATTTGAAACATGCTGTAAAATCAATGAAATCGACTACAAATTTGAAAAAGATGGATATATTCGCAATGTTTTTTGAGTTACTTTACTATGGAACTATTAGATGGCACACTTTGGCACTCACTGAAAGTAAAAACGGAAAAATGACAAAAAGTGAGTTACCGCACTTTGGAACCAATGGGACGATTAGATAGTGCGTATAGAAAATTTTCACAAAGTGAAAACAGATCTTTATTTCTGAGTTTTCAATGGATTACAATCTGAATCGGAATACTCTTGTCAGATTTTCGAAATTAAAAACAAAATTATTAATAGAAGGCCGGTTTTTATTGTCAGATGAAAAAACAAAAACTGAACGAGATGACAATATTTAACTTTAAAATTCTACAATTTTGATTTGCTGCCTACATAACATCTACTTATATTACTACAGTTTCACGATTTAACACCAGGCTACAGTTAAAAAAAAAAAACATTGAGCAAGTATACTAGTGCTATGTACACAAAGCAAAGAAAATGAATTTCACTAAAATAAGCAGTGTAAATCATGTGTAGTTTTATATCATGCCTACAAATATATCTATGTAATATTTAATATTTCCCCATTAACTTTGTCGTACATCATTCAATCTAAACTCATGAAATGTAAGCTACTTTCTTCTTTATGACAGAATTCAAATTACACAGCAAGTCATTGAAAGTAATAATACATATCAACATCAGTAATATAAAAAATTACCCTTGTGTTTTCACGACATTTAAATAATAATTTCAAAGAAAAACATATTCCAATAGAACTCATAACATTATTAATTGAAATTGCTACTGATGTAAATGTGGATATTTGCCCATTTATCCATAAAAAAAAAAAAAAAAAATCCTAGACTATGTGACTGCAGCCTAACAACATTTTAAATATATTTAAATAATAAAAAGAAAGAAAAAGAAAATAAATAAATAATAATTTAATTTGAAATATTTAATGTTAATATATTAAAGCTAATAATTAAAAGAAAAAAAATAAAAATATTGAATTATTCTTGAATTGTAAACAGTGCCAGATTAGATATGTCATAGGTGCATTGGAAAATTTGACGTACTATGTGTCATCTTGATGGATTTATTGTAACAGTAAAATCTCATTCTGTGCAATAAGTCTAGAACATTTTAAGCTTAAGGCAATGGGACAGGTTTGTATTAGCATTATTTGAAGACATCAGGTTGGACTAAGTTATTATTTCTGATGCATTAAAGCCAACAGAATACCACATTTATTTAATAGTAACTCAAAAAAAAATGTTAACAATCTTTAGTGTACGTAAATATTTGATTATAAAACTTTTTATAAAGTTCCTCAACAGTTAGGTATTTATTTAAATAATTTTTAGCTGCAATTTCACTCTTATTTTTCTTAGTTATTTTAAATAGGTTACATTCTTCAGCCTCAGTTCATTTCTTTTTTTCTTGACTTGTTATACATTCAATTTGTTTGCAATATGTCCTCACTAAAAAAAATATGGGCAAAGAAACCCAGTCATTTATTTGGTTTTAATTTCTAGATAAGATTTCTCAATAACAGCACACTGGCATGAAATAAATATTTATTTCAATATATCCACTATCTTATGATTTAGTAAAATACAAGAACTAATTCATTCCAATTTCCTGCAGCCACTACTTCACCCAGTCAATTAACTATCAAGCGTTGTTTGAGATTACATATTAAAGCCCTTCTAAATTTTTTTGATTTTTTTTTAATATTCAAGCAAGCAAATTTGTGATGTAAAATTTGCTTATTTTAAATTTAATCAAAATACAATTTTATAGAAAATCATTCTGTAATATGTTTTCAAGAAAGTAACTTGGTTTATCATCAAGGTATCAACATGTTCTCAATGTCATTGTAACTTTCACATTTCCTGATAATCTGAAAGTACTGATGTCTTCTATGAATTAATTTACACTTAGGTCATGGATTTTTAACTACTATTACTAATACCCATTGAAGTTTTTTATCACTGTAAGATGCAAGGCATCCTAAATATTAAAATTACTTTTGGAATTCCACTGCTATCTGGTATAAAGTTTTATTAGTTTTCTTAGTAAATATAATTGGACAATCATCTGAACTCTTGGCTACATACAAATTTTGTAACAATGCTTTGCTAATATGGCTTTGAATTACAGTCTTTCTTCATACAAACATACAACATAACAGCAGTTCTTGGTTTATAATACTTATCTCAAACTGCATATCACATTACCTTACATCGCTAGCCAATTCCGTAAGTTAGATGATGCTGAAGCAAAATATCAAAAATATCTTCAATTGCTCCCATCTGTATAATAACATTTCGGATTTTTCTCTTTTCAATTATAATTTGCTTGTCACAAGTTTCCATCATGTAATACTTTATCTAAGAGCACTGCCTGTTAATCTCATTTTTATCCAAATTCTTGTATATACTTTTCTCAATAATGTATGTTAAGCATGTGTCTGTGTTTTTAAAACCTCTTTCATTTTTGTGATGATCACTTCTTAATTTTATTCATGACATCGATACTGTCATTTCTGTTGATAATATGATCATACTGTTTTATCAAGAACAGTCCCAGGTAGGTTAGCCAAAAATCAACAATGATATTATTTGAAAACTAAAAAAATAAATTCCATGAAAAAAAAAAAAGTAGTACCACAGAACAGGGAACAAACGGCTCATGATGCTATGGTGTCCACACTTTCTACAGCACAGCTTATAACTGGTCATGATGCTATTACAAGTAGGCCTCTACCAGAAGCACTGATGACAAAGACAGTAATTATAAAATGAAGTCGAAGAATTCCTTTACCTATTGAATTTTAATTTGTCTATAATAAATTTCTCAACCTGAAATTTTTGAAATAAAGCAGCTAAAAATATAAACAAGGTAGGGATAGTAATTAGTAAACCAATCACAGTGCTTCGCAACGGCTTCTGAGTCACCTTTACTTTAGAATAGACTGCGCCGGGGTGGTCTAGAAAATGCTCGCGCAAATCTATTTGCGACCCCATGCTATCTTACCCACCCTATTTATATGGCATAATCGTCATTCTTAACTCAAACCTTGTTAATACACTGAATTCCTAATAATGATTTTAAAAAAACTTAAGTTGATGAGGGGATCGAACCCATGACCTTCGTGTTATTAGCACGACGCTCTAACCAACTGAGTTAACAGAAGCCATTGCGAAGCATTGTGGGATATGTGTCCATAGTCAGACAAATCTGGGATATAAGGCATCTTTCAGAAGCCTAAAAGTATCCTGAATAATAAAGGAAAACCAAAAATTATGTAATTCAACAATTTGATAAGCCACAAAAGTTATTAAGCAGAAAAATTTAACTAAGTTATAAATAGCAATTAAATAATTAAAGAAATCTTCAATCAAATGCATATTTAAAACAAGCAATATGGGTGAATAAAAAGTTAGCCAAAATATTTAGAAAGGTAATCTTCCTTAAAGCTGGATTTGATGCAACAAAGAAAATTTTCTGAATACATTCCCTTTCACAACCTTTTCAATTAAGCTTAATACAACCATGTCCTGTTGCAAGTGCCTACATATATTCTAGGCTTATTCCACAGAATTTCCCAATTTACTGAAACTCTACTGTGGTGTTTTGCAATAAGCTTAAAAATGACTAAAAATTAGCCTTTAAGTTTTATTATGATAAAAAAAAAATTTCAAAATTCTCCTATAACAGATATGTGAATTGAAAAAAATGTCCATTAGTCATCTTGGAAAGCAGCAGCAAACTTCATTTCTGCAGACCAAAGGTTTAATATGCAGATAGACCAGTTACAGACAATACAAACACAATATTGCTATCAAGAAGTAATAATTATATTGATTATTTACTATGTTTACTGCATATTGAATGAGGCTTTACATAACATTTAAAATTGAATTGTATGATATTAAACAAAGTAATTTGTTGCATAACTTAGAAGTCAAGCATCATAATAGATCTGCAATTTAGTTTTAAAGGTGCAGTGATGTCATCATTCATTTGTACAAGTCAAATCCAGTCAACTGGCAAAACTAACCGCGCAGAAATTATTTATATGGAGCCTTCTACTTTCACCTAAGCTGATATAATGTTTAAACAGAATACACTTTTAAGTAAATGAAAGTTAATATTTCCATAAAAACGATTTGATCAATAGGGTAACTATATTTAGAATACAAATATTGAAATATGCTTTAAAAGTTCATTTCCCTTTAACAACAATTTATTTTGCATTTTCATAAGGTAAATGTTTGCCTTTTATTTGGATTTTTATTATTAGGGCAATCTGAAAGATAGGTCATAATTAAGAATAAGTAAAAAGCATAATGGATGAAAATTTGTACTTTGCACTTTTATTATTTATGAAATCATTTCTGAGAAACTGAATGTGTGAATAATTTTTCAACATGAATCACACTTTCCTATTTTTTTTCTGTTGTTGTTTATTTAATTTCTTCATTGCTTTTTAAATTCAAAATCAAGAAATATTTGAAAGTTCAAAACTTCAATTGATTTGAATTTTCTCTTTCAAAATTTAAACATTTAAACATGTAGCATGCTTATTTAAACACTCAAATATTCAACACTGCAACAGTACATATACAAATCAACTCAATCACAGAGTAACATTCCTGAATATGGGTGAAGGTGCCATTAAAATGTTTTACTTTTTATCCTCAAGACAAATTTAAACAAGATTAACATCAACTGTGCAAGTAATTAAGAACAACACTACATACAAATATTAGTAAACATCTTCGGTTGGATACGGATATAAAATGTATATTAGCGTACATTCTCACACACACAAAATAACAGTTTTCAGTTTCATTAACTTCTGACTATCATTGAAAGTATTCTTAAATTATTTCATGAATATCCTTTTTTTTTTTTTTTTAATTTTGAATTAACTTTATATTCAATTATCAAGTACTAAGATTACTAATTTTCAGTTGTAATTCTAAAATTTTGCTAAAATGTAAACTTAGAAAAATAAAATACAGCAAATAGCCTTTAAGTATCAACACTGTAAATGTTGATATGCTAGAAGATATCACAATTTCAATTTATTAAAGGCTTTTGTAAGTTTCCATTAGTGTAATGTGTATGAATCAAAATTCTGTATATTTGGTATATAAATATGATTAAAAGTTGAAAGTGCACTAACAGACCAGAACAGTTCTAGTTATGATTAGTCAATTCTAATGTGTGATCTACCTATACTAATCCATATTTCATGCATTTTTATTTCCTTATTAACTTAAATTCATTATTTTTAAGTCAATTTTAACATCCCAAAATATATTTTCTTTTATTTATTTACTTTCTTCAATAAATCTATATAAATAAACACTGAACTGTTGTCATTGTTCCATAAATACAATGATTTTACCTCTGCTTTATAACCTATGTTATATTGCCATTGGCTTTAGAATCTGAAATAAAGTTGAAAATGTCTATAGTATTTTCAGTTAAAACCCAAATATTTTGTAATTACTATGTGGAATTTTACCTTTAAATCCAATGGTGGTGTATGCATGTGTGATGAAAATAAAAAATTGCATAAAATAGAGATTAGTACTGTAAACACTAAATACTGAACTCAATGTTACTGTGAAATGCTGATGAACACTTACACTCAAGTCAATCTTCTGTTATTTCTTCGAAAAACGATGTACTTCAGTAAATTGATTAAAATGCAAAGCCAATAGGAATATTTAAATCTTTAAAATAAAAATTAAAAAAAGATAAAAATCTTAATAGTAAATCTTAAAAGAAATAAGTTGCATATATGTAAGAAACAGGAAAACAATGTAATAAGATTAAATGCTTTATTTATTTTATTTTCTAAATTTTATTAGTTAGGAAAACGTTGCTCTACTTGAAATGTTTAAATTCAATTCAAACTTAAGTGCTATTCCTTATTTCAATTCTTAAAATATGCTTCACAATGAATGTACAACATTTTAAAGAATTTTCAACTGGCAACTGGTTGTCTCACTTCATAAAGTTGTTTTTAACTTGTTAAATAGCTGGCAGTAGTAAATTAATAAATCTTATAACCGCATTTTCTCCCGATTGTATTTTAGAAATAGTGTTTTATGCAATGTCGTACCTCAGTAATTAAAGAATGTGGTGTACAACCCTATGATTCAAACAGTAAATTAAATTTTGTTGCAACTCTTACAGCAACTCAACTAGTCATGTATTTCAGTAATTTAAAGAATTGAAGAAAATCATTTCTTAATTAAATATTTGCTATTATTGCGGCAATACATTTAAAACAAATGAAAACAAAAAAGTCAATGGATTTTAATATTTTCTCATCATTTTTTTTTTTTTTGAAGTATTGACAAAGTTTGCAGATAACTTTTATTTAGTAATATTTATAAATGGTTAGAATAATGATTTTAGTAACACCATCGTAACAACAACAACAAC
>JAFIDM010009631.1:116158630-116172076 GCA_023159025.1 Thereuonema tuberculata
TTTTTTTTTTTTTTGTTTTGTTTACTTCTGTTTCCGATTTGTTAGTCAATCCTTAAAAGATTATTTTTTTGTTTGCTTTTAATAGATTACTAGGTGTACCCGGCATGCTTTGCAATGCCACTCAAAGAAAGAAATGGCTCGGTGAGAAGGGGCCGTAAATATAAGGTCCTGGTGTCGATCGGGGGTGGGACACTTAGGCCCTTGTTTCGCCATCCCCCATCCAAGTGTGGTGAACCTCTCCCCCATAGGAGAGCGAATTTTTCCGTTTTTCCAATTGACTTAGGGGGCCCGAGAAGGGGCCCTAAATATAAAGTCCCGGTGACGGTCGGGGGTGGGACACTTATGCCCTTGTGTCGCCATCCCCCCACCCAAGTGTGGTGTCCCTGCCCCCCATAGGAAAGCGAATTTTTCCTTATTTGCAATTGACTTGGGGGGCCCGAGAAGGGGCCCTAAATATAAGGTCCCGGTGTCGGTCGGGGGTGGGACAGTTAGGCCCTTGTGTTGTCTTCCTCCCACCCAAGTCTGGTGTCCCTGCCCCAAATAGGAGAGCGAATTTTTCCCTTTTTTGCAATTGACTTGGGGGGGGGCCCGAGAAGGGGCCCTAAATATAAGATCCCCGTGTTGGTCGGGGGTGGGACACTTCAGCCTTTGTGTCGCCATCCCCCCACCCAAATGGGGTGTCCCTGCCCCCTATTGGAGAGCGAATTTTTTCCTTATTTGCAATTGACTTGGGGGGCCCGAGAAGGGGCCCTAAATATAAGATCCCCGTGTTGGTCGGGGGTGGGACACTTCAGCCTTTGTGTCGACTTCCTCCCACCCAAGTGTGGTGTCCCTGCCCCAAATAGGAGAGCGAATTTTTCCCTTTTTTGCAATTGACTTGGAGGGTCCAAGAAGGGGCCCTAAATATAAGGTCCCGGTGTCGGTCGGGGGTGGGACAGTTAGGCCCTTGTGACGCCATCCCCCCACCCAAGTGGGGTGTCCCTGCCCTCCATAGGAGAGCGAATTTTTCACTTTACACAATATTTGTATAGTTCTCATTTTCACCACCAGGTGGATATTGGGTTTTTCAGGGGTTTTACCTCTTTTCAACCCCTGGGGGGGGGGGTCCGGGTTCTAAGGTAGTCTATCTTTTTCGCAGGGTCCTAAAGAGTAATTCTGCAAAGTTTGGTCCAGATGGGTCAAAGGGCCTAGGAGTCTATAAAGGACAAAGAAAGAAACAAAGATACATTCATTTTTTTATATATAGATTTATACAAATGCTTTGATCGTTATATTATTTTAAAAAATTAAATTCAACTGTTGTACAATATTAATTTCAACGATTTTAAATTTCATTTTATGATGTTTTGGGCTTAAATAATGTTTTATGCCCAAGAAATACTTTTTGAAAGTATTTTATTGCATTCAGAATCATATAAATTTATTTATTAGAGCAATCCTTAAAGTACTACTCGTTTTACATTTCAGTGTAAAAATTAACATGAAAGTTAATTTAAATAATTGAAATATATTTCGTACATAACTGTCGCAGAAGATATGTATTAGAAAGTAAATACAGGTATAACGTCACTGTCAGACAGTCCCCCGCCGCCTCCCACGCTGAGCACTCCAATGCAGAGTCTACCCCCTTCCACTTCAAACCTACGGCCAAAGTCATCACTCACCCGATTTCCCAGGATATACACTCAAAGCCAAAAATACGCTTTATTCGCGTATAGTGTACAGACACATAAAAAAGCCAGGAAATGTCTGTTTCTTTTTATGTTTCCCTCATTTTCTGCTTGTAATATGACACTTAATATTTTTGAATATTAATATTGAATAGTACAGGATTTTTGTTTTCTTTCTATTTTTTTGCCGCTCCCTAAAGTTGCCGCTCTGGGCTACAGCCCTTTTAGCCCTCGTGTATATAGGCCTCTGCGAAAAGCCATTGCACCAACATCTATTATATTCTACGCATCCCACCCTTATTCCTAACAATTGCTCTGCATCATTGTAGTAGAGCTTTCTGCAAAGAAACATGTAATCCTGTTCCACTCCATTTGTGTGACTTTCCAAAGGCCTGCAATGGTCTTGCACAAGCATTTTCAGAGTGCAGGCTTTAGAAGTCCAAGGCTGCAGTAATCCATGGGGATGGCATCCGGGGACTTGATTGGGATGTAGGTAAGGGGATGGCCTGAATTCCGGTCTTGGCTTTCATGGCAGTGTAGAAATTGTCCCAATGGACGTAGACTAACTGTATTGTTTTGGTATAGGTTTGGAATTTCTGTGCAGTAAATTGGTTCCAGGATATTAGCCTGATAAGTAGCACTGATTTTGGTACTGAAAACAGCACAACAGATTTCAAGTCTACCTTTATGACAAAATCTAGCGACAACCTAGAAGCCTTTAGGATTTTCTGCATTGCTGTAGAAAGTTAGAGAGCCCTTTTTCTTCATGAAGGCAGTATGAAATGGCTCGTGACTTGTTAGAATCACTTAAATAAACGAAGCTTCATCAAGAATCACAACGAATTTCCATTTATCACCAGAAAGGTATTACTTATAAAGTTTACAACCGCTGGTCCTTTGTTCCTAGATATGTCGAGGTTGGAATGCACGAATCCTTTCCTTGTGATATTTTTTCATATAGAATCATTTGTTAATACACTTATTGACAGTCAATGAAGCCAAAATTGTTCGGTAGGCCATCGCTTTCTGTTTTCCACAGATCCCATGATACATATCCGATACAGCACCAATTAGATTACCTTTGAAGTTCGCCATTTGTGAGCATTTTGTTGATGAATTCTTGTCATGTATGCAGCCATTATTGCACCAATGGATAATCTTTGAAATTGCATACTTACAGTCCATTTTCTTTGTGATGTTTTAAGAGCATAGAATAACTGAATTGAGCTTGGAAAAGTGCTATTATATAGGCCTACCAACAGGCAGTTATTTTTCGAGCCATATTGAACGAATAAATATATTAATATTATTGAAGGATTTTTCTCTGGTTTGGTTCTCCAGTTGCATGAGTAAGGTTCAAGGTCACATGCTTAGTATTTGTTATTATATAAAGTAAATGACTCTCTCTAGTTTTTATTTTTGTTCTAGAATTTTTTTTTCCCCCAACATCAGCTTTCTCGAATGCTTCCTAGTAATTTTGGTAGTTCTGACATGCATAATAAACATGTAGATAACTGAGGCAATGTCTCGTTGTTGTTTTTTTTTTAATGTATTGTTAAATTGGCATTCTTGTATTGTCAAACTTGGATAATTCGAAGTTGAAGGGACCAAAGAAAAAGTTCAAAATATCCAAAAATTCGAATTACCTATATTCTCTCAAACAGAAGAGATAAATAAAAAAGATTAACTCCACGATCAAAGATTTAACACATAAACTTTATCTAAGAATACCTGCTACATTTTTTTTCATTAAATCAAACATTTTTTAGTAGCTTAATTATTCATCACTTTAAAAAAAAAAAAAAAAAGGCAGATATTTTTAATTGCTTCATTGAATGCAATCTTTGAGTCATAGCATATGATTCCAACCTATCAATTGATACAAAAATAGAATCTTCTACATTAGACCGTTTTCCTTAGAAAGACCGTTAAAATAAATAATTCTCCTTAGCTGAGAAAAGTCTCAGGAACAATTTTTACCGTAATATTTTAAGGACAATCGTACGAAAAATTCGAATTATCCACGACTTTTTAACATTATTATAATACAGAATTCCAGGGACCGAGCAAAAAATTCGAATTATCCAGAATTTCGAATTAAACAAGTTCGAATTATCCAAGTTTGACTGTATTTTAATACTCGGTGACCTTGCTTTTATAAAGACTAACTTATTATCAATGTGTCACATCAGCAGTTCATGGCTAGAATCAAATTTAAAATTATTGTCACAACTAGATAGTTTTTTTGGGAAATTTCCAACAATGGTCAGTTCTCACTGATAAGGAGACCTCACCAGGTCAATTTTATAGAATTGACTGAGAATTCTTCTGGTAAATCAATAGATAAAATAAGACGACATCCATCTTGGCCTCCTGCTCTACAGGTTCTTGTTTACTAGAAAATAACCAAAAAATAATTTTTACTAACATAAAAGCTCTGAAATAAGATAACCTTGAATCAGTGTCCCAATGCTTTAAGGCATTGTAATGAAAAGTATAGTGCTTGCGGTGATTAGTTCAAATCCACTGCATATTACATTTTTTTTTAATTATAGAATTCCATTTAGAAAATGGAATCAATTTATTCATTAATTTTATTGTTATGATGAACATGCTGGATTCATGTAAAATAAGAAAATATTTATTCTGATGAAACAATTTGATGTTCTATTCATTTAATATGCAATTTTCTTCGTAACGAGAGCCTCAATTTGTGATACATACATCCTCCATTATGAGATTGAATCTTCCACTTATATGCGACAGGCTATGGTTTGGCTATTTTTTCATCAGTCTCACAGACAAATCACTACACCACTGACAGTAGGAATCTCACCTATTTTTAGATATTGTAATAAACAGAAATAGGATGCTATTAATGGTCGTCTCCCACTAACTAAACATCCTTGGTTTTATAATTTTCTTATTACTTTAGTTCTTGTTCAATTTTACTTCTTTCATTGCATAAAAGAATGGCAGAGTTTCAAAGACATGTATTTTCTGTAATGCTTAATGTATACAAACATGACATCTCTCAATTGGAGTGCAACTGTCCAAGTTTGATGATCGTCACTCAAAGTTCGCACCTTTTGTCACCCAGCCACATCCAAGTGGTAGTCTTATTCCTGCCAGACTTGATGAAGGATATCCAGTGTGATGGCCTCCACAAGATCTGGGCAATGGGGATACTTACAGTGAATTGGATGTGCTACTCCACATTTACCCTGTATCAGATTGCAATTAAAGTAATTCAGTGCAGGGATGTTTATTAATTAGTTTAACAAAATTAAATAAATGTTTTGTTTTAATACAATTAAATGTTGTTTGCTTGTAAATTAAAAACTCTTAATGCTCAAGGAGAGATTTCATTTACTATATCATCACCATTCAATAAAAGTGATTCTGAAGAAAAATTAAAGAATCTTTTTGATCCTGATATGATTCTGTTATTATTACACTTAAATTTATTCTATATTTAATTTTTCTACAATTTTGGAAATCTATATAATTTCAGAGCATTTCCTCCAGGAATTAAAGAGTTGTGGCTGAGGGAAAACAAATTCAAGTGTTATAACTTAATAAAGAATACTCTATTATTGATTTTTCTTTGCTTATAAAACAAAAAAAAAATCATTTTTACAAACTTTTAAGTCATGTTTAACATCTCTTTCGTAAGCCATGAAATTGGATCTATTTCTCTGGCAGCACAGTACAGAGCTGTGATCTGAGGAAAGAAAATGGGACAGAGATTAGAGTTTGTAATTTTTCTTTCTATTATTAGTAGATAAGTGAAGCGAGGCTTTCCATGTCCACTCAACATTGTGTGAACAATTGTAGGGGTTGTCCATAAACTACGTAAGCATGTCAGGTGGGAGAGGGGGTTGTACTTAGCCTGACAAAGTTGACAAGGGAGGGAAGGGGGAAATAACATGTTATGTCACATTACATTTCACTTAAGCGCATTTTTTTAAATCAAAAATAACTACTAAGAAATTTGTTAAAACACCCACAATTATCTAAACTTTAAAGTTCAAAAGAAAATATGATTAAATATGATATAAACAGTTTAAAATATTTTAGTTTGCAATGTAAATTTGGGGGGGAGGGTGAAAGTGTGATGTAATATTAGGGAGGGGGGATTCACAAGATTGTGACAAGGAGGGGAGAAGGGGTTGAAAATAACAAAAATTAGTGTGATTTAGTTTATGGACAGCCCCTTATTCAAATTCTACAGTAGTTAGAAATATGAAATTTTGCAAGCCCATATAGAAATGTAGAAGTGCACAATCATATTTTCAACACTTAAAACTGTAAATTTTATAAGAATTGCTTGTTTTTAAAAACTTGGAAAAAGCCATAAGACCGACCATAACAAAAGTGCCTTTAGTTCTGAAACCGAAACAAAAATTGATAATTTCTAATAATCCTACAGCATTGTAGCATTAGTCACTTTTAAATACCTTCAATCATAACATGTATATATATTTATTATGCAAATTTCCGGAAGTGATTTTAACATTGCATGAGTCTACTCAAAGCCCGGCTTTTTCTAGTAAGTAATTATTTCTTCATAAACAGAATAGAATGCATTATTAGTACCCTTGTTTATACTGCATTTGAAAACAAAAGCAGAATTAATAACAACAGATGTAAGTTTTGTGGATGATAATGAAAAATCCTTATGCTACAAATGTAGCAGCGAATGTTTCTGTAACGTTGCTGAAACATAGACACACAATTACCCATCTAAGATCCTTCATGATGAAGCACTGAAGACTGCTTGCATTTGCTCTCCCTGGGATAGTCCTTTTATATTGACTGTTTAATTAATGCAGACAAGAGTTTAACTACCAACAGGTTCAACCATGCCAGACAAACAGTGTTTTTCTCCCAACCCCCTCAATCCCACATCCACCACAAGCCAAGGTGTATCTGTTAAATTTCTTAATTAGAAAAATAAAACACACTCCTTTATCTACTTCAATATTTCATCCATTTTAACAAGAAGACTTCATCAGGATACATTTTGAGGAAAAGAACTCTGTCTTTCTCCTTTACAAATCTCTAAGAATACAAATTTGAAAATAACAATCTGTTATCTTACAATGATATGTATATATCATTATCTTATAATGAAATAATTTGATAGTTAAATGTATATGCCATATTCTTTGTTCAAAAAACATCAAAAAAATAGAAATAACATTATTACAAGCAATTTTCTTTATTTTTCATGAATAGTTTAAATATCTAAATGCTATGTTACTAACTTTTTAAAATTTCTCTCTATTCATGCATGGCTCCAATTAATTAAGCATGCAATCAATTAATTAATTAATTTTATTTTTCCATGATCTTTTATTTTCAGTGTAATCAGTTATTCTCAAGTGATTGTTAATATTTGCTTTTTTAGTGTTAATATTATGGCTTGAATGGACATTCAAGAAATGAATACTCTTTAAATCTTTTTCATAATGCTCATATGATATTATACCTTCTTTATTAATCAACTAGATGACAGCCCGCCCGCTACGCGACTTCTCTCGCATGGAATTAGAAATTGCGGCAATTTCATTTATAGTTGCTTCCTAAGGAACTATGCTTTTTTTTTCAGGATAAATGTAGCATGTGTGCTATTACATCAACATCCTGCCTCCCTATGGCATCCCGTAAGTAAATATAACTGTTAGCCCTCAGCTGTGCCTGGTTGTTCCTGAAATAGGTCAACCTTTCTGTCTCTATTTTGGTGTACATGTCAACCAAAAACCGACTAAAAAGGGAACGGAAATGCACCAGGTGATTATCTTCTTGTCTAATACTTACATGAAAAGAATAGAAACTCACAGCGGAGACTGTCTTTTTAAGTGTTAATGTGGTGTCAGGATCATGCTGAGGTAAAGAAATAGAGTACCTATCCTCGCCATGGCAAAACAAAAGCAGATACTGCAGGGCATCGAACGAACAGTGGATCTCTCTAATGCGCTGCAAAGAGTTATCGTGGCTCTCAATAATAATGTCTCGTTTCTCAAATTGCTGACCAACCATTACTAAGGCCACCTCATTTGACGTAGGAGCATTGAAGCGACCCCTTTGGCTTCCTCTCAGCATTAATGACTACTTTGAATGTTTCAGACGTTGCAGGGCGACCTTCAAGTCTCTTACATAAGCATTAAACGTATGTAGCATTCCCTGTAGTTGTCTGACTTAAGCCAGGTTTTACATCGGAAAAGTTACTGCACCTCAATTGTACTTCTCTATCATCTTTGCCAACAAAATATATTTGTAAGAATTGTGGTTCCTTTTGAGGTGCTAGCAGCAAACTTCCAACCAAGTGGTATACCTGGCCCTGAACTTTAAAAGTTGGCATAAGACCGTTCTTTATTATCTGTTTAGCTCCGAATGAAGTCATTTGAAAGCAACTATTATATTTATGAATAGTGTTCATGAAATGCTCATGTTCTGGATGTATATTCATTATCAAGCTGTAGAGAGGCTCGGGTAGCTGTTCATAAGGCGGGAGCTGCACCTTACCAGTGCTACAGCACATGCCAGGTGCCTCCTTCTTCCACTTGAGAGCATTGCACCACCGGCACTTGTTGCTCATGGAACCCAAGGCCACGGTGCTGTCGATATCATATGCCACGCCGGAGTGAGCCATGGTTTTCCAGGAACGTCCTTTCCTTTCTACTCGTCTGCCAGGATTATTTTGCTTATATCGAGACTGTGACGCCCCATGCACCTCAGGGTGAGCTTGCTGGTACCTACCCACTATTCTCTATTCATCTCAGCATGAGCTTGCCAGTACCTAGCCACTGCTTCTCTGTTCACATCAGGGTGAGTTTGCTGGTATCTGGCCACTGCTTCTCTGTGCACCTCACTATTCTTTTTTTGATACTTGGACACAGCAGCACAGTGAACTGCTGGGGGCTTTTTGCACATACTTTTTAGAAGCGTTTTGAAGTTGTTTCTTCTGAGTAGCAGCGTCGTGCATCTGGCACGAAGTTTTTCCATTGTATTCTTCTTGGCAATGACAGGGAGAAGTGAAGAAGGGGAGGCGGGCTCAGACATTGCCCGGTCACTTCACTACGTACATATACCTCGAAATGGCCACATGACAGATCATGTGAAAAGCGTAGTCGTCCCACAGGGTTACCTGTAGTACCAAAACTTATATACAGCTCACTGTTGCGGTAAACTTCAAAGACCCACGGAAAGAGTTGCCCTGCCGCTTCCAGCTTACGTAAACTACCGTAAGTAAAAGGGCGTGACATATCAATGCAGTATTCAGCGGCACTGGAATAATTGTCCCTGTTACTGTCATGGGATATAATGGCAAACTCTTCCCAGTTGGCCACCGCATGGCTAACGATTTGCTTGCACACCTCCCTGGCCATCACCTGTGTCATACAATAGATAGGAGATGGTCCGAAACAGACAGGCTCCATCTCCAATTATAGAAACTACAGTGTGAGGCACCATAGTCCCATCAATTTTCAATGATTCAAAAGTCATTGTGATAGATAACATACAAAAATCTACCTATGTTTTGCACTAAATATTGTACCTACTTAAATTGTATCTTAAACTAAGTCAGGAAAAGATTAGAACAACAATTTTGGAAATTTGGAAAACAAAGAATTGCGCTGAAAAGCACAGTTCAATTGTATCGTAAACGATCACGGCACTTGCGCTAAACATATTATCGAGACAAATGTTGCATTTATAAAGAGTTGGCCCGCCTTCTCGAGCTGCTTATATATTGTCCGGGAACGGCGCGCACGACTCATTTCCTTTTTTGATTGACTGCTGGAGGATGTGTCGACTTTGAAGCAAAATAAATACTAATAAATAATAATAATTCTCTGCCCCGAGGGAATAATAAAAATAAATAATAATAATTCCCTACCCTGAGGGAATAATAAAAAATCCTAAAACCTCACAATAGTAACAGAAGCAAAATTTCAGCTATATAACTTTAAAGAAACGCTTTGTATCCTATCCCATGGGAATTTCGAAAAATCCTGAAAAAAGTTATTAGTGATTATAATTATCTACTTACATGCCAAATTTGAAGTCTCTAATAATTATAGTTACGGAAATAAGGCAACTTTAAAGCGAAAATATAAATCCTCTTTATTCCCTATCCCGTGGGAATTTTGAAAAATTCGGCCTTATTCCTTGTCTACATCATAAAGGGAACCTCTGTGCAACATTTGATCTTTCTAGGTCCAAGGGTTTGGCCTGGGCATTGATGAGTCAGGACTTTTCTTTTTATAGGTATTGATGAAACGTCCAAGAAAGGTAACTTGTTTTCTTTTTCTAAGGTAAATTTTAAATTATTATGAATTAAATTAACATAATTATAAAATTTGGAAAATTGCCTTTCTTTAATTCAATTAATAATAATTTGAAATTTACCTTGGAAAAAGAAAACAAATTATCTTTCTTGGACGTTTTATTGATTAATAAAGAAGGTATAATATCATATGAACATTATGAAAAAGATTTAAAAGAGTAATCATGTCTTGAATTTCATCATGAAGCCATAATATTAACACTGAAACAGCAATTATTAAAATCCACTTAAAGAGAATAACTGATTACACTGAAGATAAAAGATTATGGAAAAATAAGATTAGCAAAATGAAAACTACAGTCGGACCTCTATTTAACGAAGTCGCTAAATCCCGAAAAAAAGTTCATTATATGGAAAATTCGTTAAATAGAGATTCACCTTTTAAAATTACTTTAAACTAAATAAAACAGATTTAAAATACATAAACATAAATATTATTAAAAAAGTAATAATTTTAATGACATAAAGCATACATTACCACATGCGTACTTAAATTTTACTAATAAAATTTCTGTTAATTTTGTCTGAGTTTTTTTTTTTTTTTTTTTGAAAAAATGTTTTCGCTCGTAGTACGTCTCGCATCTTTGCAATGCACCAAAAACCCCTTCAGGCGTATTTTCTTCAAATTGTAATCCGAGTCGGATTGTTTCAAATAATTTTAGCATTTCATCATACGAATGTTTTTTGATTTCTTCATAATGATCATTTCCATTTTCATCATCTTCATCTTCATCGCAATTCATTGCAGTATTGTTTTTATTTTTCACATTGTCCAAAATATCCGATTCACTTAGTGTTTCGAGATCTCAACTTCAAAATCAAGTGAAAAATAATCATCAATCAGCATATCATCATTAATTTCTTCTTTCTCCCTCAGCTGTATCCTCGAAAAAGTTCGTTAAATAGAAAATGCACTTCGCTATTGGAGGTTATTTTACGAAGAAACTTGCAAAATGTTCTTGGTTCCAAAGAAAAGTTCGCAAAATAGAGGTCCGACTGTATTTTCAAAAAACAATGAATACCCCCAGTAATTTCATAATTAAAGTTATTAAGGAGTTTTTAGAGACAAGGAAAATTAGATAAAATTAAGGAATTTAATAACAATTTCATTAAAATTATAAAGTTACCATTCGGAATAAAAGTAGATAAAGAAGTAAGAAAGGTCTATAACGAAAATAATATTAATGTTTTATAAAGGAAACAAATTGATCAAAAGAAACAGAAATAGTAGTAATTGTATTATGAACAATATGGGTGTGGTCTATTGACAACAATGCAGGGACTGTGGAGAAATCTATTATAGAAGCACTGGTAGGACTCTAAAAGAGAGACTAGCCGAACACATCAGAACATATAAATATAAGAAAAGAAGGATTTCAGACTGAGCTGCAGACTGTGGAGAGAAAAAGCAAAATCCAGACCCCGTAGTGGACATAGTTTACCAAGTAAATGACGTAAATGAAAGATTCATGTTAGAATCATGCTTAATTAATTGGAAGCCATGCATAAATAGAGAGAAATTTTTAAAAGTTAGTAACATAGCATTTAGATACTTCAAGCTATTCATGAAAAATAAAGAAAAATACTTGTAATAATGTAATTTCTATTTTTTGATGTTTTTGAACAAAGAATTTGACATTAGCTATTGATGTTTTTTGAACAAAGAACATGGCATATACATTTAACTATCAAATTATTTCATTGTAAGATAACAGATTGTTATTTTCAAATTTGTATTCTTAACGATTTGTAGAGGAGAAAGACAGAGTTCTTTTCCTCAAAATGTATCCTGATGAAGTCTTCTTGCTACAATGGATGAAATATTGAAGTAAATAAAGGAGAATTTTTCTAATTAAGAAGTTTAATATATATGTTATGAAAGTGTTGGAAGAAATTTTATCAAGATGCATGTGTACTGTAATGAATGCTGAATGGAAGGAAGGGTTATACTCCATCCCATATATTATGTTTCAAATTCAAAATTTAAATTCCATACATGATGCGCAGCTGTAGACACAGTATTAGTAATGTTGTCCACTGAGGAAAAGGTCTTTTTAGTGGAACATATTTCTGCTCATACAGAAGAGGAAGGCGAATTAGTCCAAGTTTATGGTTTGTGTTTGATAGACCAGCACCCAGTAATTCTATTGTACTGGGCGTTGTAGCCAAGATCCGAAGGACCGGAAATGTTGCACCAAGGGAATGGTCGTGCCGGACATCCATAAACAGTGGACACCAATGACAATCATGAACAAGTTTTCAATCTAATTATGCAATCAGCACGGAGAAGTCAAAGCACAACTACCTTAAAACTGGATATAAATCGATGTTCATTTCAAAAAATATTGTAAACATTGAATGCCTATTCGTATGTGATTCAGGTTGCCAGACGAATATGGTGAGGCAAAGTGTTGCTCAGATGGAGAAGAACTGTAAGTAAACTTTATTCATTATAAAAGGCAAATGGGCAACGTGCGGCAGTGCAAGACTCGCGTCACGAATGTAACAAGATCAAGATAGGACAGAACTATGGCGAAAGTTTAAATCTATTGCAGTTAACTGATCTTAATGCCTACCTCTGTGAACTTGCTTGTAACAACCGGTGTGCGTAAAACCCGATCTGGTGTGAACGATATAATTCCTGCCCGAATGGTTAATAAAACATTTGAAAAACATCCTCACCCTGGTGAAAAAGCCATTAATGATAACATTGACATTAAAATACACAGAACTACAAAGGGTTTGTAAATGTTCATCATGTTTTAGGGAAACAAGAAGGAGAAAAGGTGAAAAGTCGTATTTAACGAACTCATAATTTAAATGAATGTGTGCAAACTGTAGTTTTAAGAACTATAATAAGTTAAAGTCATCAGTATTTTCATAATATTAAATTGTGGTATTACAGTAATAAGTTATTATTACCTGTAAAAGAAGTGAAGAAAGAATTAATCGTCAACCTCTAGTTTTGACAAAAGTTGCAAGAGGCTGTTTTAACTGTCTTTGTAGTTACCTCTTGGATCAAGTTTTGGTTTTCTCTTAATGATTGTAGAAAGATTGTTTATTTTAATCTGAGGTGTACATCTCATGTGTAAGTGGCTAGTCACATTTTTCAATCATTTAATCTTATTACTATTATCATGCTAATGTTATATTGGTAATAAAAAAAGGTATTATTGAAGTTATTTAGAATTATCATTGAATTGTCAGAGAGATTATTATTTTTTTAATTCAATTTAACGTGTCATATATAATTATTAAAATTGCCAACCATTGAGACACTTATTTACAGTTAAAAGTTAAAATATTAAAACCCAAGAATAAAACGACGTTTCGAAATCTCAGACCTACAGATTTCTTTTTCAAGCTGTTCCCCCCTCCCTACCTTAAAAAACAATCCTCCCTGGAGCAGGGTTCGTCATT
>JAFIDM010009631.1:116188585-116205768 GCA_023159025.1 Thereuonema tuberculata
ATATATATACATATATATAGTAGAGTCCCGCTATTCCGAACTAATTGGGACCGAATACTGTTCGATTTAGTGAGAATTCGGAATAGGCGGATTTCATGAATAATATCAACGTATTGACTTGTTAAGACATTAAGTGCCGGGACATCTGCTAGTGTCAGCTCTATACAGCGTTATGTATGTATGTCTCTATTTAACTTCTTTGTATAATAATAATGTACGTTTTTTCCCGAACATCTTTTTAATTTCTCCTGTTTTTAAGTTAAAAAAAAAAATCTGTTTTTTTTCTGAACTCTGTTCGGAATAGGCGGATTTTCGGAATAGCGGGACTCTCTCTCTCTCTCTCTATATATATATATATATATATTGCACTGTCAGAACCAGTAAATTGGTGAATAATTACAATGAACGCACGCAAAAAGGATTATGAAAGTTTATGAACATACAGTACAGTAATGAATGGAGTTTGAGACTCACAGAAAATGTTCTGAAACAACACAACAATCTTTAAACATCAATTGTTTGTTAACAATCTGTTATCAACATTACCGGCATTAATCAATCATTAGGGTCCTCTAGACCACGTGCAACATTTTCAAAGTGCTGACCTTTATTGTGAACAACATATTGCATCCGGTGTATGACGTTCTCTACTGCTGCGTTTAAAGTGTCAGTTTGGATGTTTGTAACAGCCCGTTCTATGTTATCTTTCAACGAATGCAGGTTTGTAACGCCACCAGTTTCACAATGAATTTCAGACACCCCCAAAACCAAAATCCACATGGGATCATGTCTGGGGAACAGGGCGGCCATTCCATCGGAAAATATTGACTGATAACCCTCTCATTCCCGAAATGCTGGCATAACAGGTTCTGTACTGCACGAATAATATGTGGTCGTGCTCCATCTTGCATATAACATGTCTTTGTTGCAAATCAGGAATGACAAACGTTTGCAGCATTTGCAGATATCTCTCCATTAATGGTACAGGTAACAAGACCTGTAGAAGTCATAGTCCTAAAAAAGTATGGTCCTAATCTGAACTCTGCCGTGAATCCACACCACACAGTTACTTTTGGAGAATGCAGTGGAACTTGATGAATCACTGAAGGACGTTCATATGCCCAGATTCGGCAGTTTTGAGTGTTGATTGACCCATTCAGATAAAAATGAGCCTTATCTCCCCATAATATGTTCCAAGGCCAATCATTGTTCATATCCATTTGGGCAAGAAATGTTAGCGCGAAAGTCAGGTGCTTATCATAATCTGTAAGTTTTAGTTCTTGCACACGACTGATCTTATACAGATAGAAATGCAGCATTTTCCGTAAGATTTTCCAGACAGTCCCATAAGGCATATTGGTTTGGCGAGCTATTGCACAAGCGCTTGGACCACTACTAGTCCCTGTGTCGAACACTACAGTGGCAATATCTGTTACTGTGTTGTCTGATACTGGTTTTCGTCCTCTGCCGGCTTTCACTCCTAGCGATCCAGTTTCCTCGAATTTATGAATCATAGCTCGCAGTGCTACAGCAGACATTGGACCTTTACGTAGGTTATAAAGCCTTCGAAAGTCCCTAAGTGCCACCGCTGCATTGCACTTTTTAATGTAAAACAGCTTTACAAGTAACGCATGTTGAGGTAAGGTAGGCAGCATATTGAGTACAACAATCAATCGACGAACTGCTTGACTGAACGTTCGCTCTACTCTTTTTAAAAGGATTGAGTAGCGCTGCTGTCACTTCTGCACTAGAAAATTTGCATACTCTACGTTTAGAGTGACAGCAAAGCCGAATTTTCTCCAATCGACGACTTTTGGTACTAATTTTTTTTTTTGCAGAATTCTTCTCCCCATACCCTCAATAGACTATACCTGAATTTTGGTTTCATTCCGTTCATTAGTTTTCACTGCAGATGCCTCCAAACAGGGAAAGTTATTTTATAACCACCTTGTACGTGTTTGTGTGTTGTGTTTGTATATAATGTTGTGTAGAAATAAATATATGTCTAAATATTTATCTAAAGCAGATTAAATTTATCTTTACTGTAAACGTAAAATTAAAATAGAAATTAAAACTATCTAAGACTGATTAAGTTAAATTATAACTGAAATAAAAATAACTAAAATATCAAAAAAAAAATTACAATAATCTAATTATAGAAATAAAATTAATTATTAATAACCAAATTACAAAGATAAAATTATTAACCAAATTATATAAATAAATATTAATATCGGATCAATCAGTAAACTTCCTTTGGAAATTTAATCTACTGATGTCATAAGATATTAATGTTGTTGTTGTTGCTGGTTGGGTTTTTAATGGCGCAAAAGCAGCTGTGGCTAAGCTGCGCCAAAGACATTAATGTGTAAATCTGTTGTTAATTCTACTCGTCCTATCTTAGATTGTATATTTTTGAATGTTATTTTATGTTTTTTCTTTTGAGCAGTTGTTGATTTGAAAGTGTGTTCTGAAGAGATGGATAGGATGAGTTGTATATTGTAATCCTTGGAATTCGTTTCTGAAGCATCAAGTAACATTTCCATCTTGTTGGAACCATTGCCGGACTCTAGAAATGACACTTTATGGGACATACAGCTCCTGGGACACTAATATCTGGATTTGATCAGCCCCAAGTTGCCTTATGATTTTGCTCATATAACATCATCAATACGGGTTCGCTGAGTCTTATTGATGCAAAGTCGAAAACCTTCCCGGATTGGTCAAGTAAACATCACTGTGATTGGCTGGCCAGGAGGGCAAGACTTCAAGCGATTGGATCCCTCTCCCAATGGAGGACTGAAGAGAGATCTCCTACCTCGCATGACCCGTTTCTTGAGAATCCAACCTTCAGGCCTTTTATTGCTTTGACCTGTTCTTGGTATCCACTAACTTTGTATATATACTGTAAATAAAATGTAAATAAATGTGTGTACAATATGCTGAAACATCAATCTTAGTCTCCACTACTTTCGATCATTGGTGCCGAAGACCCGCCGATAACTCTGACCCTCACCGCACACTAGATGACCAGATTCAAGCTGTTGCCACTGCCCAAACACCGACAACGAGAACTTCCCCCACCTTATGATACCGAGAACCCACCCCTTTCTCCGGTGCATCAAATGACCCCCTTGCCTGGCTCCGGAACTTCAAGCGCCCGATTCGACGGGTGGGCAGACGACAACAAATTGGCGTACCTGCCCTTCTCCCTAATGGACACCGCTCACTGTTGGTTCGATAACGAAGAAGCCACCATTCCCTCCTGGGCCTCCTTCACGATGAAGTTCAGACACCCATCACATTGCTACAGAGGCCGAGCGGACACTCTCCACCCATGTACAGCTACCCCAAGAGTCCTTTGAGACATACATCCAGGATGTGATTCACCTCTGCGGTAAGGTAGACCCTCACATGACTGACGGTCAGCGACTCCATCACCTCCTGAAAGGTACATCTGATGTACACACAGTGTTGTTGGCCCTCCACATGTCGTCTGTCAGTGAATTGATCGCTGAATGCCGTCGATTACAGCATCAACCAGCCTGCCGCATCACACCAGACCTTTTTCCGACCACTTGTCAACCATAGCAACCCTTGGCCCACAACTACCCGTAACCGCTATCCCCACTGATCACCTCCAAAACCAGATCGCCGCCTTAACTGCCACTGTCCAGAACATCACAACCCTCATGACTAAGGGACAGAGTGAACAACAGCCCTGGAACAACCATCATGCCCTGCGGAGAAGACCACACCATGACAACGAGCAACGAGTGGCATACACAGGATGACCAGTCCATCTGCTTCCGCAGCAACCGGACTGACTACGTCTAACGCTATTGTCAGGAACCTTCCTCACAACCACGGGCACCCTGACCACCCAGCCCCCACCATCTCAATCCCTTCCCATCACCTAACTAGGAACGCTGTACCACAACGACAACTCCCCCGATGACTGACGCCATGTACCACAACATAGCCCTAACCCATCCAGCCGCCGATCACCCAGCCCATCATATATCGACCATGGAAACTTAAGAACGGCGGCGTCCGCATAGGCCAACGGAACAACTGCTATCTTGCATCGGCCCAACATAGCAGATAACAAAATTAAAATTCACTTCGACAATAGGCCAGCCATAGCCCTTCTCAACATGAGAGCATCGGTCAGCATTATCACGGAAGCTTTCCGTTGATCTCTACAGAAAACTATGACCCATTTGCAACCTCACATCTCGTGACGGCAAATGGGCAGCCTCTTCATATCATAGGCATCACAAGCGCCTGTGTAGGTGTAGGGAAATCAGCGAAATTTCCTCGTCGTACAACAATGCATGCACGACATCATCCTGAGATGGGACTTCCTACAGCATTACGGTGCCCGCATTGACTGTGCAGCCACACAATAACCCTTGCAGATATGGGAGACAACCAGCACACCTTCCTCATCAATGCCGAAAACGTCATCACAATGCCACTAACTGTACCGTCGCAGAAACCACTGTTATCCCGCCAGGTTCCACCGCCGCCATAGCAATCGTCCCGCCCCCTGATGTTTCAGGGCCATCATTACTCCAGCCAATACCCAACTTATCCACCCACACTTACCTGGCTTTTCCGGCCGCAATCGTTAACCTACCAGCAATCACTCTCTTCCTATGGGTAACGAACACCTTTCAAGTCCCCGCAGTTGTCCCAGGACAGAGCCGAATCACAACGACTGAGCCCATCCAATCGCATATGATAACATCCCTTGCTGACAAGCAGACTCCACCAGCTACCCCGCCGTCCCATGGTTTAACGGACGAACATCTCCATCGAATGGTTAACCCTAACCTCCCACCGCGGGAATCCCGCACTCCGTTCCACCTGCTACAACGGTAGCATCGCTTATTCGATGAACCCGCATACGACGCCGCATGAAAGCGCCCTGCTGCCCATCATATTGATATGGCTGACAGCTGCCCCGTGCCAAAAGTCTTACCGGGTCTCCCCTAAACTCACAACATGCTTGAGAAAAGGCATGATATGGCCGTCTCAAAGCCTATGGAGCTTAACTGTCATTCTGTCCGAAAAAAGATGGATCTTGACGCTTCTGCATCGACTATTGCCGCCTCAACACAGTCACAAAAAAGGATGTTTACCCTTTATTAAGGATTGACTCTCTGGATACCCTGCGTGGCTCCATCTTCTTTTCCTCCCTCGACCTGAAAACAGGGTACTGGCAAGTACCCATTGCATCTGAAGACCGAGAGAAAATGGTCTTCTCGACTCCGGATGGCCTGTACGAATTTAATGTGATGCCGAATGGTCTTTGCAATGCTCCAGCCACATTCGAGTGCCTGGTGGATAACCTTTTCCGCAGCCTCAGATGGTCAATCTGTGTTATCTGGACGACATTGTCATCTTTGGCCGCATGTTCAACGAACATCAGCAATGCCTCACCGGCATCCTCGAGTGCCTCTCTGCCGCCCAAACCATCAGGATCCTAGGAAACATAGTGACACCGGAAGGCATCCACCCCGACCCCAACAACTTTGAACATTTATTGTAAATGTGAACATTCTGATTTGTTGTTTGCATTACGTAAGTTCTTTAGCTGTTCGTTGCATTGTTCAGATGAACGACGACATTTGTTTAATTGCCTTGTTTCGGTATACAGCATTACGATATTTGTGTAATTGTAACATCAGCTCCAACTATGTCTACATTATGTTTCATAGACCGACACATCTATCCCTTCTGTCTAGATGTAATTATATTAATTAATTAATTAATTCAACTACTGTAGTTGTAAATGTTTATACTATGTACGTCACTTTATAACCGTTATTCTGATTTTTGCTTTTTCTTATCTTGTTAGTTTTTGTTTTATTGTAAATAATTACCCACATACTGCATAACACCAAATAAAATTGAAACAAACAAAAATAGCACCCCTCCCCTTGTGGGCTAGTCTCCAAAACATTTTGCATGGTGTGGCAAAGGATATGTTCTCCCGGAAAGGCTCACTTTAGGACCACCTAGCGCCGTAATGGGGCATTTCTGGACATGGGTTCATTAGGAATATATTGATCCTTATCCATGCCCCTACACATGGTTTGAATATTACACACGAATTTTGCAACACCCTGTATGTAGGTTCCGGGCCAACACACAATGAAATTCGAGGTAGTTGAGATTGTTTTCATTGATTTTCGAGTATTAGCTTATTAACTTCCTGTTGTTCAATTTCAACAAGTGTTCTTGTGGTGCAGTGCATAAAAGTGTGGACTGGACATCTAAGGTCCAAGTTCAATCTGCTGAGGTAAAAACTTTTTTTTCCTATTTTTTTTTTAATTCCTTTTTCTTTTCTTTTCATCATTTTTTTCTTTCGTTCATATAATGCAGGTTTGTTTTTGTTTTTTTTAATCTTTCTTTAATGCAAGTTTTTTTTTTCCAGTTATTTGATGAAAAGTAGGCAGAAAAGGAATGTATGATTAAAAACAAATAATTCTCCTTTGCTTATTTAATTTATCTATCTATACTTATAAATCAAAGTTTGTATGTTCTCTATACAATTTTACACCGTTTGACTGATTGTAACCAAATTTTGCTTAAATTCTCTCTACTAAGTGGAAAATATAGGCTACCTTGGAACCCGGTTAATCACCTCCAAGGGGAAGAAATCTCTGAAACAGTGCCACATATGCACCTGGTGGCGACAATGGGAACTACACATATATTGTTTGCAAAATTTGGAAGAATTGGGAAAGGTTGTGGAGAAGGACTCCCATCCCCTCCCCGGAAACGCCAGTACTTTATGCTAGTTAAAAATAAAATAAGACGTATATCATTATGCAACTTAACTAAACTTTCTTTTAATCTTATCATTTCTCTTTCTTATGCAATATGCTTTCCTCTTGACATTTTGTTAATATTAATGCTCGAACATTAAAATTTATGGATAAGAAATTTAAAAATATTCCTTTTCTGCCTAATATAACATAATTGGGGAAAAAAAATAAACCACTTACATTATCATAAAGAAAGAAGAAGGAAAAGAAAAAGGAATGAACCAAAAACAAACAAGCTTTCCGCTCAGCAGATTCGAACTCTGTATCCTTAGATATCCTGTCCACCTTTCTATGCATCACACCACTAGAACACTTGTTCAATCCGGACAACAGGAAGTTAATAAGCTAACTATCTCTTGCAGTGGTGGCACATGGGTGGCCTTGCCCTGGTCTTCTTCGTACTGTGCCAGTCTCTCTGAAGCGATTCCAGAATCTGCTAATCATGCTTTGGGAGGTTCCAACGGCTGCTGCCACTGTCATTTGTGTTTGGCCAGCTTCAAGACGCACTATGACTCTCCATGCTTCAGATTCGGGTAAATCACGTTGCAGGAACATTTTCAGGTGACACTCAACGATTCTGTTGTTGATCCAAGAAAGTGGAGATAACCCAGCAGCGTCAGCCTCTTTATACAGGATTGTAGGCAAACATGCAAATTAACGTTTTCCATCACATTTTCATATTCAAACAACTTCCATTTTCATGTCATTTGCTTCTCTGATGATGTTCTTTAATAAATAAACTCAAATGCCTCTGTTTTTTTTGGCGTATTATATTCATTTCGCAATATCCCCTAAATTTTGTGAGCAAGTGATCTGGCAAGAACTCCTTTATTTACATGATGCAGGGGTTTAAATAGGCTATTTTACAGAGCTGTGATTGGTTGTTGTGCTTTACAAATTGATTGGAGGATTTAAATTATACATGGGATTTAACTGACTTTTTAAATAATAATGAATCAGAGATAAGAATCACGGTCAACGAAAAATTTTAATAAAATAATAGAATTAAATAGGAAACAGTAAAAATTAGAATACACAATCAATAATAAATGCTGATAAAGATTATTACAGTTATAAACAGATAAATGAGAATATACCGTTAATGAAAATCATTACAATTATCCCGCTTCCAGGATTTTTCTTCCCCGAAAATTATTTACATAAGAATACACCTTATAATAGTAACACTTCTAATAGAGCTTAAAAAAATTAATAACAATTATAATAGAGCTTAAAAAAATTAATATGGCCCTATGGAAAAAATAAAGTAAAATACTGAGATCAGAGAAAAAAAAATAACTAACAACTATTTACACAATGGCAACGAAAATTGAGATGAATTGTCGATCCGGATATTATGGTGTAATCCAAAGGCACTGAAAAAGTTCACTGAATGTTTGTGAAAGTTCTAAATGTCACTAAGAGTTCACTATCACTTTAGTAGTCCTCAAGGCACTGCAATCAGGGCTTTAGTCGTAATTAATGACCTTTTACCAAAAATGATGGGTTTTAGGTCAGAATAACAACAACAAAAGAAAAATAATATTAAACGATTAAAAGCAATTTTCTCAAAGACAGTAATATCCCATCATGTTCCCAAATCCAAAAATTCCCAAACACCATATGACAGAAAAGAATGCAATCATACAGAGCAAAGGCCATGGAGAATTAAAATAATTTACAATAAAATAACACCCCATTCAATCGGCTCCGCCAATTAGTCGGGGGTGCAGACGGCAGGTCCACACCTGTCTCAAAAAGGCCACCAAAAACCCCATCAAATCGAGAACAGTCAAGATCGTGGTCCACCTGCTGCATTGCTCCCCATGCTGCCTGAAGAGGTGGAGCTGAATGAACACATACAAACAAATACAAAATAATAATAATTTACAGAGATTGCAGATCTTTAGCATACAATTTCAATTTATTCATAAATTTAAAAATCTGTTTATCTCTACATGGGACTCTGACACCATTAGTTATTAATAGCCTTTCAAACTTGGCTCTGAGTTGCATTCGGAGGGGGTGCAAACAGTACCAAAAGACATGATCCACATCCTCCTCCTCCTGTGACATACAGAACCTACATCTGCTATTTTCAGTCCTACAAAATTTAAAAAGATATGATTTAAAATCTCCATGGCCAGTAAGAAATTAATTCAAATAAAAATGGTTAAAAATAATATTTTCTTTAACTTCCCTGACATAGGAGTATAAAGTTCGATCTTTCAAAGACTCAGTCTATTCCTTCTGCCACACAACGTGGCATTCTCATTTCATGTCAGGCTTATAAATCATAATATTATTAAGAGTGGTGGCTTGTTTTGCCTCTCGATCGGCTTCCTCATTCCCAGGTTCGCCGGCATAAGCTTTTACCCAGTCTAGGTGACAGTTAGTGCCATCATATAAAAGTTTGGCAATATCAACGTAGGCATCCCGAGCGTCGTAGTACCACAGATTGTAAAGCAGAACTGGACTCGGGAGACAAAAGCAAGACAGGGAGTCTGGCCACTCCAGAAATTGGTAGCCCAAGAAGTGCGGAAAGTTTGGCTTGAAACACCGAACAATAATCGGGTAACCTTTCAATAACAAAGCCCCTCCTGTCTTTAATCACAATAGAAAAGCCTAATTTCCCAACTAATTTTGATCTATCAGAAAACAAGATGGCATCATAAAAACCCTGTTCCTGGTCCCAGTTCTTAACCTCAAGCTTTCCACTATCCGTTGGATGTACCCAATCGTTGACTGACACCTTCTGGCAATAGGTATTACTAATGATACGCTTATAATGGGAGGCCAAACAATGAACTTGAATCCAAAGAGGAAGGATGCTACTAATGATATGAAGCGCGTCATTCGAGACGGTTCTATAGGTCCGGGTTATAGCTAAAAGAAAGGGTCTACTAATAGTATCAAGAAGTTTTTTCATCGTAGTTTTATGGGCATCTTCCCCCCAGATCTCCGCACCATAAAGATTCTTAGGTTTGATGATCGTATTAAAAATCAATTTCCTACCTTTCAAAGAGATCCCTCCATGTTTGGGGGCCAGAGCAAGAAATTTATTAGCATTGTTCGTAACTTTTCCTCTAATATACTGTAAATGATTGGTCCAAGTCAGCCCAGAATTAAAAATAATCCCAAGATATTTGAGTCGAAAAAGGGATACACAAACCAATCATCTTAATAACGGGCTGACGTTGGACCTTTCTAAAAGGAATGAACAGTGCCGCAGTTTTTAAAGGGTTGATAACCAATCTATTTCTCCCTGCCCGGACTTCCAAAACTACCTGAAAGGATTCCCAAAGATTTTCAATTTTCTTAACAGATGGGGCATTGATTAAAACAGCAGTGTCGTCAGCAAAGGCCTGGACAGAAATGGCATTTCGAGTCCTGTGTTCATAATATGCTTATAGAAAATTTCCAAGGAGGAAAGCAGGTCTTCCATAACTAGAAGCTACAGGGTAGGATCAAGGTTACTACCCTGTGGGCAACCCTTGAAACACAAGAGTGAAGCAGAACCATATGAAACAGACCTGTTCTGCAAAAAAGACGAGACCAGATAAAATAGGTCGGAAGAACAACCCTTCCTCCTTAGAATATCTAAGATCATGGGATGCCATGCATTGTTAAAGGCATTTGAAATGTCAAGAGAGACTACAATCGAGTGGCGCCCCCCCCCCCCCCCCGTCCGACAAAGACGAAGCTCATCGAGAAGAACAGAGGCGGCACCAACCGTACTGCGGCCTCTCCATATTGATTATTGAATAATTGGTTATTTTTTTCCAGATAAAAAGTCAGCCTATTACAACAAAGTTTGCCCAGGATTGGAAAAAGACAGATTGGCCTAAAGCGACCATTACCTTTCGGAATAAAGGTTAAATTTGCCCTCTTCCAAACAGCGGGGAAGATGCCCTCCAAGCATTTATTCAACAAGTAGACCGTCGTCAATAATGACGTCTCTAATATACACCAACACATGTGATGGAATCTTATCCGGACCTGGAGCTGAATTGAGGCACAACTCTGCGTAATCGTAGGGTAATTCCTTAAGCTACAGGGAGTGGATCATCTGGCGTTGGAGGCTCTATGACATTGTCAGCAAGGTAGGGTTTCAGTTGGGCAATGTGGATGACTTCAGGATGAGGGCGGCTGATCATACATCTAGGAGTAGTAACAATTCATAGGTGACCGGCAATGTTAAAGCAGTGAGGAATCTTTTGCGCCTCAGCATAATCGAAAACAATTCTTGAAAACTGTTCCCGTGTTCCGTGGCCAGCACTTGTTGGCGTTGTCTGAAAAATAATTAAATTTTTAAAATTAAAGCTTTTTAGTCTTTCAGCTAAGATTACACATTAATAATGATAATAATAATAATAATAATAATAATAATAATAATAATAATAATAGTCTAAAAATAAAAAAAATAAAAAATACACAAAAACAATAGACTATTCTAGACCATCTATAATAATTTCTCATTATTGTAACCTAGGCCTTTAAGGCCTAAATTGTAGACCCAGCTGCTAGCATCCAGTATATTTACCTGTTCCGTGTATTTTTTGGCGTAACGGCGTAATGTTGCTTCTGGCAGGTTGTATTTTTTGGCCGCACCATTCTTCACTTCATCTACTGCATTGGACCATCCTTGTCTGTCTGTCGTCCTCTTATAGATTTTACCCATGTTATATACTGTAAATTAAATTGACAAATTCATTTAATAATTTATGAACAGATATGTTAAGATGATAAGTTCGTCATCTTACCCGAAGCGGCCATTTCAAACTTTAATAAAAATAAATAAAATATACAATAAACTTGCCTTCATCTTTACTTCATTATTCACAGAGGTAAAATAGATGACAAAATAAGAAACAAATGGTATTTAATTAGGAACACTTACCTAGTTAGATGCAGACACTATTTTACAACATTGAAACTTTACAACGGCAGGCGTATGAACAAACAACACGTTGTATCTTGATTACAAGATGGCTTCTTGAGATGTTTCTATTTTGATATTTCTTATTTAGAGATGTTTCTAGAGTTATGTTTCTACTTTAAATTTTATTTCTAATGAAAGGATTATTAATTTTTTTTGGGTTAGAGCCCATGTTGGCATTATTGGTAATGAAAAAGCTGACAGAGAAGCCAAAAATGCCACTTGTTTAAATGATATCACTTATCCCTGTCCTTGGCCCAGAAGTATTTTTCATGGAATTAAAAAAGAGGATCAGTTGGCCAATTGGCAAAACCAATGGAGCCAATCAATTAAGGGGCGACCGCTATATAAATATATAAAGAATGTTAAAACCAACTGTCTTTTCGACGATTTTGTTGTAAACCAATTTTTAACAGGCCACGGAAATTTTACTAGTTATCTTTTTAGATTTGGAAAGAAAGATGATCCAATGTGTGGCCGTTGTGCTCTTGGAGAAAATGAGGATCCTGATCATGTCCTTTGGAGATGTTTGGATCCACGTAGGTTAAAAATTAGAGAAGATTTCTTAAACTCGTTAAAGAATAAAGGAATTTTGGTAAATGAAGATATTTTTGTAAAAATGCCTGAAAAATTATTTCGGTATATAAGGAATATTGAATCCATAGAGCATGACGGTTAACTTTGGTTCATTAAGATTTTATTGTAAATAACTCATATTTTTAATTTTATTAAATTTTATCGGCTTTTTCCTCAAATTTTGTATTACAGTGCAACTTGGATAATTCGAAGCTGAAGGGACCACTACAAAACTTCGAATTATCCAAGTTTTCGAATTAAACAAGTTAGATCTTTTAACTTTAATTTCAGGTCCACTGAATGCTTGAAAAGATTATTCTGTCAATAAGTAAATATTTATTCAGAAAGATCATGGTATGAAAGACTTAAACACTATATGTAAACAAAATAAGATTTATATTACGTAAGCTACAGTACATATTACATTCAATACAGAAAATTATAGTTTTTCAAAAAAATTGTCTGATTGTTTTGTAGAATTCAGTCGCATAAGGTTAGCAAAATCATCAAGCATGTTTAGTGAACGGAAAACAGCTTCACTTACGTTGGTTTGTCCTTCAATGTACCGACGAAATTCGACGCTATCCCGTACTCGTTGGCGATTTGGCATTTCTTCTTCCCACCCTTTTCCACCTCGCGAATGACGGCGACCTTTTCAGCGAACGTTAAATTCTTGTACACGCATGGTTTACTGAAAGACATGGTGACACTGACAGCAGGAAGCTCGAATGGTGTCTGAAGCGTCACGTGTCGAACGGTGGCGGGAAGGGGATTTCAGTTGTCACGTGTCGAATTTCTTAACGATGAAACGCCGAAAAGTCGTTAGGGTTCGAAATTTTTTATAAAAAACTTCGAATTAAGGAAGTTGAACTTCGAATTATCCACGATTTTTTAACATTGATATAATAAGAAATTCAAGGGACTAAGAGAAATCTTCGAATTAACCACGATTTCGAATTAAAGACGTTCGAATTATCCAAGTTGCACTGTATATGTAATTGGATTTTTTTTTCTTTTTTCTGCATTTATTTTCTTCTTTTTAGAAGAACTTCCAATATTGTACAGATACAACATTTATATTTTGGGGGTTGGCCTACATTTTTACTATTACTTCTGTCGTTCGGTAGTGGCCACCGAACGTGAAGACTTCTTTTCTGTGTAATTAGGGACATTTTTATTTACCTTTTTGTTTTTATTTTAATTTGATCGTTCTTATTTTTGTTCTCTTGTGTGTTTCTGGCAAGTGTGGGTCAATGGGAAGGGTGGGGTCCGAACTGTACCCGGCCCCTTGGATAGGGCCTTTGGCGGTCCCTGGGGCAGTTAGGGGTGGATCCCTTCCGACAGCTTCATACCTTCACAAGTCATTGGTTTAAATTATTTTTTTATTTTTTTTTTTTTTGATGTTTTGTGTTCGTTTATCTTTGTTGTTTTGTTAAGAAATCCTAAAACCTGCATTGTTGGTACAGGATTTCTTTGTCTGTTTATTTCTATATTTATATATGTGTGTATTTGACTAAAGTCTCTAGCCGCAGAAGAGTCAGTTTAGTGGCCGAAAGCCACATAGTCCAGTCGACAGGTAGTTTTAGGTGGAAAAAGGTCGGAAGTTAATGAAACTTTGGGATGTTGTTCAGGGACGGTTAATTAACATTTTCTCAAGTTTTTGACCTCGAGGACCCTGTGCGAAAAGAGGGGGGAGGGGGAAACTGCCAAAATTTCGACCTTTCTGCGGTTTTTCCTCAATAACTGTTTTCCCTTACTTCCTTACCTCGAGGACCCTGGCAAAAGCATTCCTATACTGTTTTGTAGAGCGTTAAATTTCCTACAACTTTCACTATTCAAACATGTTTGTATGTCAATTCGTTATCGAGATATGGCGCTTCGAAAAAAATGTCATTTTTCAAAATTCGCAAAAAAATGCCCAAAAATGCCGAATTTCACTTTATTTCTTCTGTTGTACCCGAATTATGATGAAATGCTGTTGTAGTTATGGTTCCTGGTTACAATAAGTAACTTTGGACACCCCCCCCCCCAACCCGACCCCCTTTTCCCACCCAACCCCAATTCACAAAAGCTAATTTTCTTCTCTGATGGAAGCCAACCATATTCACATCATGTTGTTATTGATATTAGTAACTTTTCGGATCGATACCCCCCCCCCCCTTCAACTACAAAATTATCCCAGGGCATGTTTAAAATAAAGACGTAGTCCTTTCGTGGAAAAAATTAATGAAATTAACAATATTATGGTATTCACAAGGCATACATTATATTGAGGAATAGAGATATTATTATTGAAAGGTACTCATATAAACATGTACATATCATAGTAGGTACTCATTTGTACTCATTACAGTTCATGTCGGGATTTCTTAGCCGTTGATTCTGCTTTTAACAACTCGTCGTCCTTCTGAGCGATCAAGCTGTCAATGACGTCCTCGCCGTCGTCCTATTCATCTACTGTGTCTGGTGAGTCCTCCTCGTTCAAATCATTTGCGGGGGCGTTTTCTCAGGAGTGGCCTGTGCAGTGCTTGCACATTGCTGAGCACCGGAGACCTGCTTTCTTGCAGCTGCAAGCTCCGGTGCTACAGCCTTTGCTGCACTTGCAAGAAACAATCTGGAGGATGTCATCCGGCGCAGCATTTCTGGTTGTGGGGATTGGTAGTACCCCTCGCGTGGTTAGGCTCCAGCCCCAAACTGATTACCTAACCACGCCTGTACTTGCTGGTAAGTGCGGAGGGAGTGGTACTTGGCAGCGTGTCACTTGTTGGTGGTAGGCGGGCTAGTTGCAATTTAGCCTTCGTCACTGATCGTGTGAATAATCGGTACCGCAAGTCGTCGAGGTTGTCATTGTTAATGTCGCCTCCATAAACTGCTACCAGGAACTTTTCTCCAGCGTCGCTGATCTGCTGAGGAGTAGAGTTTGGTGTGAGAAACGGAGCCACTGCTGCAGAGAGGGAGGTATTCTTCATGTAGGTGCTGCAAATTTTATTCTTCCCTAATCCATACGGTGCTGACGTGGCATCACGACCATTCACTACGTGGAGAAAAAGTATGTCCTTGGGGGGAAAGGAGCAGGAATTTTACGAGTAGAGGACACCTCTTCCACTTTTCTGAAGATAGATGTTTTTTGTGGACATACTTAATGCTGTCAACAGAATATGCATGTCCACATCTTCAGCAGTAATGATGACGCTGCCGAATTCGCTGGCCTTGGATATGGCGGTGTTAACGATCATCACGTCAGCGGCCTCATATGTCTGCTTCACTTCGATGCTAGCATCCGCCATTCGTGTCATCAACATCCAAATGAATGCGCTCTTATTGTGATTGTTTGCCAAGAACTTTTCTTGTGCTATGGTCACCATGATAGATGAGGAGAACACGACTTTGGTTGCTAATTGTAATGCAGAACGGCGAGCTCGTTCTGCGGCTTTGGTTCTTTGATAGCCGGCGTTAGTGGGGTATCCATCAAATACAACAATCCCATTGCTACCAAAGTGTCTCTGCGCTTAGTTGATGTACGTAGAGCACAGCATCTCGAATGTGGTTGTGGGAGTTTTGTTCCACACCACTTTATGTAACAGTTATCCTCCATCAATCACGTTACATTTCCTGTTGCCAAGGTTGACTTCCTCTATATGAGTGAAGAGTGAGTACATTGCAGACTTTGTTTCCTTGCGCATTCCCTCCTCATTGAAGAGTGACATGGGGAAGGGTGCGAGTTCAAACTTGAAGAGTTCTTTCAGATCTTCTTCAGATTTTTTGGCCATGCAGACACGCTGGAAGAGAGTGAGAGGATCGACAATGAATTTTTTACCAGCAATTTTCAACGAGCAGGCAACGGAAGCGAGAGTCACGACCTTATCCTTCCGTTTCAGTTTCAATTCTTCAAAATTTTCCCCCACTAGTTTCTTCATGCATGATATGCCTATTTCTCGTGCTAAGTGACAATTCGCCATGACCAATGATTCCTGTGCTCAGAGAAACTATCGCCTGGATGTGAAGGAATGGGGGGTGTTCAGTGAACCATGCGCGTAGTTTCCCAATGTACGTGTTTTCTCTCACTACTCGGGTTGGTCTCATGTCCACATGCTGTTCAGATGTCTCTGAGGGAACATCAGCGAACAATTCTATTTATTCACAAATGCTTTGAAGGCAAAGCATGCCTAATGTCCATCTAGCAAGCACAGAATCACTTACATCGCGTCCACAAGTGAGTCCTCCATAGCTTTTCATAGGAATTGTGAAAATTGTAGTAAGTAAGTCGACAATGTAATATTGTGGTAGTGTGAAACCGGGGTGTCGGAAGTCTTACTTACATACCATAGGTACCTATGACCCAGCAGCCCTGGGATAATTTTGTAGTTGGGGGAGGGGGGGGGGTATCGATCCGAAAAGTTACTAATATCAATAACAATATGATGTGAATATGTTTGGCTTCCATCAGAGAAGAAAATTAGCTTTTCTGAATTGGGGTTGGGTGGGGAAAGGGGGAGCGGGGGTCGGGGTGGGGGGGGTGTCCAAAGTTAGTTATTGTAACCAGGAACCATAATTACAACAACATTTCATCATAATTCGGGTATAACAGAAGATATAAGGTGAAATACTGCATTTTTGGGCATTTTTTTTGCGAATTTTGAAAAATTACATTTTTTTCAAAGCGCCATATCTCGATAACGAATTGACATACAAACATGTTTGAATAGTAAAAGTTGTAGGAAATTCAACGCTCTACAAAATAGTATAGGGATGCTTTTGCCGTAGGACGTAAGGGAAAAAAGTTATTGAGGAAAAACCGGAGAAAGGTCGAAATTTTGGCAGTTTCCCCC
>JAFIDM010009631.1:116230768-116269751 GCA_023159025.1 Thereuonema tuberculata
TAATAATAATAATTTTTTTTTTTATTATTATGATTCTAAATACAAAAGTTACAGTCCCGTTAGGAATGACAAATTCCTATCAACAGGTTCTGAATATAGGTATACTACAAATGTTTAATTAATTTTTAATACATTGTTAAAAAATATCAAATGACATACATAGTATTGTTTTTTCAAGTGATTTTTGTCAAGTAGACCGCTAGGTGATAATTTTCTAAAATTTTTAATTAGACAGTAACATAATTTAAAAGTTAAAATAATTTTCTGATTTAACTCTATATGTAATTATTACATATATATATTAAAGTTACCTATGTTTAGCTTATTTTTGTCGAGTACAGTAAGAACTAGTAACAATAAATATTAAGGACATTGGAAGTAAATTGAACAAAATACTTAAATGAGATATTACATACAGGATTTACAATTACAAAGAAAACAATTGAAACAAAAGAAATTATTAATAATAATAATAATAATGACAGCATGTATTTAGTTTATAGCCATGGAGGTTCCACTGCTCTTCTTATACAACTTCCAAGTCACCTCCGTTATGAGACCTGCGATGGTGTCGCCTATTGTTTCAATATCATTGACATCTACCGGCAAAAATGTTAACTACACTATTTTTTTTACAGCTAATGACGCTTCAGGAATTTTATTACTGTAGATTTATGAGGAAACTGTTTTTAAAAATGTCCATTTAATTGGACAATGGGAGATAAAAGGTTAATTAATATTGCATTGTCATCCAGTTCTGAGCTATGTTTAAAGTTTCAAGTCTTAGCTCATCGGGAAGTTAGTTTAAAATCAATTGCAAAATTTGTACCAAAGAAACAAACAGCCAGACAGACAAGAAAGCGAGTTAATAACAACGTGTTAATAAAATGATACCTGAAGAAGATCAGTAAAGAATTTGTAGCTGATCGAAATAGTTATAAAAAGAAGATGGAGAATATAATGAAAACTGTTCTTTTCAAAGAGCATTCTACAATTGAATACAGAGAAAAACTAAATATTACTTACCAAAGTAACTAAATACTCTAGATCCTAATTTAAAATCACAAAAGCAGAATATAATTTACAATAATTGATTCAGCAAATGGAATACAGAGTGAATTTCTTTTAAATTATTGTACTAATATACTAGTTTTATTATTGATCTTCATCCTTTGAGAAACAGTACTTTCCCAACAAGAAGTTGATTTCTCCTTTCACTTTCCTTCTACAAAATTTCTGCTGACCAAACTTATAATCAATTAAACCCATTACTATTAAGTAACTAGGGGCAACATGATCTGTAATTTCTTTCCAAGATTCAAAAACAATTTAATCACAAGCTAGCGATTTTCAGTATAAGCGAAAACTTTCTCTAATATGAAACACAAATTAGCCTTAAATAAATTTTTACTGACTCAGTTTTAACTAAAGAATTAAGATTTTTCAAGAGTAACTGCTAAAATATTGGTTATAATTTAAATATTTAACTTTTAAATGTTGGAATAAGTTGGTTTTGATTGACTTCCTAGGATTAAACTCTATTTGATTGGGCTGGCAATGGATTAAACCCTTTTTGCATGGTAAAATAGATTTTCAAACCAAGCTAACAAATATTTTTATTAGTTTGTTTTGTGTGTTTGATATATTATTCTATAAGTTTTAGCAAAATGCAACATTAAAAAAGGATACTTTTGTTTGAAAATGTTCTTAATAGTACTAGTAAGCCTAAGAGTTGAAGGTAAATTAAACTAAACAAAGTTAATAATTGAGCAGTTTACTTACAAAAAAAAAATCACAAGTAGTATTAAAAATCATTATTAAAATGTGTAATATTGTATAAACTAATAGTATTTTTTAGTCAGTAGTCACTTCTACTTATAAGGCTATGTTACTTTAAATTTGTAAACCACAGACTTCTTCAAGGCAATCACACACAGCTTCTGGATCCTCTTCTTGATCATCAACATTCGCATCCTCTTCATCATTCTCCAATCTATCATCATTTTGCCAGTTTTCACCAAAAATTATTACAACAAGCTTTTTCTTAAATTAGAGCAATCTGAAGGAGTAAACTTAAGCATTGGAATCTAGGAGAATTATGAGAACAAGATATAAAAGTGTTATAACCTTTAAGCTGTCCATACTTCTTCTGTTTACTTATCATCCTTTTCCGTGGATTACCTGCTCTCTTGCGAGATCCATCTTTTGCTACACTTACTGACACTAAATTATCCTCCAAGTCACTCATTACACAACACTTAATGATAAAATTAATCTAACATGTAAAACAAAAACAGCTTTCCAATGCTTTCAACAGGTTGTAAAACAAACATAACCTTAACAACAGTGCAGAAAGTTATTACTGTCATGGCCTGTTGCAAAGGATCATTAGAGACAGAAAGCAGCTCTGTGATTGGCCGCTGTGGAATAGTTCCTCTTTGGTTGACATCTGAAATGGAATAAACTTTTTTGAACAAAACTGTCATTTTCATTATTTTATTTTAATAGGAATAAAATTTATTTGGTCTGGTCAAATGATGTTATTATGTAGAATTCAACTAACTTAACAATAATCAACCTTCAGCTCACATCGTGATTTTTTGTGATTAAACTCTTTTTGAACGCCACCTCCTCAATTCCCTATTAATAGAATATTTAATCTTTATTTATATTTTCAATGCTTTTTCCTTCTGTAAAAAAAATAATAACTTGATGATTTTTTTTTATTTCTTTATTTCAGAAGTTTCACAGACTGACAGATATCAAAATATCCAAAATTACGATTGTTTTGACCTGTTGGTCTGTTTCAAGTAACCACTTTCATTTGAAATTTCAGTATTTTCTTTCTTTCTTTTTTTTTTTTTTTTTTTTTTTAATATTACTTGACATTTCAAATATGAATTAATAATTTATGCTCTTAAAAAAAAGATAATTTTATTACTATAGAAGAAAAATGGTAGAAGTGAATATACAAATAAAAATTAATTGAGCTCTTGGCTTTCTTAAATTTCATTAATCTACTTAATGTATCTTAAGTTGAATTTCTAAGGTATTTTTTATCGATACAGCGTCTTGTACTGAATAGATTAGCATGGCTGATAGATGATCTTTAAGGAATATTTCAATAACAACAACTTACTCTCATTGGTCCATGTATGGGAGAAAATTAACATTTGCCATGGTTGAGGTTAAGATGTAATGAATTGTTCAACTAATGGATGACAGAGGTACAAAGATGATGGTCTGTGAAGTCAAGCTTCCAAGATTTGAATAACAATCAGGAATTTTTTTATATTATTCTTTAATTTTATTTAATTGCAGTCTTTCTTTAACTTATTGCACACTGATAATGTGATAATTGAGCAAGATTTAGTTGACAACTAACATGAAATAATATTAAGCAATTTTCATTGTATTAACTTCTAAGTTTCTCAGAACATTAAAGTACAAGCTGAAGCACTGAAACAACAAAACAAATGAAAACTGAAAATGTATTAACATTTTAAATCCTGAAAAAAAAAAAAAAATACCAAAAGAAATCTTCATAATATTCTATTATTATTATTATGTAAAGGTATGTTATATTTTTATCTGCAAAATGTCCAGATTTAAGAACTCTTTTTCTTTGTTTTAATGCAAAATATTAATAAAAGTATTAATCTAAAAAATATTAGTAACTAATGTTGATTCACATTCATTGTATAAGTTTTGGATAAGCTTCTGGAATTTTACAGATGTGTTAGAGTAAGTCAATTGCTACTTTCTCCATACAACAGTAATTGGAAAGAATAGTAATCATGCAGCGAATGCAGTTACAAAATTTTTATTATTGTTTCTAATCATTAGTCTACTTCAGTGTTTTTCAAACTTTTTGGTTTCATGGTGCAATTATACGTTTGGTAATGCAGCACTTCAAATGTTGTTCTTAAATTCCACTGAACACCAAACTTTTTTGTTGCTTTACTATATGTAATAGAATCCTTTGAAATTTCTCGGCACAATTTGTAAATTATTAAAAGTTTAGTTTAACCATTTAAAAATACCCTGAAACAATTTTAAGTCAATTTGAATTTGAATTACATTTTATTAACCTAACTCAAAAGATAAATTTAAACAAGATAATTTTCATATTAGAAAATTTTTTCTTAGTAGGTCCTTTTCAAGAAACTTGCAAGTGAAGTTGATGCAGCCATACATTCAGTGTTTCATTGTTGTCGAATGCTAGATAACAATTAGACAATTGTCATCATTCCAGAATTTGCATTTTTTTTTTTAATGTATATCAAAACTCTTTCATTTAATTATATTTAACTAGTTGCGACCCGTGAAATATTCACAGAAGTAAAACAAATTCCACCTTTTTGAAAAACACAAGATTGAAAAAGATGTTCTAAGCTCATTTTTTAAAAGCCATGACTTCCGCAACAGCTCTCATATAATTTGAATGACAAAGCCAAATTTTGTTAAAATAAAAGAAAATAAAAATTGATTTACCAGTTTCCACAATAACAATAACGAATGTCCAACAGCCAATACCAATAATCCTGTCTGGACAACAATGAAGGCACGTGCTTAGTCATTGTCCCCTACTTGTTGAGTAGTGAGAGAGTGGCTACACAGCCGAAATTATGTAAAAACCGAAGTTTTACAAACTCTCTGATAAATTTTGACGCATGAACTTCATGCATTTCAGTGTAAACTTCATTTATGTGGGAAAGAAAATCTCAATACGCTGATAATTGTGTAATCGCGATCCGTCGCTGTGAAGTGGGAAGAATATTCGAGACGCCATGTTTAAACATGGGCGTGATGTCATGTGTTCTAATGCTGCACTATGATTGGTTATTTCAAATTACAAATTTACAAAGATCCGTAAAATTTTTGTCTATTAATAGGATGATGGTGTATTTTTTTTAAACCTCTGGGAATTATAAACATACTGCAACACAGTTATAATATTTAATATGTTACATTAATAACAAAATTCCTTTTATTTCCTTACTAGAATAAATTCAGAATGGTAATACAGGTTGACCATCAATAATCTGGCAACAATGGGACCGGTAGGGTGTCGGATTAGTGATTTTGCAGGATCACAGGTTAGAATATATCTTTCATCCAACAGCTAACCATCTGATCCTACCTTTAAAATACCCCTGTAAATCAGTACAAGTTGGTTAATAAAAAAATAAATAAAAAAAAAACAAAACATTAAAGTAAGTGGTAGGGGAAGGTGGTGTACCTTGAACATAAGTGTACCTTGAACCTATGCCGATTTTAGCACCATCTGTATAGATGTACAGAAAGCGCTATTTTTTTTTGGCACACTTGCCACCAGAGGTCCAAGTGAACCTGAACTTATTTGTCAAGCTGCTGATTTGAATGAATAAATCCTGAAAAAGGAAATTGACCCATCAAAAGTAACTTTTTTCTGTTGAATTTTGTGTTAATAGTTCCAAAACATACATAGTTTACTTTATAGTAAAAAGCATAACTTATAAAGCACAGTTTTAGCTATAATAACATGTGTTATAAATTATGTTAAACCTCACCTCAATGTGGGGGTCAGCCATTTTTCATGAAATGGCTAAATGGTGTACCTTGGACCGTGCCCAAGTGGTGTACCTTGGACCATGCCCGAGTGGTCCAAGGTACACCATTTAGCTGACACACCCGGAAAAAAAATGCATCGAGGCAGAAAAGGCTGAAAGGATATTGAAGAAATCAAAAACTATTCTTAAGTCAACTAGAAAAATCGTCTCTTATAGCTCACAGTCAGAAACTGAAGACATTGATAACTTGTATAAAGAATCTGCTCTTTCTGAAGAAGATATTGCTGAACTAGAAGATCCTGATAGATTTATCGATATTGGAAGTTTTGTTCTGGTGAAATTTGCTGGGAAGCAAACCATAAAGTACTTTGTTGCTGAGGTTATGTCTTTACATATGAGTGACACTACATATGAATTAAAATACCTTAAGAAAGATCTAAACTCACAGAAATTTACAAGACAGGATTCTACCACTTATGTTGTGGAAAAAATGTGATTTAATGTGGAAGTTAACACATCCCATGTTGACTGGAGGATCTGAAAGGCAGCTTCAGAAATTAACATATGGAATTGACCTGTCTAATTACAATGTTGGTTAAGCCTACTCTTAGGAATGAAACTGTTGCTTTAATAATTTTTATATCTAATCTAAGACCTCATTAAGTAAAAGTGCCTATTAACATTTTTCTATAGTTAAATACCAATAAATGTTTATGTTCAAACTATTCGGTTAGATTTTTTTCATCTAGAAATAGCTGGTCCAAGGTACACTATACCCAGGACCAAGGTACACTACCCATGGTGTACCTTGGTCCTATTTGCACTTTTTTTTAAATTGTAAATAATGCACTGAAATACTTTTTAAAAAAATCTACAAAAAATATATGTTGCGTATAAAGGCCTAAAATATGAAAAGAAAAGTGTTTTATTACCTTTCTTTTAGTAATTATCCAATTAAAAATTAAAAAGTCAAAATAGGACCTAGGTACACCACCTTCCCCTACAGGTAATTCTCATGACGTACACAAGAAAGTTCATCACTGCTGCTTCCAAAGTGAAGAAGCATTTCCTTTATTCATTGGAACCATGGCTGTGTTTAAAGGGAGCAGGTTATAACAATAAATGGAGAAAAACAAATTGGAATGGCTTGTCTGTGTTTGCAAGTGATACCAACAGTGTTTATGCAGCAAGTAGCACCACCAAACATTAAAGTAAGTGGTACAGGTAATCCTGTTGACTTACACAAGAAAGTTCATCACTGCCGTTTCCAAAGTGAAGAAGCATTTCCTTTATTCATTGGAACCATGGCTGTGTTTAAAGGGAGCAGGTTATAACAATAAATGGAGAAAAACAAATTGGAATGGCTTGTCTGTGTTTGCAAGTGATACCAACAGTGTTTATGCAGCAAGTAGCGCCACCAAACAGTAGGAAATCTGAAATTACGCTAGTCGAAATTAGTACTGGATTAGTGATGGTACAAAATTTAAGTTGGGAAAAGTTCTGCTTATTATTCCAGGACATTAGTATATATAATCATTGTTCAAATGGAAATCCAAAATGCTAATTTATTTCAGTTTCTGATTTATTTGAATGTACATTTAAATGAAAAAAGTGTTTAGTTGTGTAATTCCATGAAAAAAAAAAAAATGCAATAATAATAAAGTAACATCACAATGGCAATAAAAGAAAAATACTAATTTATTTTATCGTTTTTTGTGAAAAATATAAAATATATATATATTTTTAAATTTTCTCATTTTTTTTTATTTTAACAAGGTTACAAATATAATTTTAAAAAATTTTCTCACATAATTAGTTTACTACATTCCATGTCATACATTTGTTGTTGCCATTGAGGCAAACAGCTTCTCATCATGAAGCATATCCTGAAAGAAAGGGAGATAAAAATATTTAAGCAGGAATTTATTTAATAAGTAACTTTTCCTACAAAAAATTATTAGTAACACTATTTATATAATACATCTTTTGAAGATAGAAAACAGAATCCATTATGCATAACTGTATATCCTCACATATAAGAAAATTACATTGTAGTTTTTATTCTGGGACATTTTCTCCTTTAACTTAGGATATGAAACTATCCTAAACTGTTTAGCTTATACTGTCCTCTTATAAAAGTTACTGTGATTAGGATAAAGTTAATAAAAAAAACAAAAAAAAAAACAAAAAAAACAGTTAAATAATGAAAAAATAAAATAAAAAAAACTTCTATTTTGCATAGAAATAATTTAAGATTATAGTATTAATGAAAATACAAATAATATCAAAAAGTCTAAAATTAAATAAAAGCCAAATGAAATAAAGAAAGAAAAACAAAAAAAAAAGCTTGCACTAACTGTTAAGCAGCTGATTTCTTTAGAAACAGCGCCAATTTCCTGAGCGGTCTGCTCGTCTACCTGTAAACAAAAACACTATGAAAGCATTTCTAAAAAACATAAATGCATAAACCAAATTTCTAGCAAACATTTCTATTCTTACATCACTATTTTTCTTTTTAATTAGAAAATTATGGAAAATGTAATATTCTACCAAGCACAAATGTTAAATATTTTAAAAGCATTCCACTTAAATTATTTTTATAAATGCAACTTAATTTAATAAAAATCTTGAAAATTATATTTACCAGAATAATTTTAATTTTATTAGATGGGGAAAAGGGAAGGAGCAGAATTGCCTTAAATTGATCAAGTAAGTGAATTTTAGTGTTGATGTGAGAAAACATTAATAATTTACTATTATAACATCTAGAGCAATACAAAAACAAAAAAAGCTCTGTAAAATACATTTTTGTTTCCTGCAGTGGCTACATTTGCTATATGAAATCCAACCTATTGGTGAAAAAAAAAAATATTGTTTACTGCCAAATGTTGTGTGAACATTGAAATGGAAGACTTGTCTGTAGATTTTTACTGAAATAAGTCTTAAAAGTTAATATATTAAAAAAGGAGGATGGAAGGTCAAAACTCACTCAAAAATGGTGGTGATATTTTTGGAAAAATCCTAATATATTTGAAATCTGTGATTGTTCCTCATCCCTATCACGAACAGTCATTCATCTTAATGATAGATTTGGCATATACTAATCATCCTTTATTTGTGTTTCATCAGTAAATGTTTGAATATTTTTTAACTAATTAAATTTCCAATTATTTCACACTTGAAGATATCAACCTGTTTCTTCAAGGAGGCAAGTTGCCAGGGAACGGAGGGGGGCTTGGGGGCTGAAGCCCCTCCTGAAATCTAAACAAAGAAAAATCTCTCACAGAGTTGAAATCAAAGAAACTAGTCATATGAATATAATTTTTTTGCCTATTATGACATCCCCGGGGAAGATAGGAAGTGATGATATTCTTACTATGGCCAATCACCGCACCTCACTTTTCCTAGGAATGAGGCCCCCCTCCCCTGAAAGAAATTTATGGCTTTGGGCCTGTCCACAAATTATAAGTAGTTGAATTAAAAAAACTGTAGTACTGAAATATCTCAAATTAATCAGTAAGAGCTATATTTAATGCTTTAGATTAAGCAAGGAAGATCAAATATATACAAAACTGTTAAATATGAGTACGACAACTATCAATTGAAAGATGTATTGGAAGTAGGATTTTATTTACGAATGAAGACTGTTATAAAAAAATGCAAATAACTAACAAATCTGCCTCTGTAATGAGTAAAGCATAACAGTACAGTAACACTGTTATTATTATTTATCAAACAGTTTGAAGTTTTTCATAATATGTAGATTGGAATTTGGCTATTTGAAAATATTGTGTATTTTCTTTTTAAAATTTTTAAATATCTTATTATATTTTACAATAAATATTTACTTATATTATCTTATTGTAAACTTATCATTGTTTATCTTATTATATTTTTTCAGGGTGTCTACAAAATCTGAATAAAAAAATTCCCTGATTTTTCCCTGATTTCATGAACAATTTCTTTTAAAATTCCCTGATGATAAGAGGAAAAAAAACCTCCAAACCGATCTGTTCAACCAAAAAATTTCCCTGATTTTAAGTAATAATTGCAAAATTCCCTGATTTTTTCCAGAATAACAAAATTCCCTGACAATTCCAGGTTTTCCCTGATTTCCCGGTTCTGTAGACACTCTGTTCTTTACTTTTGTTAGAAATAATACTATTTTTGCAGACAATTTTTAAAGTACATTGCAAGCCATACTTTTGTGAACAACAACAACAACAACAACACTGAACTAATAAATTTATAAATAACTAAGATTCAGAATTCACATCACATACCCATTCAACAATGGCAAATTGAAATTTATTAAAATAATAATAATAATAATAAGGAAGGAAGGACTAAATACTATTTGAAAATAAAGAATTTTTTTTATAGAAAATTTACAGAAATGATAGCTAGGCAAAACAAGTCAACTGGCTTTTAATTTCTGGAAACACTCCTGAGCACTTTCTGAAAACAATTTGATAAATAAACTTGTACTTTCAATATTCTAAACTTCTCTTGTCAATCATTATTTCTGACACTTTGGATATAGGTAGATCTGGGAATGTGCAAGTATAAGCAATAGTGTAAGAGATGCTATAGTAAATTTAGCACCTTAACATTATATAACTTATTAAAATAATTTAAATAAAGAAATGTTTTCTAATTTCTAATGATCAAGGATTACAAAAATATGCCTAGAGCCCAACTGCTTAAATCCAACTTTTACTGTAGGTCTTCATAACATTCATGAAAGAATACACATAGGTTCTCATTGAAGTTTTGAAGTGTAATATCAAAATATGAAAGCGTCTCACTTTACTGAATAACAGACAGAAAAATAATTTTGGAAGTTTTAATTACAAGCCTACAAAATTTAAGAATTACTGAAGTTACAATTCACTGCCATCACTGATATTATACTATTTTTTAAGAAGAAATTGAAAACTACGTATTACTGAACGATAACACAATCCTGAATGTCAGTGCTTAAAATGTTATGCAAAGAAAATGAAAAACCCACAGCATTTAAGTCTATTTTGAGAAAGATCTGTCCTGTCCTGGTTACATTATGGGTAAATGTACAGAGAAGTTGTATCTTGTAAAAACATGAACTGTGTTTTGATTAGCATCATCTGAATCACCCATTTTAAAATTTAGCAAGTAACAACCCACTTCATTAAGCTACTACTTAACAATGAAATGTACAACAATGGTCATGAAAATTTTCTATTGGTTATTAGGATGCACGCACCAAAATTAAGATACTGCTATCTTTTAGAAGTATTTATTATAGTTTCTACGTTACAGTTCTCATCACTTATAATAGCATCAAGGTAGTAGTGGAGTGCAAATAGAAACACAACAACAATCTCAATTTCTCCTACAAAAGTTTATGTCCAGGATTTAAACAGTTTGTTTTTGTTGCCACACACTGCTTCTCAAATAGAAAAAAAAAAATACCACAAACAAAAGCTTCATCTGTTGTTTTCTTTCTTCAGTTGAATAAGGGTGTTGTTTAAAGGTACCGGCAAACATCAGTGGCAGATTCTACAAAGACAAATCAGTAAAAAACATCCAAAAAACACAGGGTCTGAAACGCATCATTTTCTGCATATTGATAGTGAACATAGGGACTATTTGATTAGTGGAAGGTGAACAATGTGTTATGTAACTGTTTTGTTTGTTTCAACATTTAGCCAGCATCCATACTTGCAGTGAATAGCCGTAGGGTAGGTAGTCACTGATACAGTTTTAACCAAAGTTTATTGTGAATGTGTTAATAAAAACTCCAAGAAAAAAATTGTTTTCGTTCATTTTTTTTTCTCACATGGGTATAGTTTCATAATGTTAGCAGAACGAGTTTGTATTCATTTTCTGAAATTGCAAACATGCATTTGATTTATGGACTGACTCATGGAAGTGGACGTGAAGCATGTCAGCTATATCAAGATTATTTCCCAGGTAGATACATACCTCACAACATTTGCTTCTATAGATTGATGCCTCAGAGAAAGGGGCAAATTTGAGCCAAAGGCAATCACTGGAAGGACCAGAAGTGACATCAGAAAGATGTATCAAATTTTTGAGAAAGAGAAAATCAAATTTTTGATGTGGTAGCTGCTGATGCAGGAAAAAGTAGTAGGACAATAGTAGAAAACAGAAGGAATTACTCATACAATGTATTGGAAGGTACTTCATGAGGAGCTATTGTATCATCTTAATAGCTCCCAAGGATTAGTTGCCACAGATTTTCATTTAAGGCTGCAGTTCTGTCATTGATTTCCTCCTCACCGCGTGGATGCTATTAACATTGAGTCTATAATGTTATTTATTGATGAAGCTTCATTGTTTCTTTGGACAATTCCATGAGGGTTTTTCTGTATCCATAATGTACATTTATGGGCATTGGAAAACCCATCTGGAATTGTAGCAATTTTTTTGTTTTTAAAGTTATGGGTTGGTATTTTGGGTGATCAGATAATTAGTCCTCACTTTATCCATTAAATGAAGAAGTGTACCTTGATTTCCTTCAAGGACATCTAACTGAGATTTTGGAAGACATTAATCTTGAAATAGAGAAGGCAATTACGGTTCATGCATGATGGAGTCCTGGTCCATTTTCATCTTGCAGTCCGTGCTTTTCTCAACTATCAGTTACACAGCGCTGGATTGATTGGGGCGGCCCTGTTACTTAGTCTGCATGGTTCCCAGATTTTAAATTCTTTGGATTTTTATCTTTGGGGCCATATGAAAAACACTGTTTATCAATCAGACATATCTACAATTGCACAGCTGGAACAGAAACTATACAACAGTTTTCAGTTAATTCAGAACACAACGGGAATTGGTAAGGAGATTAGATGTTCACTATCTCAATGTCTGCAAGGCAGGTGGTGGACATTTAGAACATTTACTTTGACATTTTGACAGGTATACATTTATATCTGTTGGTGGAGGCTTCATTGAACACTAATTTCTGTATAAGTTGTTACTTGCTTGTACACTGCTATGTTCATTCACATGTGCAATAAAAATTAGAATATTTTTTCCTTTGTAATTTTGGAGTGTTGCATACAACTGTATAACTGTTAAATACAAAATTCTGCACACATTAATACATCATACATCTAATGTAATAATGGGTATAAACATGTAAACAATGCATTTGGGCATTTTTTATTGATTTGTCTTTGTGGAATCTGTTGACATTTGTTGATACCTTTAAAAAACACCCTGTATATTTATTTATACGTTTCAAATCAGAAAATCGTACAATTTATAGTTTGGGGATTAAAAGTAGGATAATTTTTTCTTTTCTTTAATGTTGTTAATTTTATTACTGGTTGGGGGCCTTCAAGTCAAAATTGATATGTAGATGCTGGTATAAGTAAGGATAGGATTTGACATGATTTGTTGTCCAACATATCTCAAACTTATCCTAGGAAAGAACATAAAAAGCATACTTTTTAAATCTCTGAGCCAAGATTCTAACTCTTTTTATTCTTATCATGATTTTAAGTGTGGTGTAACAGATAAATAATGTGAAAGCAGAAGAACAACATTAACATTTTGTACGGTTAGCATATGTAATTTTATCTCTGATCAGCTGACCTATTGTGATTGTCTTCTCTAGATGATATTACTTTCTCTCTCTATCTCTTTTTTTTTTAACTGTTTAAAGAATGATTTCTGAAAGTAAAGACAATAAAGGAATTCTGGTACAGAAACAGTTAAAGCAAATAAAACAGTTCTTAAAAGAATTACACAACAACATATCTACTGGGTGCTCGACAAGTTCCATAAAAAAAAGAACTAGTGCCAGTTTTAGTTCCTTAAGCAAAAACTGAATTGATTCATGTTACAGTTCCTCATGAAAGAGAAAGAACTTCTAGTACTCCAGTTCCACCTTTTCAGTTCCTTTTCACACAAACATACAAACAAAAACCAAAAAAACCAAATTTAATTTATGTCTCTCATATGTTTACAATGCAGTCAACACAAATTTACAAATAGGATTCACCAATTAACAATGTACTCTTATTGATTTTTCTCTAAAGGTAGCCCAAGTATGATAATAAATTTCTTCGAACTACAAAATCTGAAAATTTATCATGAAAGGAACTTGGAAGGAACTGTAAAAAAATCTGTTTATGTAGAAATGGAAATGAGTTCTAAATAGTTACGTCATGAAAAAAACCCAACATGCTTTACTTGAAAAGTTTCTAGAAAAGGAACTTGTTCTGGTGAATGTGTTCCTCCCTAGCACTGTATCTACTAGAATAAAAACTGACAGATGCAGCCTATGGTCAGTTGTCCACAAACCTAAATCTGAATAAAGCCATTGAGGAAAGTTGTTAGTCCATACTAAAGTCATGAAATATGTGAATATTGTAATTCAAGTATAATTTCTACTATGATTATCCTTAATATCAGATTTTTAGAAAGTTTTAAAAGGAACTTCAGCCTATAATCTTTAAATCATGTCCATGGAAGTTCTTAAACATTTCAAAATCCCATGATGCATAAAAGATAATCAAAATAGTTCTAGATTAAAAAGGCATTATTATAACTTTGAATTATGAACTTTTTTGTAGTTAAGTAATGTCATTGCGAGGCTAATGCAGATGTAAAGAAAGTTAACAATTATTTTAATAAACACACTTATTTGATACATGCACTGCTAAAGATGGTTACATCTTCAGTATAGGAGAATTCTAATATGCTTATTATAATTGCAATTTAAACATAAAAAGATTTACAAATTAGCAGACCACATTTAATAATATTTAGAAAGGAAAAAAATCATGCTTTATTAGACAGTTAACACAGGAACAAACCTAGGATTGTGTCAGCTATAAAACTCCAACCCAGTAACTTCCAAACATAGGAGTTAACAGAAACACATAAACATAGCCAAATTGCAAACAAAAAATTAACAATGTTAAATACATGCAACATATTGACAGAAGGTGAAATATTATCTTTAATTATAAAGTCATTATTTAATTAACACTAAATAATATGGAATTCCAAGCTGACTGGTGTACAACACTTTAACGTAATGATCTCTTGTATTTATTTACTTGTTTTGGTCAGATGTGCTAAACTGTCATATAATTTAAATTATTTTGATAGAAAAAGTTTGAAATCATTCTCACACTTTTATCAGCTTCTACAATACTCAGATGTGCTGCCACTGGCTGATAGTTCTGGACTATTAAGAAATACTCAAAATTTGAATTAGTAAGTGTTTCAGTTTGAATAGTGAAAGAAGACTGTTTAACTTCATCTGGAAATGCTTAACTTTCTTTTTGACTTACATATAAACATTAGAAAATGTCTAATGATAAACAATTCTGGTGAGTGACAATATCAAGAAAATCAAGCAATAAGTAGAAATATAAGGCACTCGTGAATATGTAACAACTGATACAAACAAAACATGTAAATTTATTTACATGAATTTATGAAATTACTATTAAGATTTCTCATGACTTAAAAAAAAAAATTGCTTTTCTTTAAATTTTTAGAAAGTGGCTACAACAGACAACTGCATCCAGAGAAAGCATAAATATTTCTGCCAGGGGAGAGGCTATGTTCAGTTATATAAATGTCATAGAAATCTTGAGATAACACACATTATAAACATTCTTCAGACAAAGTATCATACCATTCAGGATGCTTACAAATATACTCTTCAAGATGTTACTTAGACACAAGTTTCACATTAAACTTTTATAGGTGAGGTGTCAACTTTGGAAGTTGACACGTTTGTGCTTTCTCAGTGCAGCTTTGCTAAAATAAAATATTCAAAATAGTAACAAAAACTGGCAACTGTCTATGTTTGCAAGGTGTTCTTTTCATTCTCAATAGTTAAATTTCTCAAAAGATTTGACTAAATTAATGTTAAGGAAACTATTGTACCCAAATTCAATGATACAATTGAATTCTTACTGCAGGAATGAAATCATTTACTTTGGATGAACTTTTTTTTAAACTTTCGAACATTAGATGGTATAATCAATGGCCCTCATTTAGAGATCAAAGTTTAAAGTTAGCAACATCATTAATAAATCAACATATCATACTTCCTGAACTATAAGAATATCAGAATAGAACTAATGAAATTGAGAATTTTGAGATACTTCAAATGACTGTTTACAAAAAATGGTACAAAACCAAGAAAGTTAAAAGCCTATTCTAACCTAATACTGTCAATAGTGAACAAAATTATATAAAATATTGTTAATAAAATGAGAGCGAGATACAAAGGAAAACTATTCGATTAACTTCTTTTAAAGGAATATTAAGAGAAAATGACAATCGGCTACTGAGATTATTTATTGTATTATTATTTTGATATTATTTCCTGCCTACAAAATTAAATTCATTTTTATTAAGTAAAACTGTTATAGATTTTACTTAAAATTATTAACACAAAGCTGCAAGTTAATAAATAACAACATAAAACATTTATTTCATTTAATTTTAAAATATCATTCAGGATTTTATTCATATTAAAATAGCTGGTGCAAAGAAGTTAACAAAGCTGAAAATGCAAGTTAGTAAAAATTAACATTATTTAGGAGTTAATAACAAATGAAAATAGAACATATGGCTTTTAAATCATCGTTTTTACTGCTTTAGCAAAAATATTTGTTAAATATAAATCTGTCAACATATAAAAATAATACAGAACTTTTAAACAATTAATATATCCATAATTACATGAAATACAAATCACACATTTACACATATATGACAGTTTTAAATGTAGATGAATAAATGCAAAATAGTGAGATTTTGGTTAATTTTATTTTTTACTTAAAAATATCTAGCAACACTTATCTGCAATTTTAAAGTCAATTCTGAACAGCAAAATTCTGGTAGTAATTAATCCATTCCAAACCTTGTTAAACCATAATGGTAGCTTCCGAAATAAGGCATTTTTATTTTTAGTGTGATGGAAAATTATAGGCAAGTTTAAAAATTTCTTTTTATTATTATTAAAAATATGTTTTCTTTCCAATTTATTCCAAAAAAATTAAAAAAAAACACATTTACCTGAAATTACTAAAAAGCAAGAATGCTTTTTAAATCAAGTAAAGCTGCTTTAAAAAGAGGGATACAGTATTCTATTCTTATTTCGAATGCTACAAAACTAATATTAAATTGTCAGCAACTGCCACAAATAAAAGGGTTAAAACCGAAGAAGGCAAAAGGACTTTTCCCATAGTCAGTTGGGGATGAGTTGGCAAAGCAGTGGCAAATTTCCTTCATAGGAACGAGTCTACTTGCCAGCCATTCCAGAGTGGGGCCTCACCTCCTGTTCAACAGGGCCTGTTGCATTCTCATATGGACTAGGTTCCCTTAGTTGACCTGTTGAGAGACTTCGTGATCCAAGCTGTGTCCTACTAGGACCCTGAATCTCCATTGGACACACAAAATCTTCCAGGTCCATTTCTGATTTGCTTCGCTTCCTCATAAGAGAAAACTGATTTTTCTTTGAAACCTAGAAAATAAATAAATCAAAAACATTAGCTGAACAAACTGCTTTTTTCGCCATGTTAACTGAACAAATAGAGGCTGATATGTTTTCATTTCCATAAACTGTTAAAATTGCAAAAACTGCACTAGCCTGTACAACAAATATGGCCATCATGCAAAAAACAAAAACAATAAAATTAAAATAACAGTCATTTTGAACTCCAATATGTTAGGGTCATTGGACAAAAAAAAAATCAGATTTTTTTTAGAAAATTGTCAAGCAACCACCACTATTGGACCATTTGATGTGGAATGACTCCAAAAGTATTTATAAAGTAAACAGGAAAAAAAGTTGTTATTTTAATAGGAAAATTTTGTAATTTTGTCTTCCAGAGGCAATAAGTAGAAGAAGCAAAAATAAATTTAGAAAAATCTTTGAGAATTGTCAAACTCGGTTCAAATTATTCAGGAATGCAGAAAATACCTTCCCCAACATATATGCAACCGATATTTCTCCTTTTAAGTCTATAAATTATTCATTACAAATTGAGTGATCTTGTTTTTGTTTTTTTTTCTTTCTTTGAAGGAGTTCTTTACTTTGCAGTGTAAGATACTGATAATGCCAATGATCTTCCTTTTGAAGATGTTTTCGTGCAAGACGGGAAATTTACTAGTGTTATATATTTTAAGGGGCTTCTGTTATGTTTTAGTTATTGTAAGGTAATGACTTGTCATTTTTCTTCAAAACATCTATAATGTTACATAATTCAATACTGAAGAGCTACTGTAGTAGCTGATGATGATGGTTGACTTCCAGTGGTAATATCTTGGGAAACTCTTCTGGCTTTTATAACAAGGAATGAGATTTCTTGTTTTCTATTTTCAGATTCTATGGAAAGTTTTATGCTTTTGTGAATGTTGTTAGATTCTGTGAAGATCAGATCTTTAAACTGCAATTCAGATACGAAGAATAAATATATATAACATTTGCTGGAGTGTTGATTTCATTCAGTGCTTGGATTTCAATGTACTGCATTACTAGCTTAGCTGGAAAGATTGATGCAGTCAGTTTCATAAACAGACCCATGATTTGTTGAAAGAAGGCACCACATGGGTGAAGATTTATAGTTGAAACTGAGTAATATCAGATTAAATAGTTTGTTGAGGTCCTTTTTCACGTTGTCAGATAGGTTTTCATGATGGAACCTTAATTCACATTTTATTAGCTGCTCTGAAATGGAAGAGTGAGTCAAGGTCATCTGAAAAATATATATAATTTGTTGAAATCTAGTCTGAAGGAATATACTTTGTCTAAAAATTCCTATTCATTTTAAAATGAGGATGCATTGTGGTTGTTTAATTTGGATTAATGGAAGAAATGAAATTAAAGTTTTTGTAGAGTAGTGTTTTTGCAGTAGAGAATGAGTCTTATTTCATATAGGTCATCATTGACTTTTTCTTTGTGTATTTTTTGGACCTGCTCTGAATTGGGACAGAGTTGTTTTACAAAAAAGTTTTAAATTTTGTATATATCTAAAACCCAATAGCAAAATTGGCCATTTCATGAATTGGCCAAATTTCTGCCCATTCCATGAACTGGCTTCTTTGTTTGTCCATTTCATGGACTGGGCAAAACTTGTCCATTTTATGAACTGCCTACTTGTTAGAAGAATGATATGCCTCTGTTAACTATTGTTTGAACATTGAATGTTAGCAGTAAAATATTACTACTGAGTTTTCTATATTAATACTAATTTGTACTGTTGAAATTACCAAATCTCTGTTGTAGTAATGAGTACATTTTTATTACTGTTATCCTTTAATAAGCTGTAACTTATGACTGTGTAATGTCCATCTATTCTAAGATTTTCAGTGAATTAACATTTATTTTAATGCTAACTATAAAGATACAACTGAGCATGAAATGGGCAAGAGTCCATGCACTTTTTGCCCAGTTTATGAAATAGGTAAGAGGCCAGTTCACAGAATGGGCACAAATTTGCCCAATTCATGAAATGTTTCAGGAATGGGGTGTAATTTATATAAAAATTAATTCATGTAATAAATTTCACAAAATACATTTATTCATTATAAAATGCCAACTTATTTCAGTTATTAAGAAATAGGGGAATCTTCCATCATGCACCAAAGAAACAAAACAAATTCATGCCTAAAGCTTGTCAACGAAAAGAAAAACTGCAGTTTCATCAATTTTGCGAATCTTCAGCCAAACTTACCACTTCGATGACAAGCAATGAAGGCATGAACATGAGTGGAACCACATCCACTCCCGGCTGTGAGTTCCGGCAGAAACAAACAACAAAAGAAAAATACCCGTTACTTGACAGGATTTAAGAAATTCGCCCTCAGCCTTCGGGTACAAGTGACAATTAAATTATAAACAAAAAGCAACAGAATATAATTAAATATAAGAGAAAATAAGCTTAACATGCAGAGGATGTTGTTAAGAAATAGTAAAGCTCCCATTATGCACCAAAGAAACAAAATATAATTTCTTAACAACATACTCTGCATGTTAAGCTTAGTTTCTCTTATTTCAGTTATGTTTATTGGAATGTAATTTAAAGCATTTAGTACCTAATAATATTTTTACCCTGAGTGAAAATTATGTCCTTATTCAGTATGAATTTTAAAACTTTATGGAAAAAGAAGAAATGAGGGAAATACATTCAAATATATTCAGTGGAACACCTCTAATTTTATAACATATATTTTATCAGAAAGATAAGTATTACTTAAACTAACATATGTAGAACATTATTAATAATTTTTATTTCAAGAAAAAGGGAAAACAAAACAAGGACTTTTATATTTTATATATGTTTACAAGAAGGTTGATTAAAATATAATGCAGTAACAGTGCTTTATTGATCAGAACAACAAAACAAATCTAATCACTCAGTGATTAGAAATTGGCTACAAGATTGATCCATCACCATAACACAAACAAGACAGTTCAAGTTATGAATAAAAGAAAGCAGGGCAAACAATTAACAGGGCTCAAAGTCACATATACAATGCTTATGAAGTTGATGGAATGCCACATGTTAGTCACTACAGAATATGGATAGGTTCTGGAGAATATACCTTGAACCCAAAGAACTTCTCTGCATATCACTGATAACCCTATAATCAAAATAATTTGCATCACTTGATCACCCTTCATACTCCACTCAAAACATTTTGAGCTTAAACTTACTCTTAAATGCCACATTGCTTTACATAAAGGAATTTCAGACAAGCTCAGGAAGTTCTTCAGCTTTATAAAATAAAACATGGTGACTTTGATTGTTGTACTTGCAACAGCTTTGTTACAATCTCTTGATGATTTTGATTTTATTATAGATGATTACTTTGATATGCAGCAGAGGACAATATGTATAAACATGATTATACATATTATATTTTATTCTTACATTACACTTGAGATTTTAACAACTTCAACTAAGCTTGTTATCATGAAACCTACTCTAAAGAAGACTGTTTAGCTTACCAAAAGTAGTGCTGATGTAAAATTTCAATCAAGATCTTCCATGGAAATTGCATGTTACTGTATGAAGTAGAAGAGGTTCAAAAGAGAATCTTTGGTGCATTTTTCTGGCAAGATGGTAAACAGTGCTGTTCTGAAGACAAGGGCCTTTGTAATTTTGGTATTTTTCTAAAAACGAAGAAATCTAAAAGAAGCAAGTCTTTCTACCAGATGGAAGATTTCTGGCATGTTGCAAGGTGCTCTTGTAAGAATATTAAGAAAAAAGACATAGTTTTCCACATTATCTTTTTACTCAACCTCTGAACATATATATGTCCCACCATCACTAAAGAAAGGATTACATTCAAATAATGTTATATTGTACCTTCAATTTACTGTTAGGTGTAAGAGGTGAAAAAGAAGAGTCTCCTTCCATTTCCCTTTTCTGCTGTATTATTTCTCCTCCAACTAACTGTTTAAAATGAGTATTTAAATGCCTTCTCAGCAATGTCTTATTTGGAGGTATTGATAATAATGTTGCCAAAAGTTCAGCATTAAATTTTGCTTCATAAACCTAAAGGAAAAAGAAAAAAGAAAGTTAAGCATTTCATAAATATATTTTGAAGGGAAAAAAGAGAGAAAACAAACAAACAAACAAGAAAATACTTCTTAATGTCTAGATGATTTTTTAATGTCATATTACATGATTAGTATAAAGGACTACAACTAATTTTGCAAAAATTCATATCATCATCATTATGACTCTTAAGCTTTTTGTTCAATATATATTATTTTTAATGTATCTAACTCATTGTTCATATAATTATGGATAATCATGATTTTTACAAATACTGTTCTATTAAAACTTTAATTTACTGAAAAGACAAAAATTACAAAAAAAAAATATAGTGAATAACAATTTTATTAGCATGTATTTTCAGCTCACAAAATCATATCCTTGAAAACAAGAAGAAATTAAAGAAAAAAGAATTAAAAACTTATTAATAAAATGATCCCATGTTAAAAAATGGTTAATATTTTTATTAATATGAAAATTAAAAGCTACTTGAACCTTTGAAAATTTACATTAAAATAATAGAAAATCTTGATAATTTTAACTTTGAATCGTAATGTTATGTAAAAATTATTGTTATTATGGCATGGCATTTTTCAAATTAAGGTATCTTATGAATGCAATGTCCAGAAATAACTTTTTCATTAACCACATCCTTAAACTTAGTTATAATTAAGAAAGTGGCATTACAAGTCTTGTGAACATCTTCTATTTTATGAAAACAAATGCTTAATTATTTTTTGATTATTCTGAAAGTAAAATATTCTTCTCAATGAAAGAGAAATAACAATCAAAAGGATTAATCTCACGATGTGATAGGGAAATTTGGAATGTCCAAAATATGTACTTGATTAAACTTGCATGCCACTCCTAAAGGATGACCACTACAAAAGGGCATTGCACCCTTTGCATTCATAAAAAAGAAGTCCAGCAGTCTGTGGTGTATAATGTGCTTGAGGTAGCATAATTGGCTGTATAGCTATGACAGGTGGATGATACTGACACCAAATGCTGCATGAGGGTATGCACATATGTTGGGAAAGATATAGTAGTCCAAGACAAACACTACTTAATTGTGGGATTCTTCCACAAACTTTAATAATTCTATTGTTGCTTCCTATCACCTACAATGATGTAGTGCCATCTTGTAGAATGTACTATAGCTAGCTCAAGCAGAATTCTATTCACATCATCCACTAGGATTTCTTCCACTAACTGCACATCATGGTGGATTGCATCTAGACTGATGTTGTGACTGAGCAGATAGGACACTTGTAGAATGGTATCACATCATCTTCAGTGATAACTTCTGTTTTTGCAACAGATGACAAATGTATTAACAAATGATGATAACAACGGCAATGACATAGACTTCTGATGTTACTAAATGCACTATCAGGAGTTCAGATTGAGCAAATCAGTAGAAACTAAAATATTTAATGATTAAAAAAGGTTTCGGTAACGAAGACAATATCTAACAGAATAAGTCACAAGTTCTTAATTATACTATCTAATATGACATATACGATGAAAATAAAATGAATAATAATAATAACAATAATAATAATGTAAAAAAATTACAATAGAACCAAATAGATAAAATCAATCAAAACAAAAATTATTTAGAAACTTATGCAACCTAAATAACATAAAAATATATTCAAGGAAAGAAAGAAATTAATGCAAAGAAATATAAGATAAATTAATTAATAAAAATACATTCATGCTCAAAATTACGGAAAATTGTAAATAACAGGAAAATGTTCCACTATGCAAAGTCAACTGTCATGAAAACTACTCCAAACTTCTGCCAGAATGGCCAAAGGGAATTTAATCCCTCAGCTGACATATGCACTAGAAAGGCCATAATTTAGATATGGCAGAGCTGCAGGATACAGTATATGTTATGCAGTTCTTTGTTGCAACAGTGCTTTTTACCACATGCACATGACTCAGCGAACCCCAATTGATGATGTTATGCAGGGTAGAATCATAAGGCAACTCAAGGCTGGTCAATCCAGATGCTGCGTATCCCATAAAGTGTTTTTTTTTTTTTGTAGAGTCTGGCAGAGAAATGAACAGAATGGAAATATCACTTGATGTTTCAGCACAGGATATCCTAGGATTACAATAGCAGAACAAGACCATTATTTATCACTAACTGCCAGATGACACAGGTAGAGTACAGCAGAGGATCCTTAGCAGAGGCTTTTCAGCAGCAAGGAGGAGATGCTGCTTTCCAGGATACTGTGGACACATGATTGAATGAGCACAGGCTGCATGCCTGCAGGCCTGCAAGATGCTCCCTTCATGTACTCCCTTCCATGCATTTGAACGGGGAATTTTAATGGGTCTGAAATACAGCAATGTCATTCTGTAACAATATGACTGCCTATTCAGAAATGCAATGACATCTGATTTCCTATTTAAGGATGACAATGCACACCCTCTTAGAGCTGTCCTAGTGAATACCTTCCTGGAAATAGAGGATATCTGGTGCATAGAATGGTCTGCTTAATCTTCCAATTTAAATCCGATTGAACATGCATAGGATACATTCCAGAAACATTGCAGGACATTGTCCAAAATCTAGAACTTTTCAGGAGCTCAGGATAGCATTGGTATAAGAGTGAAACTTCATTCCACAGCAGCAGCTTGACATTCTTGTGCTGAGTATGTCAACATGCTGTATTGCTTGCATCCACTGTGGCTGGCGTTCATATAGCATACAGAAGATTTTCTACACTATCAAACATGTTTGCTATGACTAAGATATGCACTGTTACTTAGTTCCAAGAAGTTGTTTTTCTTTATTCTGACCAGAGTGGAAAAGCCATAGGTCAGAATAAACCTGTTGTTGTTTTTTTTTCTTTTCTGAATTTGCTTTCTTTGATATGCTGCATATCTAGTACAATCTGGTTGCAGTTGTATGGCTGGTAGGTTTGCAAATGATATCCTTAATTTTTGAGCATAAGTCTGTAAGCTAAATAATAAAATAATATATATAAAATAAAAATTTAAATAATGCAAAGAAAATAAAGAATGAAATAAATACCATTCAGTACTAAATCACCTGCAAACCCAAACAAAACTGTCAATATACATATAACAAATAAAAATAAACATAAAAGCCCCACGAATAAAAATAAAATAAATACAAGGTATTTTTTCACCAATGTTAAAATTGGCTTTGTAAAACTAAAGCTTGTAAGACATCATGTACTACTCTATATATATAAAACATAACAAATGAATCAGAAATATCATGATTGTATTTAATCCCTTTTTTTAATAAAAATACTTTCTAAACATTCGCTCTTAGCAAGGCATTTTTTCTTTGCTATAATCTTAATATGCTTGTTATCTAGAGCATGATTTAATTTTCTAAGACTGAATGTGTTTTATTGAATTCCCATCTTTTACAAAATGTTAAATGTTCTAATATTCAATTCTTAAGCCTTCTAGAAATTCCTCTAAAATGCAAAAAAGAATAATCATTGATACAATATTTCATAAATAACACCAAATGCCATATTATCAGTTTTGTTTTTCAATTAACTTATTACACACAATAATTACAATTGGTAACAACATTGTGAGTGCTTTTACCCAAAAGAAAAATACCAATAATAATTTATTGTGTTAAAAGTTAATTGTAAAAAAAATATATAATAATATGACATTTGGTGTAGAATGAAGGACCTTGTACCCCCCCCCCCCCCCATTTCGAAATATAGTTACTGATGGTGTTAAAAGACCCGATTCTTTTAGTTTGATAGTTACTTGAAGGAGACTTTTTTTTTATCTGACACAGAACTTGACCCTCCTCTGGAAACAAAAAATTCTATATAAACTCATGCAAATGATATTGAGAAAGGAAAGGCAGGTTTCTTTTTAATTCTTTATAGGTAAAATTTGGGCTTTATAGCAACTTAGGGCATTACCAATCTCATTTTTGCTATTGAGAAGGAAGCAACCATCCTTATATATTATTTCTCAAAGGTGTTTTAGTGTCGGTATGCCATAGCTTCCTTAATACTTCATCAAAATCAATGATTGAGACATCATTTTGAAGATCACGTTCCCCGCTAATGACGAAAAATAAACAAATTGTTTAAAATTAATGTTTTCGTTAAAAAATTTTATTTTAAAAACCTTTTTATAAAAATGCAGACACGCTTTAACAGAAGCGACTTATCTTTCGAAAGCGAAACAACATTTCAAATAATGCAATAGCGCCGTAAACTTCAAATATATCCTCTTTTGAATAAAAATGCACTTTAAAATGATATTTCATCGTTGATTTAATAAGAACAGATAAAAAAATATATATATTAATAAAAATAAACGATTTATTACAATAAAAATTTGTCAACTTCTCATATATTATTTCTCAAAGGTGTTTTTTTTTTTATTTATTACCTTAATACTTCATCAAAATCAATGATTGAGATATCATTTTGAAGATTACGTTCACCACTAATGACGAAAAATAAACAAATTGTTTAAAATTAATGTTTACGTTAAAAAAAAACTTATTTTAAAAGTCTTTTAATAAAAATGTAGAAAGCAGAATTTATTATTTATCAATAAACGAACAGATTTATTAACAATCTGTTCATTTTTTTATTTCCACATCACCATTCGGTGACTGATCAAGATACCATGCGAATTATTCGCACGGGTCAACCTTTTTTATAAAAATGGAGAAGGCGCCATCTATTGACAATGTGTTTAATTAACATGGATGACAGCTATTGAATTTGTTTATTATTTTTCAAAGGTGGTTTTTGTTGCGAATTGTTCGCACAGGTCAACTAGTAAATTAAATTATGTAAAATTTAAGTCTTTCAATGAAGCAAAAGTTAAGCCGCATATATTAAGCAAATCAATTAAAAATGAAAACATATTAAAAAGTCACTATCGATTTCATTAACGCATCGGTTAACATCATCTGGTGAAGGACAATTAAAAAAAAAAAAAAAATTGAAACAAAATCCAGTCTTTATTGGTGATGGCACATTTTTAAACCAATGATAGTTCAGCTGCGGATGAGGTTAACTGTTGTTTCATTAACTTTTGCTTCATTAAATATATTCCCGCACGTTAAATTTTCTTTGTTAATGGAATAGCCACATGTGCCAGTCTTTATTTCAACCTTTGCTAATCAATAGCATAGAACTCTATAGACAATTTCGAACCATTACACAATGGATTGGTCCTTCCTACATCCCTACAGCCAACAACAGTTAACCTCATCCGCAGCTGAACTATCATTGGTTTAAAAATGTGCCATCACCTATAAAGACTGGATTTTGTTTCAATTTATTTTTAATTTTTAATTGTCCTTCACCAGATGATGTTAACCGATGCGTTAACGAAATCAATAGTGACTTTTTAATATGTTTTCATTTTTAATTGATTTGCTTAATATGTGCGGCGGCTTAACTTTTGCTTCATTAAATATATTCCCGCACGTTAAATTTTCTTTAAGTCTTTCAACTTCAAGATAAGTAGTATAGTCACACATTCTCATAATAAGTTCAGCTAATTTGGAAGAAATGTCAAACCCATGGACAACCCTTTAACTGTTTTATATACATTGGATACATAGGTGAAACAGGTTACTTCAAAGAAGGATAATTTTATGGTCTCCCAGTACTTTTTTTTAAATTATTGATTAATTTTTTATCATTGTTGTTATTTTTATCAATCATGTGAGGTCTAGTCTATTATTAATAATCTTAAATAATCTCTCATGTAAAGCTTTAACTACTGAAGTCACAATTTAATCTTTCTTTACGCACCATGAGTGCTCCATGGACACCACTGCCTCTCAGATTTGGAGCATATTCTGATAAATCCACTGAACGAAGCCATTCCATCACTCTGTGATTGGTCCACAATGCAACTTCACTGGGAAGAGGAGGATTATTCTGAAATAAATAATAAACTATGAAATTAAATCTGAAAATCTATGAAATATGAATAACATTAATATTTAAAATATATTCAATGCATCACAGACTATGACTAATTACTTGAAACATATTTTAATTAATTATAATTGAAAAGCCTTTAAAGTTTATGGATGTCAAAAGTTGGTTTTTAAAATATTTTCTTATTTCTAGAGTGAGAAATGATACAAATTTAATTAATAATTAACTCGGCACAATTTACACTTCATTGTTTTACATACTGCCTTCTTATAACAATTACATGAATCCACAGTTATTGATTATTTACAAGCACAGTCTAGATTAAATTTTAGTCTTAGAGATGAAAGAAGTACATTACTTTCTTTATGATTTATTGTCTTTATATGTGAATGTTTTTAAATTTGGATCAAATTGTTCTTCCTAGACCATTTTGATAGTCAGCATTTAGTCAATGCTGATTTAGAAGGTAAAATATTTTTTTTTTTCTATTTGTTTCTGAATATTAGATAATGTTCTTCACCTTTGCTATCATAAACAATTATGGTGAATTATTTGTTGATAGTCAAAAAGTAGACAGTGCTTGGTCAATGCTTCAGAGACTGAATGCCTCAATTTACGATCTGACTTCTAGTGACAGTAGATTAAAATTGACATGTAAAAAGATATTTATGTTCACAAATGCGATTTCTGATAATAAAACTAATTTTGTATAAGGGAGTAATTTACATGAATAATGTCAATTGGGATTGCAAATATTGACAAGCCTTTCTCCATCACTATTTGATAAGATTTCTTATATAGCCAATACTTATATTTGATAATGTTTAATCAATTTAAAAAAAAAAACTTAAGAGACTTTACAAATAGGAAGGTTAGACCAAACAAAATCAACTTATTTCCCAGTAAAAAAACTAATTTTACAAGCAAAAAAGATTACATTTCTGTGTATTCTTATATTCTAGCTAGTTCCAAATAGAACACTGAAGCAAAAGTTGCCAGGAAAAAAGAAGGCAAACCAGGGAGAGGGAAATGAGAATAATGATCAATTTAATAAATAAATAAAATAAAACGGATTAAATTTTTTAAAAGAAAATTTCTTCATTTAACTGTCTTACTTTTTAAATATTATTTATGTAAAATAATACAAAATAACAATAATTTTTTATAAAAATTGCAAAAAACAGTGCTTGGAACTTAATAACTCTATTGTAAAATGAGGTCTTCCTACATTTCTTGTTAAGACTATTATAATACAATTAAAAAAGTAATGGAAAGTAAATGTAGCATCATTACTTTTAAAGACTAACTTTCTGAACCCCAATATATACAAGGGGCGATTGAAAAGTAATTGAGTAAATCTTTTTAGGAAAACTAGTGATATAAAGATAGCCACATGAAAGGGTATGTAATTGGCTACTTTCTCAATAGATGGCATACATGTATTGTCTGTAGTGTATGTCACCAGGTGCTCCAAAATGGCAGGTGTGATAATGGCGTTCAGTTAGATTGAGATCTGAAGCGTCATCCAATTTCCTGTGGTGAAGGGAAGAAAACCTGCTGAAATTTATCGTGACAAGTGTTCAACATATGGAGATGACTTCATGACATTTACAAATGTATGCATCTGGTGTGCAAAGTTCCTAGCGCGCCACACAAGCATATTCAATGAAGATCGGTCAGGTAGACCATGAACATTACACACAGATTCCAACATCGATGCTGTGAACAGAATGATTAAAGAGGCCAAAAGGGAAAATCAAAGACATATGAAACTGTTTTTGACATTATCCACGAATCCCTGTAATACCACAAGATGACAGCCAGATGGGTACCCAGACAGCTGACACCATTGTGAATGGAGAACAGAATGGATTACAGCCTTGAACATTTGCTGAATTACCAACATGAAGGAAACAGCTTCCTTGACCACATCATTACAGAAGATGAAACAAGGGCGTTTAATTTCTCACCTGAAAGGATGTTAGACAGTATGGTTTGAAAATACCAAAACTCTCCTCCACCCAAAAAAATTAAAGCTGTACAGTCTGCCAGAAAGGTGATGGATACTGTTTTTTGGCTTATCGATTTCCTCCCTAAAGGACAAAGTATCAATGCTGCAGCTTATTGTGAAATACTGAATAGACTCAAGAACTGCCAATCATAGGAAATGTCCAGAGAGGGAGATGTTCAATGTATTGTTGCTGAAGCCGTGACCAGCAAACTCCACTCATGGTAACGGGAAGTTTTCAAACATCCTGCCTACAGTCCTGACTTTGAGCCAAGTGATTACCACATGAGGGGCACTGGTTACTGTTGGTTACATAGGACAAACTTCCCGACCTCTATCCACACGCATCAAAGAACATAAACAAGCCTTCACAAATACAGACCCCACATTTTCATATAACACACTACGATAAGATAGGACCCCCCCCCACTTCTATGCTGTCAAACCCCTCTCCACCACAATAAACTATCCAACCGACTCCTAGCTGAATCTTTCTATATAATCCAGCTTAAGGCATACAACTCGATCCCCGGTGGGCAAACCGGCTGTCACTATTGCTAAACCTCCCTAATCCCTCCCTCCCACTATTTCCCACCTCGTGTCATCCTAAGGGTTTCGAGATGTCCTATATGTTTGTGCCATCCCTGATGATGGAATATGCTCAGTATTCTGAAACTGTTGGTTAATTACCATCTTTTTTATTCCTTTTTATCCTGTTTACAAGTAAGTGCATTTTTATTTTCAATTTCTGTTTATTTTAATAAATGCACGTTAAGCCTCCTTGTTCAAAGATAAAAAAGTATAAGCAAAATAAAATGACATAGTAAAATGCAATATTAATATGATCTCAAAGTATTGTATGCAGCACATTATAAGACACATTATAATAAATAAAACACTGCTTTGCTGATAGAATAAAATATGAATTTTAATTACCTCATTGGGTGCTGGTCTACGCTTCAAGCAATTGGGATTAAAACCATTTAATCGAAGCACATGGATTCCTCGTTTAAAGCTGATCACATGTAGAAGATTGGTAACTTTCAAATTTGTTAAATCTTCCTATAAAAATTAAACAAAATAACAATAACTTATAATCAAAGCCTCTGATTGCAACTAATTACTACAGGTTTAATTTTCATTAAAAACTGTAAGAAAAGATGCCTGCCCTAAGTTGTTCTAGAGCTTTTTTTTAAAAAAAAAAAAAAGTACAGTAAAACCCCGCTAATCTGGCATCCGATAATCCGGCACATTCAATAATCCGGCATCGGTCTAAGGTTTTTTTTACACTGAATAAGCCTTCCAGGCGCGTTCGGCAGAGTTCGCGGGCAATCGGCTGAGGTCGGGCGTACTCGGCAGTGATGACAAATCTAATAAAGTAACTATACTGTACTGTATGTATTGTATTAAAATATAATACTACATAAAAATATATTTTGTTGTTTTGTTTTTAACATTTTCCATCACTACCAAAATCAGAGAAATCACAATAGAACACGGAAAAATGGCCTGACACCTATTAATAGCTATTTTGACTCTCTATTTTAGAGGTATTTTCGCTATTCTCGCAATAACGGCTATTTTTAGACGGCGCTCAGTAATCCGGCATTTTCGGTAATCCGGCACTGCCGAAGTCCTGAACGTGCCGGATTAGCGAGTGTCTACTGTACTACTGAATACTCTATCAATTACTTATGTCAAATCCACCCAATCCATCATTAATATAGGTTTCAGATGGGTTCTGAACTTTTAAATGTAGAGTTTTTTATAAGTAAATGGGCCTATTTCAATTTTCCTTAACACCTAAATAACAAGCTTATTAACAAGTTTACAAACTATCATGATGTACACTCATGTTCGTGAAAAATGCAACACCATGAAGGAAACATGCAAATGATTAAAATTTGGGAATGATTGCACATGCCTAGACTCAGCAGCGCTCTCTGAACTGTCGTGCAAGAGCACATAATTAGAGGACTGTAATGGATCCAAACAAGTAGTTTTTCATCGTCAGTGAGCTGTACACATGCCTACTGGAGTCAGTATGTCTCGTCGACGTCAAAGGGTGCCTTATAAGCAAGCTATGGAGTTTGAACGGGGCTGAATGATCAACTTGCATGAATGAGGATTTTCATACCAAGAAATTGTTGCTCGTACAGGGCACAATGCCACAACAGTGATGCGAGTGGGGAAGGAGTGGACTGATGAGAACAGGACGAGTCAAAAATCCAGAAGTGGACCAGAAAATGTGACGACACCATGGGATGATAGATACCTCATCCACATGGCAGTGACAGCTTCTTCTCGAGTGTTAGCAACAAGGAATACTGCAACAAGGTCTGACATTGTCTGGTTCCATGGTTCAACAGCGTCTGCTGAGCAGAGGACTGTGTGAATGCATTCCTTTGCAAAGGATTCTGTTGGGACTGAAGCATCGATGCCTCAGGTTACAATGGACTCACGAACACACCCACAGATTGGCACCATATCGTGTTTTCAGATGAGTCCCGCTTCAACTTTGATTACAATGATGGCTGCATAAGCATTAGACGATATCAAGTTGAGTGACATCTTCCAAAAAGCAGTCTCCAGTATCATACTGCACGAATGATAGGCGTGTTTGGTTTGGGGAACAATTGGGTTTCAAAGGTGATCTCGGCTGCTACAAACTGTGGGCAGTCTCAACAGCAACTGCCACATCAGGGAAGTTGTGGAGGCTGAAGTCGCACCCTTCCTTCAGCACAGTCCTGGAGCCATATTCCACCAAGACAATGCTCGACCGCATGTTGCCAGAAATGCCCAGGCTGTCTTCGAAGGAAGGCACATACCCTTTCTTCCCTGGCCTGCATGTTCGCCAGATATGTCCCCTATTGAACATGTCTGGGATATGGTCACTCAGCAACTAGCCCATCATTGTCATCCAGCAGCTAATACCGATGAACTGTGGACTTGGATAGAAGCAGCCTGGCAGGCTATACCCCAGGAACACATTCAAGACCTGTTTGATTTGATGCCACGGCATATAGCAGCTCTTATTGCGACTCGTGGAGCCATACTAATTTTTTGCAAGTACTGTTGTTACATTGCTCTGAAACTTTAACTGTTTGTTTGTATCACTATTAATAAGTGTAATAAATTTCCTTCAATTCTGATGGCTCTTTCATGGTGTTGCAATTTTCACAAACATGAGTGTATTAATTGACCTTAACATAAAGGATTTTAATTTTACATCAACAGACTTACTGAAAAAAAATTTAGTAAAGTTATTTTCTTATAAAGATTCTATTCATAAATGCTTTATTTGATTATATTTACTGAGTCTGAAACATTTTAAACATAAATGAAATCCTTCAGTCTGCCCTTCTACTGGTCAATCTGTGTTACAACATAAGATAGAAGAAAATAATAAATCCTATTAATGTGGTGCTAGTGTGATAGAAAGATATGACACAGATCAGGACTAGTATATCCCCTGTAAGAAACCTGTAATTTTTCCCAATTTATTTCTTCTTAATTCCACCTTGAGTGCTTCCGAGAAAGGTGCAAGGGAGACAAATGCTCCCTCCCACCCCAATTTTAATATAATTCATGTAATTTCTTTTTCATTAGAGAACAAGCAAATGCAAAATAATGTTAACTTTTACTGAATTTATGTTTTTATGCAATTTCACAGTATGAGTTACAATATTACAGTTTCTTTTTACAGTTTTGCTCCCTTGGAAAAATTTCTGAGTGGTAATGCATTCTACATCATATTGTTTAACTGACTATGTTAAAAGCTCTCAGATACCCAGTTGAATTCATTCTAACTAAATTACTTATTTCAACACTTAGTACAACAGTTAGAATCAGTTGTGGGAAGAGAAAATTCTGATGTCAGTACAAAATGTAGCATATTAATAAAGTTACATATAATTAATTACATTACAGTAAAGCAAATAAACAATAAAATCAATTAAACTTACCACAGTGAGATAATGAAGCATTCGCCCATCAATTCTGGCTTCACTAAAAACATCTTTATACTGAGGAAGACCAACATCATCTAACCAACGGGTTACCCAGTGGTGATCTAAGCCACCAAATTCCTCCTGACCATCTGAACCAATAGCTTGTAAAGCCAACTGAAGTTTTTTGCGATGCAGAGGATTTTTTATACCTAATTCCTAGAAAGTCATAATGAAAAAACAATATATATATATATATATATATATATATATATATATATATATATATACCGGTATAATTAACTAATTTCCAACTTGAATTCTTTTTTAAATGCTGAAACTTATTTATATGATTTATTTACTTATTTATACGTTAATGATTTTCATATTTTTAAGAAAAATTGGTTTAAAAATTTAATCAAATCCTCAAATCCAAGATACAGCTTAAACTTTTGCAATATCTGAAATGTTTTTAACATAAAAATGTTTTTTTGAAGTATTTGTTATAATTAATTTTAAATTCTGTAGTGAAGTCCAGGAGGCAAAAAAAGTTCAATATTTAAGAAAATAATGAGAACTGTGTTGGGCAACGTAAGTACACTAAAGTTAACTGGTCCCACAGAAATATCTGGCACTAAGTTGGAATAGAATGACTGTGATAACAATGGGGGAGACAAAGGAGTAGTATGTGGTCCTGGAGTGCTAAGTCTTGCTGGCATATTAGCATTAACAAAACCAGGAAATGCAATTCATTCCTACCAAGACCACTACATGCACATCCTTGCCATGGCTCCCTGGCAAAGCATTTGTTAACAGGTAAGACCTGTGAGGGCTGAAGAGAGAACTCGTGACCCTCTAAAATTGGGACCACCTAGCTAAGGGAGTAAATCCTAAAAGAAAAACATCGGTTTACTAGGATTGCTGGTTGGGCATGAGGCTAACATTGTCACTCTAGAAAGCCCAATTTTTCTGCAACCAAATAGAAGAAGCCTCAGACGTGTTATTCTGGAGACGAACTGGAAAATGGAAACTGATATGATTATGAGAAATCAAGTTTTTCTCATGGATTGCGAGGACGCTTTTTAGAGCAGAAGCATTAAAGATGCTAATTGATGAAACTGATAGATATGATGCTGATTTTTTGGCAGTTCAGGAAGTGAGGTGGCTAGGAAATGGAATAATTGAAAAGAAAAGACACACTATCTGTTGCAGTTGCAATGAGAAAGAGTAAAGCTTCGGAGTAAGCTTTAGTATTAAAAATCGTAACACTCAGTTATAGACTTTACCCCTGTTTCACACAGAATGTGCATTATTAGAATCGCTGGAAGATTCTCCAATTAAAGTGCGATAACTGTCCATGCACCTACCGAAGAGAAGATAGAAGATAAAAAGGAAGAGCTCTTTGATACCCTTGAAAAGACTTATTTAAATTGTCGAAGACATGATATTAAAATAGTTATTGGAGAGTTCAATGCTAAAGTTGAGAATAATCATGCATGTGAACCTAATGTAGGTAAGAAGAGCATACATGATGAATCTAATGACAATGGTCTATGCTTAGTTGACTTTGCAGTTTCTAAGAATATGACAATAGGTGGTGCTATCTTCTCACACAAAAACATTTCATAAAAACACATGGAAATTGCCAGATTTATAAACTGTTAATCAAATTGATCACTTATTAATTGCCATTAGGCATAAATCATGTATATCAGAACTTTAAAAGGAGTAAATGTAGACTCGGATCACTATTTATAAGCCTCACGAAGTAGATCCAAAATTGGTAATTTTAAGACTGAAAGAGACAAATGATCAAATAAATATGATGTAGATAAATTAAAGAAAGAAGAGCTTGCAATTGCTTATGTCAATTGGTTATCACATGACATCCACCAACTCAATGCAGATGAGCAGAATATTAATGATACTTGGAACTTTATTAACATGTTCACTGCTGACTACATGAGTCCGTGTAGATGGCGCTAGCAGTAGACATTCCGATTACACGGCACCATGTTGTGTGGCTAGGCAAACTCTATTGATCAGTATGTGCCATGTTTTTAAGGGGAACTTGCATGTGTGCGGCATCTCAGTGGACCCCTTCAACTGTGGTTATTGGCACCGAACTTTTGTCGGTTTTTTTCCTCCGCATAATAATGAGTGATGTACCAGGGCCTTGAAAAACATTAGATTCTCTAAATTTACTGATTATTGATGTTATGTTGATTTTTAGAATTCAGAATTTGAAAAAAAAAATAGAAGTTCCTTGATCATGCATCTAATTTGATTTTGTATAATTTTTTTCTGAGAATTTACGTTGATTTTTATTAATAAATAAAAAATACATAATTTATTTTATCCTACATACGTTTTATTTTGATTTCCTTATCATATCATTGACAAAACCATAAAAAAACTACTCAAAATCTAGTACTGAGGAGACATTTAATACAGCAATTTAACCAGAGGTGCCGCCTACATGGAGCCATAATAGTTGATTTGAGTGGATGGGGGGGGGAGGGGCAAGGTTTGAAATATGATATGTAGTGCCTTCTTATTTTACCCTACATAATAAAAATGTAAAATAATCTAGTGGCACCTGGGGATTGCCAACCCTTACAATGATGGCAGTGAACATGTTAAAGGATGTACTGATAAAGCTGCAGAAGATATAGTAGAAAAGAAAACAACAGAAAGAAGACAAACATGGTTTGATGAGGAATGCAAGAATGAAACACAAGTTAGGAAAATGCATATCAATTAGTGCATCAGAAAAGAACTAGAGCAGTGGAAGAAGATTATAAAAGGCTAAGGAAGGAATTGGAACTTACCCATCAAAGAAAGAAGAGAGAATACTTCCATGAATCTGTGGAAGCAATAGCATCAACTGGAGGAAAAGAAAATGCATATCTCCATTGCAGGCATTGAAATAATTTAAAGATGGAATTTAAACCAAGAATGTGTAGATTAAAGAATAGAAGTTTGGCAACAGAGTAAAAACAGATTCTTAATAGATGGATTGAACATTTAAAAACTATTTAAATAATGAAAGGAATGATATAGAGGGATTCCTTCAAAGATCAACTGTACAAAATCTCCCCATTGTGGAGGATGGAGAGGTAGAAGAACCATCAATAAAAGAGCTTCAGACTGCAATAACAAAGCTAAAAAATAATAAAGCACCAGGAACGACAGTGTGCAAGCTGAACTTATTAAGATGGGTGGTCCCGATCTACCTAAATTGCTTCATAAGCTTATTAAAGTTATGTGGCATAAATGAGAAAATGCCTAATGAATGGAAAAAAAGTATTTTGTGTCCCATTCTTAAGAAAGGGGACCTAGGGGTATAATTTTGCTGAATGTCACTTACAAAATTTTGGCGTATATTCTGTTTATCCCCTTTTGTTGAACTTACCAAGTATCAGGCAGGCTTTTGAAGGGAAAAGGACAACAACTGATCAGACCGATTTTCTCTTTGAGGCAGATTTAGAGAAGACATGTGAAGATAGTATCAATACTTAACAACTTTTCGTAGACTTTCAAATAGCCTACGATAGTGTGAATAGAAAATTACTTTATACGAAGCAATGGAACTCATGGTATTTTCAAGAAACTTATTAATTTGATAAATATGACTATGAGGGACAGCAAAATTCAGGTACAAATTCAATCAGCCATTTCTGAACCCTGATGGTCAACAATGGGCTATGGCAAGGAGACCCACTAGTATGCTTGCTTTTTTATGTTGACATGAAGAAGATTATCTGTGAAGCAAACATCCAAACTTCTGGTTACATTTTTAATAAATCTGTCCAAATATTGGCTAAGCAGATAATAATAACATCATTGCTAGATCTGCAATAATTGAAGTCTTTATTGCATTAGAAAAAGAAGCCAAGCAAAGTTGAATTAAAAGTAAATCAAGCAAAAATGCAATATATGCCAATTGAGCCTAGAAAACTGATAAAAGATTTAACACCGTTAAAGATAAGAAAATACAGTTTTGAACAAGCAGAAGAATTCATTTACCTTGCCTCCAAGGTAAATACTTGGAACAAGATAAATGAAGAAATTGACAGAAAGGTTCTGGCTGCAAACAGGAGTTATTTTGGATTACAAAGTCTTTTGAAATCCTGCTTCATCTCAAGGAGAATTTAAATAAATCTGTACAGAACTCCTATTAAATCAGTTCTAACCTATTCATCAGAATGCTGGATGCTCTCTAAATCAAATGAACAAAAATTGGACATGCTGGAAAGAAAGGTATTACGCAGAATTTATGAACTGGTTTTTTATGGAGGTATATGGAGAAGGAGGTATAATGCTCCATATAAATATAGACTCTTATATCAAGAGTCTAAGATTACAACAGACATTAGAATTGCTAGACTCAGATGGGCTAGTCTTATTCAATGAATGGATGAGGAACAGATACTAAAACGACTCTTGTATAGTAAAGTTTATGAGAAACGACGAGAGAAGAAGACAGAGGTGACAAAAATGAAGGAGAAAAAAGAGATTAATGGCTGGGGCAACCTGTCAAACTGGTGAATATCTGCAGTTGGAGCAAAAAGACTACAGGCCATTGTGAGAGGGTCAACTGTCACACAAGGTTTGTCATGGACAGTAACCAGAGTAAATTCAAATGTTACATAACTATTTAGTTTGCATGGAACGGATTACATAAATTCAATTTTATTTTAGTTGGAAACTTTTAAAATTAATAGAAAAGTAAACAATTTAAAGAATAATTTTATTATAATGATAAAGTTCAAAGTACCTTTTCTAAATCATGTGAGCTTGCTTTTAATAATTGATCTCCATTTGCTACCCAACGTTTGCAGTCGCCAATATAAGTACTAAGTCCCATATCATGCAACCATGCTGCAACCTTTTCCCCATTCCATCTGGCGAATGGAACATCAATCCCGCTGAAATTTAAAGAAAAACATTAGGAGATGCAAAAATTGACTGTTTGTTTATATCCGGCAATCTCTAATATCAGGTATAAATTAAATTTTTTTTCTAAGAACTGGAATTTGCTATGTTTAAAATTGACTTAAATGTAAGTTTGACTTACAAATTAAGAAGTTAAAATCACTTCTGGATTTCTTGTGTTTCTATGTATTCAAAGTTATTTTGAAGATTCAGGACTAATAAAAGACAGGGTGTAACAGTTGGAACTGGTCAATTTTCGTATCAACTTTTTCAGACTTTTCACTAGTATTTCGGCGATGATGTATTGGTTCTCTTTGGTAGTGATTTATAGCATGAATCACTACCGAACAACAGATTCGTTGTTTTGTTGCAACAGATCTGATGTCTTTAAATTTCTTCTTAATTGCAGTCATTGTTTCATGTTTCAAAGAAAGACCATATTACTCATCAAATAAACATCTTGCTGCAGATATGTCACCCATCGACTCATAACATTATATGTTGCTTTAACATCAACTGGAAAGCTCCACTTTCCCTGTCTTCTATTGTGAATTATCACACTGTTCAATGTCATTACTGCTATTACTGACGTCAGGTGCATGCTCACTGTTGTACAAAGGTGAAGCATTCTGGTGCCTGCCATGTGTTAGGAGTTTGTTATTCTTGTGAAAATGTATAAACTACTCTTGAAAATGGCTTCCAGGAAGAAGTTACCAGGTTGACTGGGTCCAACTGATACACCCGAATTTTGCCTTTCAATTTAAAAAAAATAAAATAATAAAAGTAATTTTTTTTTTCATGGCTAGCTCTAGGATGGTTTAATTTGATAAAAATACTTTTCTTTCTTTCTCACCTTCATATTTAATAATGAATAGAAAAGCTATTTCTTAACAAAGGGAATCAGCTGCATTATCCCATATAATGATTATGGTAGTTTCGTTGTTAGTCACCAGACATTTGAGCAATATCCACTAATAATATTCATTCCAACTAATAGACACCTTAATAAATTTTGATATGCTGCTACTTTTTTTTAGTTGAAATTTTTGTGTTT
>JAFIDM010009631.1:116269851-116323638 GCA_023159025.1 Thereuonema tuberculata
TATATATATATATATATATATATATATATATATATATATATATATATCAACATTAAACTCAAGATGATGAGCCAATTTGAAAACAAGGCCAAAATACAAGGCCAAAAAACAAAAACTGGTTCCAGGTTACTATGTAGAGTAATTATGCACAACAGTAGTTTATTTCTAATTGTTGCCACCAGGTTGCTATTTGGCATTATGAGCATACACAACAATGTTGTGAGCATACACAACAATATTTGTAGTTCCCATTGTTGCCACCAGGTGCATATGGAGTGCTTTTTGGTAGATTTCACCCCTTTTCCATTTGGTGAGGGGATGGTGCGTCGAGATTTCAAGGTAGCCTATATTTTCTGCAGGATAATAATGAGTAACTATGCAAAATTTGGTTCAGATCAGTCAGATGGTGCAAAACTGTATAGAGAACCTACAAACTTTGACTTTTGTAGATGTTGAGATACGTTTAATTTAAGAGAATATATAAAGCAGTACTAAATTAAGTGCATTAAAAAATAAAAATTAATCATAAATAATTTTTCAGATTTTAATTCTAAGCCCAACAATGTTGAAACAACAGAGTGATCTATTAAGTTGCTTAAGTTTTGTGAGAATCAATTGGCTGGATGGAAATTACAATTAAAGAATTAATATTTTAAACTTTAAATCAACATTTACTAAAAGTAACTGTGCCGCTGATGTTCTGTTCATGAGGATAAAATCAGTATTTTAAACAGTAAAAAAAAAAAAAAAATTACTAATCAATTACTCTAAAAAGTAAACCATGTTAATATGATAACTGCAGCTTTAAAATTTTATTCTACACCAACATAATTTAATGAATTTTAAATAATTAGGTGATATTGTAATAAATTGCTCTAAAACAAAAACTAATTGGCAAAGGCCACTACAATACTGTTATAGTTTTCTAAATCTGTGCCAAAACTATAGTTACATTACATTTATAACAAAAAATTATCAAGTTTTTTTTTTCTTCCGTTAAGTAATGTTACTGCAATGTGGGTCTGGTATCAAAATGGTAAAGCGCGTGGCTGGGGTTCATTCCCCAACCCCAGGGGAGGTCAGGATTTTTCCACATTGATTTCTCCTTCAAATGGGTCCTAGAGTCAACCCATCCCTCTGAAGAATGGGTATCGGGTTTCTTTCTTTTGTTACTGGGTGTGGGTAGATGGGTGTCGGGTTGACCACCTGATCATCATCTTAGTTCCTGATAAGTTGTCCCATTGTTCAGTACATTCTTATTATTGTTTGTTGCTTCTCTTGTTTCCCTAACCACTGAAGTTTGTCAATTTACATCCTTCATTTTTCATTCGGCTGTAAAAAAACTGATTCACAATTACAGCCTGAAGTAGCCTTATCTCCATACTTTAGTGGGATAATTTAGCTTTAATGTGACTACAATATTTGTTATTTATCCTCAGACTAAATTAATGAGTGAAAGTATAAAAACTTTACTTAAATAAAAAGCATTAAAAATCAGGAATCTTATGTTACAGAATGTAATATTTCATTTAACATATTTAATATTCAAGCCAAAATAAAATCAATAGAAATTAAAAATGAAACAAAAGAAATTGAATACTGTAATACCAAATATTCTAATCCTTTTTGAGATATAGCTTTGAGATCACAGAGATGGCTGTAGTCTGTATTCAATATCTTTTATTTCCACTATAAATTTACTTTCCCAAATTTCAGTCAAAGGAGAAAAACTGCATGCATTACGTACGAAGTCCCAAAACTAAAGACCCAAACACCAGTGAAATTAGAAAATATTAAAAATAAAAAGGTCTAAAACAAGGAAAATTACTCAATTCTTTGTTACATCATGTTGCTGCTCTGTTGTACTACTAAAGCATGCATTGAACAAAGTTTAATTACTTTATTTTTAATATGTGTCAAAAAAGTTGCTGAAATGATGTGTTGGAAAGAGAGCACTTAATTATTTAACAACTACAAATGAACTATTTTATTCAATGTTGTTCTTAACATTATTTATAGGTTCACAGCAATTAATCTCATCAATGGTGGTTGATGGATAATCCAGAAGAAAATTTAAGCTCACAATGGAGATATCAAATTCCTTTATAAAATATTATTTATGTTTTAAAGTAGCATTATTTTAAAGGAATCTTTATATAGTATATTTTAATACTTCATAAATGATTGAGCCATAATTGTTTTTGCTTTGAGAAAGAGAAAAAAAAATAGTAATTGTACCATTACTCAAATATTACTCAAAAATTACTCAAATATGTATGATTAATTTAAATATGTGCTCTTTTAGGTTTAAATATGTATTACCAAAAACAGAAAGCAGTAACTCAAAATTTAAGGTTGTTGTATGTAGGACAATAATAATACAGCCTCAGCTCAATGTAGGTACAATAAAAAATAAATTAATTTGTTTCCAAAATGTTTGTCATTATAACTGTTAGTATGTATAGCATTGTTAACATTCTTCCTTTAAGTTTACATTAAGATAGTTCCCCCAAAAAATAATGGGGGGAATGATTGTTAATCATGGGCATTTTAACGGTAATTTATATGTTGTAGGATAATATTAAGATATTAATGTTTGAAGCTCTGATGTTATTGAAAATTAGTATTTTATTTCAGAGAAGATTTAGGCAGAACATTATATTTTACCATTGCAGAGGAGTGAACAGCATCACATGAAGAAAAAAAAATGTGAGGCAGAAATTCTGATTTTTGACTTCATGCTAACATTTAATCATACTTACCCAATTGATTCAATAGACCCTGTACATTTTCTGAAATAATGAATACATGGCCTTTTTTTAATTATTTATATTAATGTTTTTTTGTAAGTTCTCATAATATACAGGGTGGTCGCTAGAAAAGCGGAAAATTTGAGGGTCAGATGAGATCATGAATAAAATGCGTGCTTACTAATTTTTATTTTCATTTCTTTTAGCTTTTATGTGATACCCACATCATGGAAGGAAACAGGAAACAGCTTTCAGACTTTCAAAGGCAAGTGATTATTATATAAGTTCTAGACCTTAAAAAATCTTCGATGAAATTCAACGAAATTTTTTTTACAGAATATGGTTTTTGAGAAAACAAAAATAAGCCATAGTTGAGCTCTCTAGCTTTATCCAAAAAAAAGTTAAAGGCGTTTTTTCCTTCCAATTTGCGACTCATTTTCACGAGGTTTTTGCAAAGTTTCGAGTCAACTTTGCGAATTTTTTTCTCGAAACTGGTTAAAGCTACAAACTTGTCCTTTGGAATAAACATTATTAAAGGTTCAAATTATAACATATTAAAAGGGTTTTTAAAAATATTAATTATTTTTAGAGATACAGTATTTCAAAAAAGTGCGTTTAAAAACTGACATACAAAATAAACAGCTGTTTGACATATTTTCCGCTTTTCTAGCGACCACCCTGTATATATAAAAAAAGTGGATCTAGAATGAAAAATAAATTACAATTATTTATTTATAACTCACTCAGTATTAGGGTTTTTTTAATTCAACAAAACAATATAATAACGCTCCTCAGCAATTTTTGTTTGAAAAATTTTACTCACTTTATAGTAGACTCAAATCTCTGAAAGTTGGACAGATTGGAGATTATTGTTGATTATGCCACAAATGAATGCTTGAAAGTTATTTTACACTCAAAAAATACAATTTCTATTATTATCATTAACTCATTCAACAATATCTGAATACAACAAAGAACATGGGAAAAAAAGTAATTGCTTACTGAAGATACTATAAAAAATTTAATGGCTGGATTTGAAAGCTTCCAAATCATGAGATAGTTTTGGTAAATGTGATTTGAAACAGTACTATTGGCAAGAGACTGCTCCATTATGTAAATGTGCATTCTGCATAACTTTATTCCAGTTGGCAGCAAAATAAAAAAAAGACTAATAAGATACAGTAAAGGAAAATATTGATGTAAGTACACACTGTGCATAAACAGTAGTCATGATATGATGTACTATAACAAACCTGAGTAATGTGACATAGATTTTATGTTTTAAATGTAGTATAATATAGATAGAAGTCTGTATCTTCACCCTGAATGTCAAAGTTTGTTAAAACGGAAATTTAGCTACCAAAACTTTCAAAATATCACATATTTCTGGATTCCATGCAACAGGTAAGAGAAGCATAAATTATTTGTATTTCACGGTCCTCTGGAGATGAAAACAGCCATGCAGACATAAATCAGCACATCATTTTAAATGGTAAAGATTTATTGATATTACAGACCACATGTTATAAAACTGTTCAGTAGAGACAGTTTGGGGAATTAATTTCACTTTATAAAAACTGCAACTACTTTCCACTTTCTAAGCTAATGGCTGTTGTTAGAGTTTGAGAAACTCCTGAGTATTTGCTAGTTGAGTAAAGGTTTTCAACCTTTAAGCCTGCAATAAAAATGGATAAAACCAATATAAGAAAAATCATCAGTTTACATGCTGTTTTGTTTTCTGTTGTATGGTAGAATATGAAAATCCAGGAAACACTGAAGAGGAAATTTGATGACAAGTTCTATAAATTTGATAAATATGAACTAGTTTTTGCCAATCTGCTGTAATTAAGATCCTCTGCAATTTCTCAAAATCTTTAAATACAACTTAATTTTACTTATTAGAAGAAAAGGGAGAAAATTCCCATACAAATAATATTGAACCATTATGAACATATGACTTAGCTCTTTATTGCTTTTTGATGTACTGTAAAAAAAATGATGATTATTTCTTCTGTTGTTGAAATGCTTTTGTGATAAAAAGTGAATACTGTTCACAAGCAAGCTAAGTTTTTTAATGAAGCTCAGTGATATACTAAAACTGTTTACTCAAAAGAATATCATCTGATAGTGATCCATTAACGATTTCTTTAACTGTGAAGGCTGCATGACTCTAAACCAAGGGTACACAACCTCAGGAAGTCTGAGGGCCAATATTTTTATAAAAGTTCTGACAGAGGGCCGCAATATCCCATCCTCCAACCCCCTAACCCTTACTATATCTTACTAATTAATGATTTGATAATGTCATTTATAATAATAATTATTAATAATACTTGTAATTTACATAAACTTCAAATTATCCAATAATGTGCTAGTTGTGTTTCATACCAACATTCCAATAGATAGAGATAGAGTTGCTATTGCAAGTTCTGACATTTTTCAATGTATTTGTTGGCAGCAATGTAAAGGCTCAAATTTAATTTTAAGTTTGACACTACTGGACTGCAGCAAATATACTGGCGGGCCATGGGTTGTGCACCTCTGCTCTAAACAATACAATTCATATTGGAAGAAGCAACATTTTATGTAAAAAGCATATTTCTCACATATGCAAAGGGTTATAATAAGCCAATCATTCATATAAAAAACTGAATATATGACATCATGGCAGCTGTGCAACTGATGCTTATGCCTCAGAGGAAAAAAAGGAAAAGAGAAAGTTTAGCTTCTAATTTACAGATGACAGAGGTAAACGTCTGTCATCAGTGGTGAATGAGACTTCATTCAGGTATTTTTTTTAATTGAGAATATCAACATCCATCTCTTGGGAAATTGGATAATCAACTGCTATGCTAGATTTAGAACACATTTTAGAACAACTAGACCATGCTGTTGGTGGGAGTTTTAAATCTATGAACAGTGATAAATGACTTACGGCTTAGGTGAAAATAAAGATTTTTCAATACTGAGTTTGAAGTTTTTCTGGTGAGCCAATTACTACAGTGAGTCCAGTCAAGAAATTTTCCACTGAGTTTAGTACTGAAGAGCATTCTAGATATTGGTAAGTATGAAGCATCATATTTTCTATGGCTTTTTCATCTGAAATATCAATCCACTGAAAGAATGATTAAAGCAAACATTAGCAAGTGGTATTTCATTAACAGGAAAAGAAATTTTATAGTTGTTGCTTTATAAGAATGAAACAAACAAAAATCAAATGATGGTTAATTCTAAGGCAGTAGCAATGGCAAGGAACATGGGATTGTTACTCATATTGTCATACTTAAGGAAGACAAAAGGAATTCCATTAATCAAAGCAATTGTTGAATGAGTCTATGATATTAATTGAAATACACAGTATATATAAACTTTTCTCTCAGAACAAAATAAAATTTCTATCATAGAAGTAAACATAAATCCAATCCAAGCAATTCTTTCATCATTTAAGTAAGAAATAAGATTGACAAATGATAATGGACTTTCCTAAAAAATAGAGGTAATGTTAAACTAACAGCTGCTGACAGTTTGCAGATACAATGAAGTTCATAAATATTTCCTTTGACAATAAAAAGCCTTGATGGACTCAATATGAAATTAAATAATGAATAACTAAGGACATGATAAATAAACCGAGTAAGGAAAAACCGAGTTCTTTCTTAAGAACTTCTCTGAATAACTTTATGTTTTTATAGGAACTATTTTGGAACTAATTGGTTTCTATTCTACATTAATAAGATCATATTTCTGCAGATTCTTCCAAGTTCATTTTTGTGATAATACACTCTGTGACAAAAATTTGAAGCACTTTAAGTTAGTATCCAATTTAAATCAAATTCCACATGCAACTACCTTCCAATAAATATTCAAATGATTAAAGTTTAATTGTCAAGAAATGTCACCATTACCCCCCTTGGCTCAATATAAGTGCCCATCTTGTAGTCCTTTTAAGGGCCCTCAGAATTTTAAATTTGTTTTAAATCTTAAGTTAAATTTTTTTTTTTAACTTAAACTGCGACCGATAATGTTTGGGAACCACTGCTAAATATTATATTACTATCTGTTTTTCGGATTTTCGGGGTGGGGCGCCAAAAAAGCATTGTGCTCCGGGTGCTAGTTATGCTCGCTACACCACTGGCATTTGGAGCAGTAGTTGCAGCAAGCTTGCATGATCAGCCACAAGATAACACTCCATGCCACCCTTTACATCAGCATGCATAGCAGTCAAGAGGTGACTTAACCAGTACTAAAATGTAACAACAATGCTGCAAAATTGTTCAATAAAAAAATTGTTTTTCATTGTGAAATCTGAATCAATTCAATTCTCTTCATCCAAATGGCACTTACAAAGTTTCATTCAAAATGGACACTTCATGGTGCTTTGATTTTTTTTTTTTTTTTTAATCACAGTATCGTTACAATAAGCTAAATCAGAGTTTATATTTAAAAGAATAAAGTTGTTTTAAAATTTACATATATTTTTCATACAATATTATACAAAATATATAAAATTAATTCTGACAATTACATAATACATAACATAATTCTACATAAAATTAATGCTGACCTTGATCTTTTTACTATTTTTAAGAATATTTCAAATACTGATATTGTCATTGATTATCTAAATTGCTGGTTTTCTTGCTTTAGTCATGGCTTTTCATCAGAAATATTTGCCCCTTACTTAAATAAAAAAAGTCAACAGGTGCAGTTGGTATCCTTGCTTATTTAAGTCCATCGTAAAGAAGAAGAAGCTGATTTATCTTTTGATTTTAACACTAAAAACAAACCAAATTTGTCCCAATGATGGCTAAAAATTACTAGAATAGTTCCAACAGTTTTTAAACTGGCACCACTAAGAAAACGAAATGTTGTTGAACAAAGAACTGTACATATAAGCTTATTTATTTATTTCTAGCTATTGTTCTGTTACAGTACAATGGTAGGTCCCAGAATGGTAGAGTATCATGTTTCCTTTTCTTATTTTATTTCTTGAAATGATACATAAAGAAGTGAACTGAATATCGATTAATTAACAAAGGTTGATGTTACTTAATTTATTGATGATCACCAATAAAGCAAGAAACAGCTGTTCTGGGATGTCAACTAGTAAACACTTGGTCTCACCCTTTGTTACTTATGTACTTCAGGTGCTTATTGATTTTTAATGAGAGCAAAAAATTCACTGAGGCTGGCAAAATGCCAGCACATTAATTTCTTTATTTTATTTTTTAAAGTGTTTTTATTGTGTTGTTTTTAGATTTGGAGGTTCCATTCTCTTTCTTATGATGAATATTTATTTGATAAAAAGAATTTTATTGCCTGCTAATACAACTAAAATTCTGGCATCTTGGTTGAAGCAGATAAGACTAGTGTCTTATCTCTCTCTTTTTTCTTCCAAATCTAAGAGGAATCCTAAAGGTCTCATGATTGCCATGAATTGTATCCTAACCAATTACAATCATATGAATTCATCAGCTGCTTATCACTGTAATACCTTATAACAGAGGTTTCCAAACTTTATCAGTTCATGGCCTTTTTAATACTCCAGCAATTTTTTTCATGGCACCCATAGACAAAACAAAATTCTTAACAGTTACATTTGTGAAGCAGTAAGTCTAAAGAAATTAATAAATATTTTATGTCCTAACAACTTAGCAGTTGGTTTGAAAGAATAATAAACAGAAATTAAAAGAAAAAGAAAAATGTATGTCATTCTCAAAAATTTGAAATATCCTGTCACACCACTGACAGGAATGTACTATAACATGCAGTTTGGGAACCTCTGCCTTATAACTATACTGGATACCCAATATCTGTCTCATAACTGGATACTTTTTTCTATCATCCAATTTACTAGAGATGAGGTCCATCTTTGACTTCACTCATATTGGAGACTAATCTGAAAATATCTTATTCCAAATTCTTATATGTGTCAGCAAGGAAACTGTTAATAAATCTCCTGGCAAAGTTAATACAATCAGCTGAATTTGATACATATTAAACTGCATTCCAGCTTACTAGTTTTGGAGCAAAAGCTGCAAAGGCTCATGATCTAACTGCAACAAGCTGACTTAAGATACTTTCTCTAGACAATGAAGTTACAAGCTACAGCAACACTTGCTTTTATGGTCTTAAGATTTCAAATATATTATAGCTATAGAATCTTCTTACTCATTAAATAAGATATATAGTAATTAAAGGTATGATAACTAGTCATATGCTTCTAAAATGTAGACCTAGTTTTTCTATTTTTTACATATTGGTGCAACTGATATCAAATTTGATTAGTCAGTTTCTATGTTCTTGCTTTTTTACTTGGCAAACTCAGCATCAAGCTATACCACCCAAGCTATCTACATTTTGTTTTATGAAGGACTTGCAGGAGTTTACTACTTTGTATAATTCTGCAAACAAAGTAGTCCTCATTCAAAGAATATAAAAGCAATCCATGGATTTATATAGTGTTCTGAATAACTTTGTTTGCATTTTTATCCATCAGTGAAAGGCCAATCTATTTTCTTTTCTTTCTAATTGCATAGTGGAATTTCGATTTTGTTTTCAGCAAATCACAAGATAGGAAACTTTAGAATAGATAGAAGGCAGAAGGATATGATGTCATTTAAGCAACTTGCTTATAGAAAAATGTGGAGTAATGTACAGATGATAGTGTCACTGTCAAGATGAAAATTGAACTTTTTCAGTTTTCCCTTTAATAGAGCTGATCTGTTTGCTTCAGATATAATCATTTCTAATTGTTCCCTTTAGAAGGCCGATACTAATACTTCATATAGCATACATCACCATCTTTCTTGATGACTTAGCATTTCTCAAGTGTTACAATGGCAATAGTGCTTCTTTGCATCACCAACAAATATCTTTATCCTGTTCCTCTGTTTTATTTTTAACCTTTTATAATGATTTTTTTTTCCTTCTTGCCAGTGAACATTTTCCTGATTTATAAAAAGTATGACTGAATTCTGCCATGACACCATTGGTGAATTTACTATTCTATTTGCCTCATGGGTTTACAGTTCAAATTTTCCACCTCTTCCTTGTTATCAAGCTCAAGGTCTCATCAACTTCATGTCTTAGTTAGGATCTTCAAAATATAGGAATCCATGTTCTTGTCCTAATTTTTCTCCTCAATGACTAAGGCTGTTCATTAATATTGTAGGAAAAACTCACATTTCTTCAAACTTCGGTTCTCTATTATCACTTGTTGCAGGTATTTTTTTAAAGGCATATTTCTGAGCTCATACTACCCAAGCGAAATCCTTGTAAGAATGTAGCAACGTGGAATATCAGGACTTTATTAAAACCAGGAAAACTTGAAAATAATATCAAACTAGGAATGAAAAGATTATATATTAACATCCTAGGATTAGCAGAAACATAGTTAAAATCAGATGGAGAATATCAAAGTGGTGAATTCCACGTGGTCCATTCAGGATGTGTAAGAGGTCAAACAGGAGTAGTCATTATTCTGGATAAAGAATCATTTAAAAATATAACAGATGTAAAGATTTTTAATGAAAAATAATGATGATAAGACTCGCAACAACTCCTGTAGATACTGTCATTTTTCAGATTTATATGCCTACAACCTCACATGATGATACTGTAATGGAAGAGATGTACGAAATATTAGAAGAAACACAAAGCTATTTGACAATGTCTAATTGATGAGGGATTGGAAGGCACAGTTGGTGAAGAATAAAAAGAGGAGCCTCTAGGAAATTTTGGGCTTGGTAAAAGAAACGAAAGAGGTGAAAGACTTATCAGTTTCTGTCAGCAGGATAACATGGAATCAAGTAATCAAGAGAAGAAGATAAACCTGGACAAGCCCATGCGAAGACAAGTATCAGATTGACTATATCTTGGTGAAACAGAGGTACAGAAATCAAGTTAAAAAATCTGTTGCATATCCAGGAGCTGATGCAGATAGAGATCATACCTTATTCATCATGAAATATAAATTAAAATGGAAAAGTTACAAAAACAAAAAAAGAAACCCACTATGAAATTTAGAACTATTGGAAAACATTGGAATAGGAACAAAATTTCAAAAAGCTATTGAACAACAAATACAAGATACTAAAATCACAACAACTACTGCTGAAGATGCCTGGCAAAAATTCAAAACTATCGCAAACCTCGCCAGCGAATGAAATAATAGGCACTAAGAAAATAGAACCAAGGAAGCCATGGATTACAAATGAAATACTACAAAAAATGGAAGAAAGAAGAAGAAAAATGTGAAAATGGAAAAAGGAAAAATGTTATATAAGAAACTTAAGAATTAAATTGATAGAACCTGTAAAAAGGCCAGAGATGAATGGTGGGAGAAAAACTGCGCTGAAATAGAAGCCTTGGAGAAAGAAGGAAGAATGGAACTGACTTATAATCAAATTAAGAAAATTTCCTTCCCAAAATAAAGGCATTCTGCCAAAGTTACTATTGGACATAAATGGAAAACCCATAATGAATCCCACTGACAAAAAAAAAAAAAAAAAGATGGGAAGATTACATTACTCAACTTTATGAAAATAATGAATCACCTCAAGAAATAACGTCATATGAAAATACTTAAAACTCCCACATGTGCATAACCAAAGAAGAATTTTTAATGGCATTAGACATGCTCCCAAATTAAAAAAAACACCTGGACTGGATGGTATCCCAGTACAACTTATTAAGACAGAGGAGGTGAAATATTACAAGATGAATTATTTACATTTGTAAATAAAATCTATCAAACAGGGAAATGGCCATCAGAATATTCTACATTTCTTATGATCCCGATACAAAAAAATCAAATGCTACTCGCTGTGAAGAATTCAGAACTATCAATGTAATCCCCTGCATACATCCAAAAGACTTCTAAACAATATTTAAAAATATAATTAAAAGAAAAATAAATGATAGATTATCACAGATCGGATTTCATAAAGGCACAGGTACAAGGGGTGCCATAGGCATGCTAAGGATAATTGCTGAAAGAATGATGAACTGTAACAAGGAATTAGTGGTCTGCTTTATAGATTACGAGAAAGCCTATAACAAAATTGTTTGGAATAAACTTCCAAATTCTTGCATCAATAGAAATTGATCCACAGATAATCAAATTAATAAGAGAACTATATCTAAATCAAAAAGCAATTGTAAGGACACGTGGAAGTTTAACAGAGCCCATAATAATCTGAAAAGGAGTGAGACAAGGCTGTCTCTTATCACCAGATTTTTCAATTTGTTTGCAGAAATTATGATGGATCATGCATTAATAAACTGTAGAGGAGGAGTAAAAATACGAAACAATAAAATTCGCTGACGATCAGGCTATACTAACAGAACATGACAACGACATACAAGAGATGTTATACAGAATAAATCAAACAATAGAAACATTTGGAATGAAAATAAACATTAAGAAAACGAAAGTTATGTTAATATCAAAACAAGAGAAACAAATAAATTTAATCATCAATTGACAAAGAATTGAACAAGTAAAAAGTTCTGTTAGCTGGGATGAATTATCACACAAGATTGCAGATGTACAATGGAAATAAAAACTAGAATAGCTATGGCTAAAACTGCATTTAGAACTAAACAAAACTTACTGATATGAAAAAGAAAAAAAATAGACATTAACGTAAGGAAAAAAATATTAACAACTTATATTTGGTTGCTTGCATTATATAATTCGGAAACATGGATACTTAACATTAAGGGAACATAAATATTTAGAAGCCTTTGAAATGTGGCGTTACCAAAGATTAGGAAAAATCAGCTGGACAGATAATGAGGTATTAGGAATAGCAGATGAAGAAAAGAAAATTATAAGTATAATTAAAAGAAGAAGATTAAAATGGCAGGTACATATATTGAGACATGATAGTCTTATACAAAGAGTCCTAGAGGGGAAGATCCCAAGCGAAGGTAGAGGAAGAGGAAGACCTCGCAATAATTTTATTACAATAACGTGCAAGAATTTAGGAGTTAGAGGCTTTGTGGAACTGAAGAGGATGGTGGAGGATAGAGACAGATGGAGGAATATATCATGGGCCTCATCCTAACCAGTCTTCGGACTGAGTCACTAATCATCATCACTACACATCATCTATTATTATTGGATCTGCAGGTCAATTGAAGTAACTTATTCTCATGTCTTCGGCTCTAAATTCTTCAACGAATTTGTCTTTAAAAGCCAGACAACCTCTATTCTATCTTTAGTTGAACAATGCATTCTTCATTGTTTTTTTGCAATGCCAACTCTCACTTCCATTTCACAGCCTCTTCAATCACAAGACTGATGAGCTGTTGGATCTCGAGAATGCCCTTTGTAGGTTCTCAATATCCATTAAGTATCTTAACACGTACTATGCTTCAGTACTACTATTCCCTTATCTGTACAGATACTTCTGTGGATTTCTTCCATATAAGTTTCTGACTTTTTGGTGAGACTTTTGTCTTAATCATGTCCTTATTTCAGCTTTACTCGCTTGAACTTTATTATGTAATTCCACATCTTAATCACTATTCTGAACATTTCTCCAAAATCCCAAAACTTTTGCACAGTATCTCTGTTCTCATTCTCTTTAGCCATCTACATGTTCATCTTTTCTAATGGCTTTAATCCCCATTTAGTAGATCAATTCAACTTCTGGAATACTCTTAAGTGCCAAAAAAATAAATGGGATACCTGTCTAATACCATGTAGATCCACCTTGTGCTTGGATGACGGTAGCAACATGACATGGTATGGACTCCACGAATGCTCTCTAGTAATGTGGATACACAATGCATCCTGCAGAATGTTCTTCAATTCCATAATGTTTGCTGGTGGTGGATTCATGATAGTGATGACACGTTGAAATTCATTCTTCAAGTGTTCGATGGCATTTAAAATCCGGCTAGCATAGGGGCCAAGACACGATGGCAAACTCAAGAGGAGTGCTCCTCCAGCCATAATGAAGTGACTGTGGCCTTGTGCGGTGGTGCATTGTCCTTTGTTGAAAGAGACCTCACCCATTGGGGTAAATGTAGGACATGAACAGGTGCAAATTATCTGCAAGGATTACGTAGCAGCTACCAGTCACAGAAGTTTGCAGACATAGGAGGGCTCCTAATGTGTTCCAGCTGAAAACACCCCATTCCGTAACAAAGTCACCACTGCCCTGTATTATCCCTTGTAGGCATGCGAGATACAGTGCTGCATGGAGTTTTAGCCATACCTAGAGTCGTCCATCTGCCAGAAACAGTTGGAACCTCGATTTGTCGGACAAGGTTACACGTTTCCAGTCATCTCGAGTTTAGAGGCAGTGTTCTGGAGCCCATGAGAGACACAGAGCCTTGTGTTGTGTGGTCAGCAATGGCATCCGGAACCCCATAGAACACAGGGAACTTTGCACTGCTCAAACGCTGATGCTAGTATTGGCCCCAGCATTGAGTTGTGCTGTTATTTGCGACAATATAACATGTGGGCCAAATGTTATGATGCATGCCAGACGCCACTGTCCATGTTCATCAAGGGCAACATTGGTCTCTCACGCTGGATGTTTTCCCCGATTTCATGTAGATACATCCTTGAAATTGCTGAACGTGTGAAACCGTACATCGTAATAATTTCTGAGATGGAGTGAACTTTCTCCCAGGCTCTACAATCATATCTGTTTCAAAGTCACTTAAGTCCTGATAAGCTTGCAGACAATTACATAAGCAGACAATTCCGTTAACCACAAGGGTGTGGTGGCATGAAACAGACATGGTAGTGCCCTTTCTAGTTATTTTGGCATTCCAATGAAAACTAATTTTGTTTGATTACTTATTTGCTTGATAGGGATTTCTGAATAAATTGCAACTCAATCACTATTATGTGTAAGTCTCTTGGTGATCAACTTCAATTAATTCATTAGCTTTATATCTCTTTCAACTGATCATTACTGTTTGGAATGTTTACAGGAGAATCCTTATCTATTAAACTTTGGAATGGTTCTATTGTATCTTGGAACAACTTCTTTCTTATATTTTATGTAACCTCATCATGGTTAATGATGACAATTTATCCACATTATTTTCTACAAAAATTTCTTTCTTTGTATCCTTATCATAGTTAATATCTTGATTACAATGTACAAACTTTTACAGTTTAGTTGTAATTTACTGAATTACTTATGCTCTACAATTCTAAAATGTCAAAGTAGTGAATGAGATAATAAGTTTTGAGGATTCTTATACTGAATTTAAGAATGAAGGATAACAAGAATTGAGGATTAATCTTATCTATTATTAATCCATCTTTTATGTTGCTTTATCTTGGTTTGAACCAAAACCTAAAGTAGTAGTCATTTCCAAATAGAAATACATCTTTTATCTTAAGACACAAGAAACTTTATGGTATCCTTTAAGACATGAGTGTGTGTGTGAGCGTCCCTCTCTTTATATATAAATATATAAAGAGAACACTTTTAATTTCTAACTGAAAATTTAATATATAAATATTACTCACTCTTTGTCTCCTCGAAGTTCCTTGGACCATCCAAGTCGAGCTCCTGCAGTTGCTCTCATTCCACCTCTTTTAAATTCCTCAGGAGGTAAATCTGACTCTAGTGATTGGGAATTACTTCTTTTTAATCTGAAATGGAATTGCAGGATTAAACAACACCCCTTTAACCACTGATTCATTTTACAGATGCCTCTGTTGCACTATTGTGAATAATACAATTTATTATTTATTTCATAATAATAATAACATAACAGTAATAACAATTATTATATAATAATAATATTATAATTATAATGCAATTTCTTATTAAATTATGATAACTCAATAGTATAATACCCTAAATTCAGCTGGAAGACAATATGATATATATTCTTCAGATAGCTGACACTTTACATTAATCTAAATCTGATATTTTTCTACATTTTTTTTTTTTTTTTTTACAACAGCATGACTGTCTGTACAACTGTCTTAATTCACTAACGTAGGAATCATTTTCATAAATCTTGTAATACTCATAAGTATTATAGCACATTATGCCTGCATGTTCCGTTGCTAATAACAGGGATAGGAAGTTATTAGTAATGCCATTACTTCTTTAAATGAGTAAATGTAACTAAGTTACTGTTATTAGTTCATTACTTTTTTTTGTCATTTTTTTTTTACTCTAACACCAAATTACTGAGAAGATTGTCAAAGGCTGTTTAAAAAAGCATCACACTTTGCATCTATGAGAGAGCTACTTTTGCTCGAGATCCTTTTTTCACTGTATTAAGGGACAAAATGTCGATTTTCCTAGCTTTCTTTTTTTTCTTTTATAAGTAAAAATTAAGTACTGACATTGAATTGATTCTTTCAATTATTAAAATATATATATATATATCAAAATGCAAATTTTGCTAACCTTAAAATTATTATTATTCATTGGCACTAAATACTGAAATTAAATTGAATTTGTTGTATTGGTTTAACTAAATTTATTATTGAAAAACAAAACATCTATCAGAACAGGCATATGCAAGTCTGATGAAAAGGAGTCAAAATGACATCTAGCAAACACGTGACACAACGTTATTCAATAATATATTGAAGCAGAACAGTTAAACATTATGTTTACCCTTCCTAATACATGGCTCTGTTCTGCTCTGTGGTCCTACTTCAGTCATTTTTGCTTGAATCATCGGCAAAAAAGCATCTATTTTTTTCCAATTTTATTGGGTTTTGCTGCGAAATGAAAAAATGCAAAATGCCTTGGCATATATCAAATATATATGAAATTTTATTTTTTCCCCTTCATAACACTGTAACCATTAACTTACTAATATAATTTAGAACACACAATGCCTGATCTTAATAAATTTCTGAAAAAAAAAGAACTACACATTAATTTTCAGTGTATGGTTTTTAAATATGATACTGAAGTTACAATATGAAGATTTTAAAATATAAACATTTTAAAGATTGAAATAGAACAAGGAAAAAAAAATCTGATTTTATATTGTACATAGAACCATAGCAATCACGTACGTTTCATTTTCAGCTACTTCCTCTGAGACAGGAACTTGTATTTTTCCACACCTCTGTGCCATTCTTGGTTGAGTGCCATCTCCAGCTGACAAAGGGTCATGAAAGGAGATTGGTGTTGTGCAGTAAGTTTTCAAGGGCATCGTAAGTTCAATGGGATTCAGGTCTTGTGAGCATGCAAGCCAGCCCATAAGCTCGATCCCTGCGTCCTGGAACATGTTGTTCATTTTCACTAATGAAAAGTTTTCTCCTACATAGGATATGACGGCAGGTTGTAGAATCTCATCCTCATCCCGTCAGGGATCCATTTTGGGTAATGTGTAGGTCACCGCAACCACTATCACTAATTCCCACCCTACCACGGCTCCACCATAACAAAAGGAGTCCCTTCATCACAAAAGCCAGATTCTCTCATGTTCTTTGTTCATGCCAGATCGGGAAACAATTTTCTGACTGTAGGCAGAATCATGACTCATCTGAGAAGAGAACAGAGGATCACTGGTCCATGTTGCAGTGGCGATGCTCTTCAGCCTGAGCTCTGCGGGCACTTCGGTATTTTGAAGATAGAGGCACGCATACCACTGGCTGTCGGGCATACAGCCAACTACAGTGAAACCAATTTCATATGGTTTGAGTAGACATCTGCTGTCCTGTGGTCACAATGAACTGATCCTGTAGCTGTGTTGCATTCATGGATTATGTGGATGAGGCCTGCCCTGGCCTTCTCCTCACTTTCCTCTTGGAAGCAGTTCCATAGTCAGCTTATGATGCTTTGGGATGCTCATAATGCTGTCGCCAATGTTGTGTGTGTCAGTTCAGCTTCCAATCATCCTACTGTTTTCTAAGCTGTTTCTCCAGACGAATTGTATTACAGAGACACTATCCAGTGATATTAAACTTGCAACTACAACTTTTATGAACAACAGTCATCCAATGAATCCAATATTTATAGCCATGTTGCACTGTAGTGTCATATGTAAACATATTCCGACGAGTTTAATTCTTCTTGCATATGTTTATCCTACATTGTTCATTAATAAAACTCAGAAAAATGGTGATATTGATTGTCTCTTCCTATTATTTTTAAATATTCTCTAATTTGTTTAATTTGTACAATGGTGCTGCCATCCTAATTAGTCTATATCCTTTTATCACTATACATCTTTGTGGTAGTGCTTCTTCTCACAACTTTCCCTTTGAACTGGTTTGTTTTGCCACCATACATTTTTAGCAAAGTACTATTAATTCTCCACAGCTTTCCTCTTTTTCCACCATTGATTCAGTATGCTATTGCTGCTTTTTTTTTTGCTTATGTCAGCAATGGCATTTTATTATAGAACTTCATTGGTTCATTTTCCTATGCTAATTAATGTCAGTGTGTTATTGTTATTGATGGTTTCCTTACCCTTCTTCTACTGCACTACCCCAATTTTTGTGTTGGTCTTGTGCTCATTCCTACAGGTTTTGCATCGCTCTTATCTTACCATTACTTTACTCCTGCAGACCTCTGTCACCCAAATTTGCTCACTCGGTAGTTTCTTTCAGGCTCTCTTCTTTGAGAAGGTGGTGGCGGGGTTGATATAGCAGCTTTCTGAAGACTTTTCACCAGTTTTAACCCTTCCAAATCTCCTCAACATTTTATTCCTCAATTACTAATAAACATTATCATCTGCACCATACAACTTCTATTCATACCAGTTTCCTCTGGATTTTATACAACTGAGACATTTTGTTCTCATCTTTCCTCTCAAATATAGCCAGTCATGTCATCTCAGTTTTACTGCTCCATGTGGCTTTTGCTCATGCTGATTTTCCCAGCTTTTCCATAAGGTCTTCTGAGGAGGTCACTTCTTCCTACTGTGTAATATTTGCTATTTCTCCTGTTTTCTATTGTTGAGTTTCTCCATTTCTCCCATTATCTTCCTTGCCACTCCTGCTTCTGTACCTGGAAGTCATCACTGTTTCTCGTTAATATTCTTCCTTCTTTAAAAGTTGAGTTCACACCAAGACACTTTAATCCTTCTTGGCAATGGTGTATCTTCAGCTGCCCCAAAGTCTCAGTCCATATTGAGAATTTTCACCATATTTTCAGTTGGCCTTTCTTGGCATAATTATTTGCCTCGTCTGTCTGTTTTTACATTTTTTTGGTGAGTAATCTTTTATTTCTTTCCCACAAACTAATTCTGTCTGTTCTTTCTTATTCTTCTTTTGTCAGTTTCTCTTTTCATAATGTTAAATACTTATCCCTAATCTCAAGATCACTCTGTCTGCCCAACTGTAGTATAAAAAGTGCTAACATTAAGGTGATCTATGTTCTCTTTGTGACTTTGTTTATTAATAATAAAAAAAACAAAAAAAAACAAAAAAAAACCAACAACACTATTTATAAGCAACATAATATTCTTCAACAGAAAATGGAATTGATGATTTGCTTATTTTCTTTAAATATACATAATCTACTAAAATACATGTAAAATAGAATCTATAAAATGCAAATATAGCTGGTATCGTTACACAGCAGAACATAATGCAATTTTTGATCTTTGAATAGTTAGCACAACATCATGCAAATGTGGATGAATTTCAGAGAAACCATAATTCAATGAATTAAACTTGATATTTCTTCAGGCGACTTCTTATTAATTCTGGATTTCTGGAGATGCGAATAGTTTTTGAATCTGCTATTTATATAAATCCACACTATTCCTTCCATCATTCTTCATTAATGTTTAATTATTAACTATTAATATAAAGAAACTCAAACAAATAAAGCCATTATTATTATCATACAGGCTTCCTTGTTAGACTTTTTAACTTAAATCTTGTTCATTACAATATTCTCCTTCACATCAACAGGCAGAAAAAAAATTAATTCTTTTCCTTTTATGATTTCTTATTTATCTTTCATATTTAAAAGTAACTAATGCAATAAAATCCTCAAGAGTTTATCCTGTCTATGCAATAAATATTTTTTTTTATACATGAATTTAAATTCAGCATATTCTTTCATAACTGAAATGCTAATATCCCTTTTTTTAAGCTTTTTAACGTTGTTGATTTAAGCTGTCTTTAATCAACTTTTCTATTAATAATTTAAATTCCACCAACCTTCCAAAAATCTTTCTTATGCCACGAGTTTTATGTTTGCCATCTGCAGCAGACCCAGGAGCAGTGGTTCCTACTGGCAGAGTTCCACTCTGAGATCCTATAACAGGAACAGACTCACTTTGTGCTAAAATATTGATATCCACAATTAAATATGGTACTTTTGATATCATGTAAGCAAATTGCAATACATAAATTTAAAAATTAGGTTATATTTATCAATTACAAATATGTAAATAAACATAATTCAGCCTTTTTTAGATAACCGATGTTAACCTAAATGTCCACCAAAAAAAAAAGTAATTAGCTCAAAACACCAACATCCTAAATGATTCAAGTACAATATCTTTGTAAGCATTGGAGTATTCTGTCTGTACTAATGAAACTTTAAAACAAGGAAGTCTAAGAGGTTACCATAATTGTAAATGCATTTATTCCAGTAAGTTAGACAACTGAATGCAAGTATCATTTTTCAAACAGAACTTTTTCTTTCATACACTGATAGCATTAAATGCATTACTGTGTGATTTTGAAAAAGAAATCTCATTTTTAAGGTGTTCCATTAAAAACATGGATACAAAACAGATTAATCATAATATCTTTTTGCTACTAATAATTTACTACACAAAATCACTGTTCATTTAGTATCATTTTTAGTGTAGCATGATAACATCAATATTAGATATTGAATTCTTAATTGCTAAGTTTGAAGAATAAGTTTCAAGTTTGCTATCTATATAGATATCCATTAATCACAGGATTTCTTTAAAAAAAAAAAAAAAAAAAAAAAAAAATAAAATTTTAAAATGTTATTAAAAGAAATTTAAAAAATGTATTTTAAGGAAAAAAAAAAAAATGCTTTTTTTCCAATTAAAACAAAACAATAAGTCAGCTCAGCAATAATAGATTGAGTTGAAACATCCATTGTTATCAAGCAAGTTTCATGTATATATTTAAGTACCAGGTAGAAAGGCAAACATTCAAAAATGTATTAGATGACAATATATGCCCAATGTATTAAATAAAATGTAAAAGTCTTTGACAGACACAAACAACATTAAAAAAAATAGGTGTCAATTTCTTACCGCTGTGCTGTTTTCCCAGAAAAATTATCAAAGCAATTAGAATATTATGCTATGAAAATGCAATTGGAGACCTTTATAAAATATTAAAATGGCCTCAAAACACAAAAATATTCTTCAGTAAATCTTCATAATTTTCTCAAACTGATATTACAACCACATAATAATTGATCATCTCAGTACATTCAAGAAATGTTTCCTTACAATGATAGTTCATTGAGTTCTGTACTTTCCAGATTTTGGTTTTGCATTATGTTTAGGTAAACTAATTTGAAATATATTCCAAAATAAATTTGCATATTTTTTTATTATTATTACATATTATTTAAAGATAGTATTATCATCTTCTGCTGCACATCAATATCTGGCACCTTAAATTCCATTAAAATTAAGAATATATAAATATAATATTCTTAATTTCAATGGAATTTAAGGTGCCAGATATTGATATATTTCTAATATTTGTTAGAAAATACTGCTACTGATACTGAACTGGATCAAGTCATTAGTAACTGTTTCTTAATTTCAGAAACACTATTTTGTTTCCTCCCTCCCTTCCTTTTCTCAATTTGACAAGTTTATGAAAATCAGTCACATATGAAATACAGGTGTTTACATATGGTGAACAACCTATATAATTCATGTAATTGAAAGGCAAAATGTGAAATATGCATATTTTTTGTTCATTTTACTTAGGTATTCTAAGTCTTCCTTTGAAAAAATAGAACAAGACTAATGCTAAATGCTTAAATGCAATACTAAAATAAAACAAATACTCCAAACAACTGCTTTACATATTTAAAAGGGTTGTTTGTAGCATTACTGTAATTAACAATGTTATCAAACACATTTATTAAAGCATGTCATTTGCCAGTATTTGAATAGCAATGAAATCGAGACCACACATTAAGGATCACATATTAAAAACTGTTGGATACAAGCGGATTTACCACTATGTAGACTAAGCAGCTGCTCAGGACTCCCAACTGTAGATGGGTTCCAAATTCTTCATTTCTTTATAGTTAAAAGGCTTAAAATGACCTTCTGCTTAGGAGTCCTGGAACCTTAAATCCCCTACAGTTGCTGAAATAATGTCAAACAATTTATTTACTGCCAACATAAGCATAAATTATCAAATATTTAATACCTGCCTGGATATTTTTAGATATGAAAGAGATTACTCAACTTCATACTTTGTATTAACATTTTTTTTTTTTTTTGGTTCAAAAGCTTTTTACCATATTTTTCTTTCTTAATTAAACTAAGTAAATTTAAATCTTAAAACATTAAGTGCTCCCAGTGCTAGAAATGCAGGATATAGCAAGAATGCAAACAAACAAACAAAGGTGTTTCCATAAACAAAATGAACAGACAAAATTAGGGAAACAACTGCTCATCGACACAGAAGTAACAAAGATAAGAAGAAATTGCTACTAACTTTAATGTATTACACATTTATTAACATTTTAAGGCTGTATAAATGCAGAAAATTAAATAAAACTTTCAAACTGGATATTATTATTAACATTTTTACAAAGCTGGTCGGGAAAAAACAAAAAAAAAAATCAAACAGACATTTAACTTTATCAAGGAAAGTCATGGCAACTCTAACTTTGAAAGTAAAATTAGAATTTAATTAACCATGGTCAAAACATATGACATTAAATTTCCGTATTTCTTGCTAATAAAGAAATTTTAAATAAATAGTAAAAAAAAAATCTACAAATTAAACTATTTTTATAGATTTTTAAAAAGTGAATTAAATTATAGAAGGCTAACACTTACAGTTAATTACTAAGAAAAAATATTTTTTTCAAATTAAAAAGAATGCAAGAAATTTTAAAAAGGTTTTAATTAATGAAATATATTTAACTATCTTAAATGGGTATTAATTTTATCAACTCAGTATTTCTGACATCTTTAAAAACCCTTACTTATTAAGTTTTATTCATTTATTTATTATTATAGTCTTTTGAGAATTTTCTACAATTAATTCAATTATATATATATATATAAAAAAGTAAATAAAAAAGGTAGTGTAATTATAAGAATTTTTTGACTAAAAAAATTTTGAGCAATGAACTTCAATAAATATAAAATATGTCATTCATAAGTTAAAAGAACAGGGTAAAAAAAAAGTACCTATAAACCGTTTTCCTTTATTTTTAAATGTGACAGTTCAAATTCTATTATCATGCAACTAATTTTTGTGACTGTGAAACAAGACCAAATGTTTTACCTTCAAACTAGTTTTCAAAGTTTAACAGGAAAATACATTTAAAGATACAAAAAAAAAAACAAAAAAAAAACCAAACACATTTGACATTTGGGAAAGTACAATAATAGGAAAGATGAAAGTTAGTGCCAAAGGAAAGAAAGCCCATCACCTAGGTCGGGTGCACTGGTGCTACGCTTGCCAGTTTTTAACTTAAGAAAGCCTTTACCAAATGGTGTCTTGGGTCGAGACCGATTTGTGTCAGCCGGCAAAGTACAAGATGACTCTGACTGCAAAAGAGGAGCATAATTGCGAGGCACTGTTCCATAGTGATCAATCAAAAGACGGTTACGGGATGGTGGGGTCTAGGTAAATATTACAAAAATGGAGGTTTACTTAAATTAAATGTGCATTACTACTTGTAATTGGGCTAAAAAAACCATGAAGAAAATATATAATAATATTAATAAAAAAAAAAACAACTAATATAAATTCCACATTGGCAAAAATATGTGACTTAAAGGCAATTAAAATCAATAATGTTGTTGATATTCTGAATATAGAGATTCAGAGACAGAAAAAAAAAGTTCAACATCAAAATTTCATTTAATTTTTGCTTCATATTATTTATTTTTAATTTTGTTTATTTAATTGATATTCTTATAATGATTATTGTATGCCATTATTGTCGCACTTTGATTTAATAAGCAAAGTGAGCAACAGCTCAAATGCAATTCAGTGGTTAGGTTACAGCACTGATACAAGTTATACAAGTATTTCTGGAACTCTCAGTTCAAATTTAGAGCAGTAAGTAGATCTGCTGCCACTTTAAAAAAAAATTAAACATTAACATATTAATAGGAAAGATTTTATTTGTTGCTGATTTTAACTTTTCGTATTTAAGTTAACTGAACTTGATCTTCAATTCAACTTTCTAGATTGAAAAAAATAAATAAATAAAAATGGCAGGAAGATGCAATGCAGCAACCTGAATTATAATGTTTTGTTTTGTTTTTTTTTCCCCCAGAATTAAAAAAAAAAAGAAAACTTCTGGAAATGATTTTAAGTATAAACACATTTCTGTGGTTTTAAAACAACAAGTTCAGTAACTGTAAATAAAATCAAAGACTACGACATGATCCAAATAAGACCAAATTTTGACAATAAAAATGTTTTAACATGAAACATGAAAGCAAAAATAAAAATAAAACTGTGTGGCATAAAGCACAATACAAAAGCAAACAGATCTTATTACTATAATCTCTTTTTGTATAACTTCTAGATATTTTGGCAAATAATTCATAAATAGTAATAAAGAAAAAAAAATTCTGTGATATATAAACTATTAAAACAATAAAAGAAATATATTTTAGAGATTAGTGCCTTTCCCTGTTGAAATGAAGTACAATATTATTTATATTTACTTAGTCTATTAAAAATAAAAACAAAAATTGCCTATCTCTGAAGAAATTTGCCTTATACTTTTCTCAAATTACAGGATATTATGGTAAGTTTGTGTGTGGAGGGAAGGAGAGAGATGGTATACATTATTATTCATTGTAATTAAAGCTACAAAAAATCATTTATAGTAATGTCATGAAGTTTTAAAGAATTATTTGCTAATACCATGTAATAACATTATAATTACATATCATAATTATTTAGGTTCTAAAGTTTACTTTGAAACTAATAATGACGCTTACTTTTGGTGGCCTATTAATGGATTCTTCTGAGCTTGTAACAGTTGGAGGATAATCTCCAACTTTATGAGGCGTGGAACTAGTTGATCCATGGATAGAACTTGGAGCAGGACTAGCCTAAATTAAATTTAAAAATGTAATTAAAAGTTAATGAAATTACTATACTTGTCTAATGCAATAAGAGGCACTGAGAACAACTTAAAACTCAGAGGAAGAGAATCAAAGTTGATTGACACCCCCCCTCCCTTTAACAGCGTTAAATCACTTGATGCATTACCAAAACAGTAGCAACAGGGTGGGGGTGGAAATGCTAGTAATGAATTCCTAACTGACCAATAATATAGTTTACCTTTTCAATTAGTTCAATTTTTCTTTGTGTTTACATGAATATTTTTAAAAAATTCTAGGAACTGAATCTCTTCATAATGGACTAAGTATAGCATTTTCAATAACAGGATCAAGCAAAGGAATGTGGGCTAAAAGTTCTAATTCGGGACAGAGAGCATTTTCCAGTCCTTAGTATACTGTGAACAAGTAATGGTAAGTCTTGACAAAAATAAAGAAAGGGTTGTTCTGAATCTGTGAAATGATTTGCATAAACAGTTACTGGCCTGAGATACGCAAGTGCTCAACAATGGGGATGCAGACTTCTACGTGCTGTTCAGTGTGGAAATCTCACATGCTTGGCACAGCAATGCCAAAGAAAATCAAACCATTTAGGGGAGGCTACATTATTGGTCTTTCTGATGCACAGTACTCTGTGATCATAAAAGCATTCAAGATTTCAAGTGTTAAAGAAGAGAATCTCTGTGTGGTAAACAACAAAGGACATGTGAGAATGGACTAATTGTAGAAGGTAAAAAACATGCCTTTCCATGAACTGCTATCAGTTGTACTCCAGACATGATTAGGAAAGCGAAGACTCTCATATAAGGAAGCAATCCGGCAACCCAGAGAGGTATTACAATGATGACAGGAACATCTTTAACAATTGTGAATACAACAATCTACCACAGATTTGAATTTTTAAAAATGTCGTAAGAGCCAAGTTCATAAGCTGCTGTCGCAACACATTTCAGAGCTGAACAAACAGTAGAAAACTGTATGAGCACCACCTATCAGGAGAAAAATGGAAGTTCATAGTTACATTAAATGAAGCATACATCAAGCTTAATGACTGCAACCCCGAGAAATTTACTACCATCAAAGGGATGACATAAATTTTCAAAGACGATATACAGAAAGCAAAGAAACTTTTTCGAAGGGATTCATGATCATCGCAGGATACAGCTATAAACATTCATTGTGTTGCACAAAATGCGAAAGTCAACTTTTACTACTATCCAACTAATGTTCTGGATGCAATTTATCAAATAGAGATTATCCATTTATATGGTAAAGACACAAACAAGATATCACTCCATCAAGATAAAGACTCCAGTCCCACCTCTGATTCAACCGTTTTGTTTCTGGAGAGAATAGAATAGGAAACAGGAATATATGCTATACAATTCAGCATGTGTTCCTGTGAAATCACCGTACTTCAGTGATATTCCTCTGAAGTCATCAGATGCTACATCAATGGATTTTTGTGCAACTGGAATCATAAAACAAGAATTAGGAAAGAGGCGTGCCTGAACAAGAGATGTCTCTGGAAAGCGTGTCAGGAGGAGTGGCCAAAATTCAATATGATGGTATTCTGTAAGAGCCTGCTTCAATGGAAATTACAATGCAGAGCAATAACAGCAGTAAAGGTCTAATAAATTGAACATCATTGGTGGTGGAAAAATGGATTTTCTGCAGCAATGCATCACTGAAATTTCAGAGATCCGGAACAATCCTCCGTAGTTTTCAAACTGATAATAGTTACAGTGTTGATTTTTGTTAATAAATTACAATCCTGATCAAAATGGAAGGAAAGTTGTTTATTTATTTCAGTGAATAAGGTTAACTTAGTATGGTTATGGTTAAGCTAAAAACTATTGTCCCTTTGGGATATAGCAAATTATATTCTATGTTACATAAAACATCAAACTAAAATGCCTTTGGGGTTGGTTATCCAATTAGTGTGAATGTAAACTATACAACCTTATAACTCTTAAAGAATTAATCTCATTGTTTATTATGAACTCTGAATATATATTCAATTCAACTTTTATTAATGTGTCAATATAATTATATTTGTCCACTTGTGTTTACACTACATTATATTTTTAATGCGTAAAATAGATACTCTACTGTTCACAGCATTCTACTTACTTAAACTTAAAATCTTGCTCTGGGGAGTTTTTTTTTTTTTGGTAGTTGTGATGGTCAATCAGAATGAATCAAAACTGACTGTTATCCCAAAAGTTCATTACTTGAGGCATTACTTGTATAGGCAAGTTTTAGTTCACCTCTACTGCATCTACTTATTAACTCAAAATTTTGACTAAGAGTTTCATATAGTAAAATATAAAAGAATTTCATACCTGACCACTTGATGGTGGTCTTGGAGCAGATGATGATTCTGTCTTTCCATGATAGGGTGTTGAAGTTGCACTAGGTCTGGGAACAACAGGAGGTTTTTCAGTCAATCCCTAAAATTGTAATGAATTATTAGTAGAAAATAAATAAATAAAAAATTTTCATGTATTTGAATAAGACAACTGAATTATTAGTCCTGTTTGAAGAACAAGAAAGTGAAGGGTGAGAGTGAAAGAACAGAGTTGATTACATTCTGTATAAAATACTAATTTTACTAATTAACATTAATATGCTTTGGTACTGATTGCAACACTGGAGAAGGGATAGTACATGCAAGATGCAAAAGAAATTAAAGAGTGGTAAATAATAGTGACTAATAGAAAGCACAAAGAACAGTAACTGCTAAGGAAAAAAATTAATATTCAAGGAATAGGAAAATTATACGTAAGAATAAATTGTGGGCATGACAAAGAGTTCTGCACAACAGAAAGAATCTTCAAAAATGACCAAAAAAAAGATTTCAAGTCAGATTGATGCTGCTGCAGTAAACAGAATGCTGCTGCAGAAATCTAATCAAACATATATTAGAAGGCCCTTCAGGGAAATATTACACCTGCCAGATCCAGCTGGTGACAACTGACCAAAAAAAAAAAAAAGAAAAAGAAAATCAGGGTCAAATGAACTCATAGTAGTAATAAAACTGGTAACTGAAGACTCCTGCATGGACAAAGGAAAATTGGATCATCTAGAAAAGACAATTAGAGACAACTGTTAGCTCCGTACTAGATGTGCAGAAAAACTATATGAACAACAAAGCACAATCAGGAAGCAAAGGAGACAGTGCAAAATGTCAGAGTAGGATAAACCCAAAATAAAAAAAATGTTATGAAAGTTAGAATGAACCAAAGTCGCCAGGGAAAGGCACTGATGAAGAGACCAGACCAAGCAAAGAAATCCAGTGCTGTAAGGTAGGTAGGTCAAGGATGTTGCAAAAACAATGGTTGTTTAAAAAAGATATTGGACAACTAAGTATACAAAAAAAAAAAGAAAGAATTAAACAAAAAAACAAAACAAAACAGAATGACTATAAACTCTACTGTGCTAACATAATTCAGAAACAGCTTTAATGACTTGTCAGGATTACAAATTTGTGCCATCCATGAGGCAGACTGTCCAAAATAATAATAGTGTAGATTACAACTAACACAGAATAGCACTGGCATCCCAGACACTCTACTCAGCCTAATAATGCATAGTTTCCAGCACAAATGTTGTATATAATCCTGAAAAATAACCTCATGTTCAAAGAGAAAGGAAAATAGTCACCATACATAAGGATGCCTGTTATATTCAAACAACTGTGAGGCTGCCAAAGATTGAGCCATCAAGATAACTGAAACGAATGATGGCAAGGCGTCTCAACAGCAAGAACAATGAGTGTGGGACCGTGTTGAAGCAATGAAAATCAAATAGCAAGTCAGGACTGTCAAATCTCAAAGATTTAACTTAAATAATGGAAACAAAAAAGGAACCTAACCATATAAATGGCAGAATATGTGCCTTAATCATGCTCCTAAATCAGAAGAAAACAACTGGCATAACCTGAGAGTTGATGGCAGAAAGGGATCAATGCTGAGCCATCTCTTAATGTTGAAAATTGCAGAAATACAGGCTGTTCCACAGTTGAAAATATAAGAAATGGTAGTTAAAATTGTCCTAGTGCAAAATAATGGGTTAAATTCTGAAAATCTGAGTAAGCTAAAAAGGCTTAGTTTGAATCCACACTAAGCTTCTTACTGCAAGCCTAAGATTACTAGATAACTTGTATTATAATATAGATAATAATATAATATATTGATATAATATAGATAACTTGTTCAAAAAGGAAAAAAATGCAAGCCTCTACTGGAATTACCATGGCAGCATGCATTTTAGAGGTCAAGATATTAATTACTAACTAACTGCACTATTATGTTGTGATTGGACTATACATATTTTTCTCAGTTCAGATACTACCTAATGGAAGAAAACTCATCATGAAAACTGGAATTGCATTATCAGTGATACAATTCATTTTAAGGAATATATCAAGAGACATACTGTAGTGAATCATTTAATTAACATTAAAAGTTAAAGCCTGTGTGATCGTTGTGGTTGTGGGAGATAAGGCTCCAGGCAATCCATGATCAACAAGATTAAGTTAAGATTGGACGGTCAGTCCATTCCTGCTTTTAATCCCCAAGAAAGATATCTGGTACCCATTTAGCACAAGATTTGGTGAACCCTGGGACCCATCTGGAGCACAAAGAACCAAGGGAAAAATTTGCAATCATTTGCCAGAGATTGAACCTGGCTCCTGAAGTGTGTTACCGCTTGAGCTATGGGTCTACTTTAGTGTTAACTGACAGAATGAATTTTATGATTAAAGCTGAAAAGGATGTGAACAAAGCCTGATCAACTAGTGTCATGATGTGATTGGGGTAATAAACACAAAGTGCAAGATTTCATCTTTATTGTCATAAATTGCAAAGACAATTTATAACAGTAACAACCCAGCAAACAGTAATGCAAGCTAAGGATTCTGTTGAGTAAGAATATAGACAATTTTTCACAACAAAATGCTTTTCAAATCATTCTCTTCTGCTATACTGCTTAAAAACATTAAGCAGGCACATCTCAATTTACGAACAATTGCTACAATGAAAATCACTGCAAATGCAGATAACGTATCTTTTGCAATTATCAGCAAAGTGGCTGAACAGATGAACACAATTTTATAACTATCTAAGCATCTTATAGTGAGATTTTCTTTTTTTCTTTTTTTTTTTTAAAATAAATTAACTGTACAATCTTCTCTGAAAACATTATAAAGAAAAGAAAAAAAAAAAGATGGAGGTGCCAGTTGTTTTATTATGAAACTCTCTTCCATCTACTTCATCTGCACCTGGAGTTTATGCAGAAAATGTGGACTCATCAGATAATAAAGCTAATTATCGGTGAATAAGTGTTTTACTATATGGTGTTTTTTTTTTTTTTTAATTTGTTAATTGTGAACAAAAATAATAAACAAAAATATAAAAGGAATGATTCGCAGCAGCATGTACTTCTCTTAAGAAAAAACAACTGATATAAATATACTGTTAAAAAGTAGTTTTATCTAATATTCCACTTAGTTATGTAATTTAAAAATTAAAAGTTTAAATATTACCTTTTCAAAATTATTGAACTGCAAAGAATTCGATAGAAGACCCAATAACGAACCATCAATGTTATCTTCATCTGGGAGGAGAAAAATAAGTAATCAGAATGGTTGATAAAATTTTACCAATATAAATAATCATCATATTAAAAAAAACATCAAAAAAAAAAAACATAGAATAAAAATTATATTGCTTAACATTTCATATAATTTAAGAGTGATTATCTGATCATTTTGATAAGGATAAAATACTGCAGAGCTATATATATTCAATGTTGCACCACAGTATATGAAATGGATATCAACAATGAGAACATATCTACAAAGAAACTTTCATACTGAAATTTGAAAAATTGTAGATTTTACAAATCCACAACATTCAAAGCAGACACAGTTTGGTTACCATCCATTCTGTAGAGAGAGGTGCTGATGAACTGTAAATTGATCTGTCAACTGATAACTTACATCTAGCAAGCATTCAGGAAATTCAATCTATATGCCTTCTTGAAGCAAGTAGACATTATTTAAAAGGAAATCAGACCCATTAGTGTTGGAGAAAAAGGACTAACATTCCAATTACATTAAGATGTCCATAGCCTATCCTTAGACTCGTAATTGAGGACTTCTATGGAAAAAGGGCTTAAGTGCACTTAAGCCTTTCTTTGTAAGAATACATTTTCGACACAGAAAATCAAATACATAGGCCTATTGGATTATCACCAAAAGAATAAAAATAAAAAATAATAATAGCAAATAGTAATTCTTTTGATGATAACCCCACATATATTCAATTTTCTTTGTCGAAAATGCATTCTTACAAAGAAAGGCTTAAGTGCACTTAAGCCCTTTTCCCATAGAAGTCATCAATTGTCTTCAGTACTTCTTTTGACACTCTTTAATAGCAAAGACAACTGATGAAGAAGAATTCGACTGCTAGTTGAACTTTGTCAAAAGTGAGATAATAAGTGACAACTATAAGGCTGGATGAAAAATTCTTCTTTTATTGTTTCAAGGGATCATGGAAGATTTTTCAGAGCAACAGAAAAACTTCTCATGGACTGATGGGAAAACAGTCTTCAGGAGCCAGTTAAAATGACGGCACACCTTAATCAAACATTGTGATTAAGTAGCTGTGTTGCACCTTAAAGTTCATTTTTGTAGCATGAAATATACCTTTACAATAAACAATTTGTAAAAAAAAAAAAAAAAAAGAAAGAGAAAAAGAAGAAATAATTGCATGTAATATTTTTAAGATTTTTTGATTTAAGAAGAAGAAGAAAATAAAATTTTCCAAAATAGATTTGATAGAATTTTGTCAAGAATAAAAAACAAACACACACAAAAAAAAAGTCCAAAATTATTCAAATTGTGAAATTACTTTATGAATCATTAAATTAAAAAAAAAATCGATTATTAATCATTACTTGCAAACATCCAGATTAAACAATGAAACATAAATTGAAATAAAACTTGTCATTATTGACTATTTATTCCTTCTACTTTGTAATCTACTTGGTAAAAAACAGTTCCACTAGCAGAAACACGGATTATCTATCATAGGCTATTGAAAATACATATCACTTTTCTTTCAGATATTTTTATTTTATACACAATAATACTAATAATAAATGGGGAAAAAATCCTATAAATTCTGCTTGTGAATCTTGATAAATTCCTTCCACAATTATTATGTGTATATAGATAGAAATTGTGTTTGTGCAATCTTAGCTATTCAACTAAATGTGCCATGAATGTATCTCATTGTGCATTATGAGCACTGTCAAAGCTCATCTGAATTTCAACACTAAATAATATTATTTGGCATAAACAACTCCATGACAAATGGTCCATTCAAACACATCTTCAACAAGTAAAGAAATTAAAAACAAAAAGAAATAACAAAAAGAATTATTTCTTTCTCTGTTGGTTCTAATGAGATAGTAATTTAGAATATTATGTTATTTCAAATCAAAGAGTAATGAATGAAAACAGGTGTACACTTTGAGTTTTTTGTTTTGTTTTATTTTGTTTTGTTTTGTTTAAAGTAATTAGAATGACTAGAGAAAAATGAAAAGTTTGATATTTTTCTCCATCACGTAGTTAACAAAATTGCAAATTTACGTTTATGTTTGTGAGTCTTAGCTGAATGACATCTCTTGCAGTGTAATTATCATAAAATCATTAAAAAAAAACAAAAAAACAAAGGTTTTACAAAATAGATTTCTTATAAGTTGTAATCAGGAACTGAAAGTGCCATCTTGAAACTACAGCTTGCTGGCTAGGGCTGTGACTTTGGTGTTTTGCATCCGGATAACAAGATATTTTCATGGTGTCTCTCTCCCAAGAAAATTTTTGGGCCAATCATTACCCTGATGAAAAGGAACTCCTCTAAGTTGGTGCTCACATCAAACAGTTTCTGCAACCATTAGGACTTCATTACAGCTCTTATATCAAATTATCAACAAGCACTATAGAAATTATATTGATATCAGTATAGTACCATCCAAACGTGATCAACTGGAGCAATACCATTTTTTCAATTATTCTTCTCCCATTTTCTGGAATACATTCAGCCCAACTGGCAACTTAGTCTTTGATCTATGCAACTATAAATAGGGATACTTCAAGTATGATTACCTTAAATCCAGAGCTGGCAAACGGAATGAAAAATGATTCGTTAAGTTTTTTGTTATGCAAAAATCGAAATTTCATTTTCCATTTATGTTTAACGTTATAAAAAAATACTTAAGACATGAAATATTACAGTATGTTATTTACATATTTATTATATATAATTTTACTTGATATACAAACATATCTAATGAACATTTTATAAATAATTACCATTATTCATTTCTTACATAGTGTTTATAAAATAATTATTTGTAACCCCCCAATCATGACAATGTTCCGATGTACATATAAATAAGAGCATTTAAAGTAGATACATTATCTCTAAACATGAATAACAAAATTCATTTTCTTATAATAATAATAATAATAATAATAACAACACATTTATGGACACAACCACACATCCCTAATAATTCTTGCACACATCTTTACACTTGGCAATATGTGCTTTGGTCCTTGACCCGCCATATTGTTTTTTGCTGGGGAAACCCATGGTTTGAAACATATAAACTTAATAATAATAATAAAACTCAAGCAGACAAGATCAGTAAATACACCGACGAGCTCCAGAAGAAGTGGAAGCAGGACCAAGTATGTGTTGCAGCCATAGTTCTGTCCGCCACTGGTCTGGTGCCTCACACATTGCACCACAGCCTCAGCACACTAGAACTTCATAAAAACACTTATACACAACTCCAGAAGGCTGTGGTACTCAACACAACATGCATAGTTAGGAAATTTATGGACACAACTACACATCCCTAACCATTCTTGAACATTTTTTTATACTTGGCAATATGTGCTTTGGTCCTTAACCCGCCATGTTGTCTTTGTTGGGGAAACCCAATGTTTGAAACTTTTACATAATAATAATAATATTTATTATAAATAAATTATTTTGAATTTATATTATTATATAATACTGTAACATAAATATACCTAAATTTATTCTACAATATATATTTACTTATATATTTTCTATTCACCAATTAAAATAATTTATTTATTATGTATATTATTTATTATTATTATAAATCAATAACCGTTTCTCATTCATGTATTAAGATTCTGTATCTACTTTATACAGGTAATTTTGTCATGTTAAGGGAGGGGGGGGGGTCTAAATTATTTTTAAATCATTATGTAAATTAACAGTAATGTTATTACTGCAACAGTATTGCTTCAATTAAGTTAATGATTCATAAATAATTTATTGAAATTGTCTTTTTATCTTTTGTATTTGCATATTTTCCAATAGAGAGGGTGCCACCGCACTCCCTTCTAGCAATGAAAACCTCTGTAGCAAATAATCACTGCTTGAAATAATTAAAGATGGTCACTTCTATAATCCTCAATATAATGCTTAACATAATCTCTATTCCATGTAATTTGAAATCAAGAAAAACAAGTTTTGTTAGTTTCTTCTTCTATGGAAATTGTCTTATAATATTAATAGGGTTGACAATGCAGAAGGTGTTTCAGAATTGGTACTGTTACCATCTTCAAAACTTAAAAAAAAAAAAAAACTACTGAAAGTCTTGTTTTCAAATCCAAACCAGTCTATTTAAAGACATTATGCTATAGAACATAGAAGGAACCATTCTTAATAAAAAAAGTTATGAAACTGAAAGTATTTCCTGATAATCATTAATTTGATTTCCTGCACAATTTATTTTAACTGTACAAAAACAATTATAATAAATTTATCTAACCTTGCTTCCCTCCATGTATATTATTAATCTTCTCTTGAAGTCGCTTATATCTTTCCATGGCTGCACGTAATTCTTCAATTTTGCGATCCTAAAAAATGAAAAATCAACTTTAAGCATTCTATCCTTTTTACTTATTAACATCAGATAAAAATATGTTTTATTTATAAGTTTTCTTCCTGTTCATTTATCAAAATTGTTATATCATAAAAGATGAATAACAATGATTTGAAAAATAATACATAATCATGAGAATGCAAAAAATCCTAACATATAATATAAATAACCATATAACTTTGCTGAGATTGAATATAAAAGGGGAAAAAAAATGATTATCTTTGATTATACATCCAAAACTTCATCTTTAAAATGAAAATAATAAAAATATTGTCTATAGAATTTTATAATAATAGAATATTTATAATACAATGGAATAAATCAAATTTAACATGGTTGAAGGGTGGTGGTATTTTTTTTTTTATTCCTTGTTCAAGACATCTACAATTTACCATACTGTGGTTAAAAAAAAAACATCTATGTAATAGGTTAAAAATCTGTATAATAGAAGTTAAATCACTGTAGCTTTAATTAAATGTAGCCTATTTTGATATCAAATTGGGCTTTATAATAATAATAATCCCCAAATTTGGGCAAAAATATTGTTACTTTATTTTTTTCTATAGTTTCCAAAAAAATTACACAGGATTTGAAGTCATTCAAGAAGACCACTGGTTTTTAAGGTATTGAATAAAATTTAAGGATAAGTTCTAAAAAAAAATCCTCAAAGATGACAATCAGCTTTGACATCAATTATATAAAATAACTAGTGAAAATTAATTTTCCTTTTAAATAATCTTTAATTAATTCAACTGTTAATATAAAATTTGTACATAGATTATTCTGTAAAATGTGAAAACAATTTTTATATCATAATTTGGAATTATTATTATTATTATTAAAATTAAAGTTGTAAGTCACAATGCATTTTATAAATTGAAACTACAATGCTTTCACTTCTTTTATGCAAAGTTCCAGATTTGCAAAGAATGAGCAGGAATTTACTATTTTGTGTAATGCTACAAACAATATAAAACAATTCAAAGCTTATAACAGTGTTGTATTCATGCATTTATAGCATTCCTGAATGTTTTGTTTGTGTTTTATCATTCAATGAAAGACAATCTATTTTTCTCATTCTTAATTAGATAATGGAATTTTGAAATTGTTTTCTTTCAGTCAAAGGACAGGGAATTTTAGAAGAGATACAAATTAGGAAGCAAAAGGATATACACAATAAGAAGAAAAATAATGTATAGTTTGAATTACTACAATTTAGAATAAATGCTTTCCAAAACCTACACACGTTAAACTATAAAGTTATTTCAATCTTTATTCTATCACATTAAAGTGCTGTTTTTTTAATTTATTAATTGACTACTCCATTACGTAATTAAAAATAAAAACAGACTGACATTCACTGATTGATAAAAATGAAAACAAAACATACAGGATGCTATTAATTCATGGATAACAGCTCTATTATAATATTGAATTATGCTTGCAGCATTACACAAAGTAGTGAGCTTCTACATGTCCTTTTCCAAATGTAATTCTCCATCTGACAATTTTGAAACATCAAAATGCAATAAATACAAAATATCTGTAAGTGATGTCTCATTTTTCCTTGCAGTAAGCAAACAAAGAAGCAAGCAAACAAATTAATAAATTCATTAATTAGTAAATAAATGTACCTTTTCTTCATTCGCACTCATAACAGATTCTAAGGCTTTCTTTAACTTTTCCATTTCATGATCTAGAATATAATCAATATTTATACATATATATTTACAACATCTAACAAAGCCAATCTAAGTTATTATTCATAAGGACATATACATGTAGAAATTCTTAGGTTCTTCAATCAATCAACTATTGTATTCTGCTTACATTGTATTACTATATTAAACTTTAAAAAGGAAAAATTGCAATATTATGAATTTATAACTAATAATTTATAGATTATTTTCAGTGTAAATGTAACTAATTTATTAAAACAGCAATTACTTTAGAATTTAAGATTAATTATTTCTTTAAAGGTGATTTTGAAAACATCTACTGCTACATCAAACAAAGCATGCTATTGTTAGTTTCAATAAAGTTAAATTATTGTTTGAAGTGCAATATTTTTGCTTTTGCTTTTTAGAGATTTATTGGTATTTTAATTTTAATCTATTACAATTTTTAAACTTCTGTTCTATTACAGAGAAGTCAGATACACAGCACAATTTATTACTTCACAGTAGTCACAAATTCTAAAATTACTTTTAATTTAAATGCAACTTTTAACAGCTATAATGAATAAGGCTGATAAGACATTGATAAGCATTTAAAAATAATTAAATTACATTGTCATTTAACAGAAAAAATATACTTCCACAAGAACTCAAATCTTAATTAAATATTCTGTAAAGTAGAAAAAAATTGTTAAATTAAAAATGAAATGTTTTAAAATTTTAACTGTTATGAACTAGTGGATTTTACATCAAACAAGTCAAAACAACTTGATCAGATTTTTTTCAGTTGTGTAAATAAAATAATAAACTAAAAATTAGAAGTTAAATAGAATTAAGAATTCAGTATTTTGTTTATATATAAACACACACTCATTGCCCAAAAACTTAAGGGCACCCAGAACGACAAAACTTGGTATACAGCATCTTATCTAATTAATCAGTTTAGAAAAAGAAAGAATACACAGCAGAAGAAATATCTACTGTATGCCTCTATTCTAAATAGCTGAAAGAATTAACTACTAATTTCTCATTTCTGAAGTAAATATATATATTTTGCATTCATGCCAAAAACAAATATTTCAAAATAATAAAAATGCTGTTTTCTTGATATAAAACAATTTTCTATTATTCAATGATGACTTCATCTATTAAAATCTTTTATTTGCTTTATCACTTGTTGTCCATTAAATATACAAATATTACCGCACATTAAATTTTTCAGAGAAGAATCCCAGCCTGGACAATGTCTTTATTGCCAGTTAGTAGATGACCTTTTTTTTTTTTCTTTATGTATAAATGAGTGAAATAATAAGAATTTTTATGGCCAAGAATAAGTGGGTTAGAAATCGATGATCAGTGATTCTCTGGAAAGTAATGGAAATATAATGCATTAAAAAATGACATGGTTGGGCTTTATAGTAAAAGAGTAAGAAAAGTAAAAAAGCTGCACCATGAAAGGTAAACCTAATCTAAATCTAAAACAGTACAAATGATAAACTTACGAAAACTGCAACTTAGTCATAAACTACAAGACAGAACAGTAACAGTTTTCAATGGAGGCAGAAAGAACTTTTTTTATTGTAAAAGATTCCATTAATACGGTGACATAAAAATCATACCATTACATATTAAATGGGAATGTCAACTTCCAAGAATAATTAAAGTTTAACATTTGTTTATGAAAAGGGGCCGTTCAAATATTACATAAGCATTAGGGGAGGGGGGATCAGAGCAATGCTTACGTAAGACAGACAAACATGTACACAAGAGAGTAAACTGCTCAAAGATAAACTTTTCGCTCAGTATTTCATGAGTACTTTTTTATTTCATTTGTTACATTTTAATTCAGGAGTGAATATCATGTAATTTTGATTGTTTTCATTTATTGTTCAATGGTATTTACTGTTAATGATTTAGCAAATCTTACATAAGCACAAGGGGGGAGGGGGTTGGGCGTATGCTTATTTTTGCTTACAAGGGGGGGGGGGTATCTAAAATGACTAAAAAAAGTGCTTACGTAATACTTGAACGGCCACAAAGCAGCAAGACAAACTTTGTAACTTTTAAACATTTGAGAAAGTAAATTAACATGTTTAATAATGAAAATTCATGTAATAAAAATGGAAGAACAAAAGGTCAAAATTTCTAATAAACAACAAAGACTGGTAATAAAGGATTCTCCTCTGAATTTTTGTATATTATGAACAAAATTGGATTATTTGTAATTGAGTCCAAGGAAATAATAAAAATAATAACTTATTCAAAAACAAATATTCTATTATAAAATATCTACTATATAATTATTTTAATTTTAGAAAATTACAAATTCAGGATTAACATTTTTTTTTGTAATGCTTTCAGAAAATATTAAGTTTTAGTTTTGTGCATGCCTTTAGACCATGCTTTACATGTTAGTGTATCAGATTTTATTATTACTATTATTTAATATTTTCGTTTTGTGTATAAAGAAATCCTGCCAATGTACAACTAAAACAAGTACTTTTCTTATAGTCATTGTGGACTATTGTATTCTCTATTATTTTAAATTTCAAAACGATTTAATTAAAGTTATTGTCATTTCAAACATTTGAAAATAAAAATGCTAATTTAACAAGATTTACATTGTAATAATCTAACAATATAAAATAGTATACTTGAATTTAAAATAGAAAAAAATGCCACTCTCTCTCATCTTGACGATAGCATTCACATTTCATTTCTTGTAGAATAAGAAAAGAAGCCCTATAGCTGCTGAAACTTATGATGTCACCCACAAGTGAAGTGAAATGAAAGATAAAGCAACAGACCTGAAACTCAAGTTCACAGAGGTTTGCCTTGGATTGTAGTGCCAATTAAATTACTTCTTTGAATAATTCTGTTTATCAAGCTAGATGCTAATTTAAATAATTTAGTGATATGCTGTTCTGTAAAATCAATAAGATTGAATACTGAGATAAAATAACTGTAAATTGAAGCTGGTGTTAAATTCCCCAAGTCTCAATATTCAATTGCATTATCCAGAAATGAGGTTTTGTCTTGGTGCACTTAAAATCTATTCACTTAATAGTGATGGACACATCTTGATAATGGAGACAACTGTTATAGCATCAGAATATGTAAATCATCTGAATGCAATACAAGGAACTGAAAGTAGGTGATCAAACTCATAATCTACATTGAGATCCATCCTGCTTAATAAAGGAAAAACTTATACCTCCAGCAACAGTAATACAATAATCTAAGCATGCAAAAAAAAAAAAAAGGATTAAGGTACAATTACCACACACAACATGCAGTAAGGAAATTAAAAATTGAAGAAGAAAAATAAAAGTGAGATGGTTTGATACTGAAATAATGATGAATAGCAATATGGAAGAGAATCCTGATTCTCTTAATAAAATAGATGAGTGAAGTACAGATAATCTTTATAATATGCACAAGAAAAACTGAAAAAAGAAATTGAAAAGGATAGTTTAGTTTTGACAAGTGTGCCACATTCTTACAGCTGAATTGTTGAGAAGGAAGGAGAAATGAGATACTAATAATACAATAATTAAAAAAAAAAAAAAAATTTAATGATATGTTCACCTATGGTTATTGGGATCTTTGTAGAGAGGTTATTACAAAACTAACTCTGCTTGACCAACTTTATAAGAAATCTGAATATGATAGAAGATTTCTGATAAAATTAGTGTCCTCAAGCAATGGCAGTCTTACAGCTCAGTAAGAAATACTTAGTAGAAAACTAAATCCTTTTAAGAATGGGTACATTAGCAGAAACACAGGGACATAATCCTACAAAATATGACAATGTAGGAACAGTCTGATAAATAGTAATTAAATTTAATGGAACTAAATGATGAAATTTAATGATATATAGTCAAAATATAGAAAATGGAACAACATGATTACTATATATGCAAGATAGCAGAAATGAAAACAAATAATAAATTTAGGTTCTATGATTTTTGGGAACAATACAAATTTCTTAAAAAGATCGGAATATCACGAGTGGATATGTTTCACCATCTGTAAACTTCCACAAAAAAAAACATTTTTAATTTAATGGAGCGTAAGTAGGATAGAAAAAGTTTCTACTGGCATCCCTTCTCTAAAAACTTGCACTAATTCTTAGCTAATTTTCAACATCGTAAAATAATAACTTATCTTGAAAAATGAATTAATAGCAGGATTCCTTTATTGTTATGATGTGTTATTCTTTTTTTTCTAAGTTTTTGATTATTATTTTTTTTTTCTTTTATTTTTTGTTCATGCAGGAAGTAGTTAGTTAAATTTACTATTTTAGACAGATTAAATCATGCAATTTGTTGGGGTAATGTTTTTAATATTTTTATTTTCTTTTCTTTAGTTCAATTAAGATTCCAAGAGTGGAATATCTCAATTGAAAAATAAAGTGCTTACTACGCCTCTGAAGCCTTCGCAAGCTGCTTTCAGTAGTGACAGGGCCTGTAAAAATTATGGATATCAAAACTGATCTCGAAATATTCTTAAAACCAAATATTTTAATCTGGAAGAAGTTGCATTTATTTTAAATTTATACATGTACATGTATTTTTAAAATCAAAGCAAATTATAGAAAAAAAGAAAATCAACTGCAAATTATTCAAAATATATTAAGCTTACTTAATTGTTAAACATTTATACATTAAGCTTGTTGGAGACATTTAACAAGTAAAAAATAATAACATTATTTCAAAAAAGAAAAGAAAGAAAAAACAAAACAAAAAAAAAAAAAAAAATTTAAAAATTTTTTAGTATGAACAAATAAAAAATTATTATTCTAATTTTATAAAATTCACTAACTTGTTTCTGGAGGAGTAGAAAGTTTACCCTGGCGATTTCTCAGAGAGTTTAATGTTTCTTCCTTATCAGCAAGCTGGCGTCTTAGACTTGCAGCTTCACTCTGATAGATAGATAGATAAATAAATAAATAAATAAATAAATAAATAAATAAATAAATAAATAAATAAATAAATAAATAAATAAATATTGAAAATGAAATGCTTAAACTTATAAAAACTTTGTATTCTTCTTCAGCTAAATGATTAGAATGATGAGAAGAATAAGCAATAACTATGATTCAGTATTGTGGAAATGTTCTTGTACTTACAGATTTTAGTTCTAAGACCAAATTTTAAGATTCACATAATACAATCATTATCTTTGTCAAAGAAATGCAGATATTAGCTTTGATAAATCTGATATAACATGAGAAAAAAGGAACAGATGAATAAATATATTCAAAGCAAGGGGAAAAAAAAAGAGAAAGAACCTCTGATTTATGGAGACAATCTTCTAAATGAAATTTATCTTTCTCTGATGCAGACAGACGTGATTTTACAGATGATAGTTCTGACATCAAGTCCAGCTTCTGGCTTTCTAGAGATGATCGAATTAACACATCCTGTTGGGCAAATAAATTTCAAATCAGTCATGAAAAAGAAATTTGAGTGTTGAATATGGAAAAAAAAAAAAACATAAACATATAAATTGAACAAACAAAAACAAAAAAATATAGTTATTTATACAACCAAAAAAATTAGTGCACCCAAAACGATTGATCCAGGAAACATTATTTATGTACTTATCAAAAAGATAGGAAAGAAGGCGTTTGGTCCTTGGCCAATTGTACAAATTATGATACCCAGCCAATTCGATCTAAGAGAATACTTGCCAGTACCGTTAATATTACTTAAAAAATAAAAATAAATGTAGTATGAACCATAAAATAAAAAGATGTTTTCTTGATTTCATTGCACTGTAATTGCATTATGGAATAAGGAAGTATATGAGATTGAAAGGGAACCAAATGCAGTGAGTACCAGAAGAAATAAAAATATCAGTTAATTTAATTCGCCTTAAAAGTAATGTTATATACATATATTTACATGTTTAATTGTTGGGCTATGCCAATAGTACATCCAAAAATTATGCAAAAGAAGGGATACTATACCGTGCAAAATATTAATATAGTAATATAAAATTAGCATTTTGAATAACTTATTGAGGAAATTACACATTATTGTACGAAATTTTCTTGAAATATTCTTTGAAATTTTTATTAAAAGTAAATGAATACATTTTTTTTTAATCAATTATTCTAAATATGAATGGTGAACTTGACACCAAACTCCGCCTCTGCCTATGCTATGTGTAGTTCATATTTTTCCCTAGGTCATTCCATGTAAAATCAACCAGGGTCTCAACCTTCTAGTCAGGGATTCCAATGATATTTGGTATATAAGATGTACCTATTGAGCCTTTGAAAACTACAAAATTTTCAGATTTTTTGGACATGCCGTTTTCCTGGAATTGACTTTTGAAAACTCGAAAAACCGTGCATTTTTGTGCGATTTTGATTCACATTAATGCAAATATCTCAGCTCCTATTTAAGATAGAAAGCACATTATGGGCTCATTTTAACATTCCGTCGGGTGCAACCGATCTGCTAGGCACACCTCGAACTCTTTTGTTTGCCCCTCCCCCGCTAAATTTTTTCGCGACGTCTCCAACCTAGTAGCTTCCGCTTTTCCAGTGCTAATAACAATGGCAAGGTCAGTTAGTGATTTTCATTTTTCATTTCCGGTTGACAGACGAAATGATCTGATAGGCTCATTGCGCCCGATTACGTTACAGTTTGACAAATAAGTTTTCCCAGTTATTTTTAATACTATATCACATTGTTTTATTAGTAATGTTATATTATAAAATATTTCGTAATTATCTATAAACTTGAGTATGTTTTTGGAATGTGCTTTGCAAGCACATTGCGCCCGATCATGGGACAAAGACATTTTGTTGAACATGTGTTGTAATATCCAATGGAAATAAAATATTGTGTTTTATGATAATGCAAAGCAATTGCATTTAGCGTTTCTACGTACTTGCAGAGCTTACAGCTAGAGCGAGAACATGTGGTTGTATAGCAACGAAAATTGCTGTTTCACTTTCCTGCTATTTCTGGTTCCTGTTGTAGCGATATTTGCGTCTATCGAATATTGGTATCGAGTCTTGTCAATGAACCAAAACAGAAAAAACTGTCGTACGTTGGCACGATAAGAAAAAATAGAAGAGAGCTGCCACGAGATTTCATTGTCACCAAAGACAGTACAGTACTCCTCTACTTTTGGCTTCAGTCTTGATGAGGATATGTTGGTATCATACATTCCGCAAAAAAAGAAAACTGTCCTCCTGGTATCATCATTGCATGACGACCAAGCAATTGATGTTTCAACTGGTGAAAAACATAAACCAGAAATAATCAGTTTCTACAATTCAACAAAGTTAGGAGTCGATATGGTAGATAAAATGAGTGGTGCATATAACGTGTCACAGAATATAAAACGGTGGCCGATGGTAATCTTTTTTTTACAATGTTAAACATTGGTGCAATCAATTCGCAGATCATATATGGGGGTAATGGGAACGCAGATCTGAGAAGAAGACTGTTCATAAAACAACACTCTAACGAACTTGTGCTTGGTCAACTTGCTCAACGCAGTCTGAAGTCCATTGGGATGCCAGCACACCTCCAATACAAATTGAAGAGATACGCTCCCCATCAACAACCAAAGCAAACTGATGATCAGCCCCAGATACCTCCAAAATGACGCAAATGTGAAACATGCCATTTACAGACTCGTCACAGACGATTGAGTCAATATGAATGTAAAAACTGCCATACTGCTACCTGCGTCTCACATGCTGTCTTCATGTGTCCTTCAGGCTATCACAGAGCGCTAGAAGGACATATATATGCTGATGAATCAAATGAATGAGCGATTGTTGAAATATATTATATTCTTGTTTTACTTCAATGTCATTTTTCATACTCAAATACCACTTTGAATAATTATTTCTACACACTTCTCTAATTTTTGTTCAATAAATATATGTTTTCTTTAAAGACTAATTAAACCTGTTTTATTGCTCCTTTGGTATTTTTATACAGTGTGGGCGTTTACAACGAAGTGTTAACAATTGTTTTTTGTAAGAAAAAACGTTTTTATCTGTAGAAAAGATTATTAAGATTATTTCGGTAATTTTTGGTAACTAAATTTCTGTTTCCTTTAAAGACTATATAAAACTATTTTATTGCTCATTCAGTATTTTTGTAATGTTTAGAGGTTTCCAAAGAATAGTTAACAATTGTTTTTAGTTTTTATCTGTCGAAAAAAAAAATTCATTAAAGTAGTGCCTCTCAGGCTCAATGCGCCCGACCTTGTGCCAAACCATATTGCGCCCGACGGAGTGTTAAAGCTCTGGAAATGGGATTTTCTATGATGTACATCATGATTATTACAAAAAAAACAAACCCTTTTTTTAAACCATTTCTTAAAACGTTTTGTTTTTGAAAATGTTAAAAGCACCATTCTTGAAAATTTTCAAAAAAATATATATTAAAGGAGGACCTTTTGTAGCACCTGTGCAAAATTTCAGGATGTGAAGATCATGGAATCATAGTAAAAAAAAAAAACTTTTCCTTTGCAAATGCATTGAAATTTCAGATATTGTATCATAATTCAGGCCACATATGAATTTTATATATATGAATTTTAAAACAGTTTACACCCAATTAAATCAGTTTTATTGATATTAGAAAATAAAATATATATATTTTTTCATAATTCTCATCTTACTTGCTTTATTTAAGCCTAATAGAATTTAAAAGATTTAATTAATACCTTATTTACAGCTAAATGTCATTTGGGAAAAAAAAAACTGGCTCACATTGTTTAAACCATACTAACACTAAATTACTTTTAAGCCTAGATTATTTATTTATTTTTTTTAATTTCAAAAAAAAAAAAAATAATAATTAAAATCCCTGTCTTGTCTGGTGTGTCTGCTACTAATAAAATTATTTTAATTAGTGTAGACTAAATTTTAATTACTTTAATGAACACATTTATTAGTATAAATTAAATTAATATAAATTAATTAAAAATATTGAAAATTTACCTTATATATATATAATCTATATTTTCAATTTTCAGTATTTATTTATTTTTTTTAAAAAGGTGGCTCACACGGTTTAAACCATACTAACAGTAGCCTAAATTACTTTTAAGCCTAAGTTATTATTATTATTTTTTTAAATTTCAAAAAAAAATAATAATAATAAAAATTGAAAATTGCCTTATAAATTAATAAAATAATAAAATTATAAATAATTTAAATAATAAATTAATAAAAACTTGAAAATTACCATATTTCACATTCACATGTAATGCATGTGAAAAACAAACTTGGTAAATAACAGTGATAATTGTCAAATTATTCACTTTTGCTACTTCAAAATATTTACTCATTAGATTGTATGAAAACTTCCCTTAATTTTAAATTCACATTGCCCTCCTCCCCTTTTCTTTAAAAACCTACTGATCTGGTAAAATGCCAAAGTTCTATTCTTATCTTAACTTATTTTTTTTAACTCAAAATGTTCATCAGATTGGTGAGGAGAGAGAAGAGACAACCTTTATTCATCTTAAAGCATGGTATGTTCTAAAGCCTCTAAGAAACAGGCTTTGAATGAAAGAGTAAACTAAATTTAAAAAGATTCCAAATTCAGCAGATTTGTCTTAAAGGAAAAACAAAGTATTGCATATTAAATATGCTACCTTTATTCCTGACCCCAATCTAACAAATACTTAAAATTATTCTTGAATTTACAAAGAGGGCTGATCTTATGTATTGCAATTTGCCTTCATAATAAAGTAACGAGATGAAGAATGAGGCTTTGGCATAAACTTCTATCAAATAGAAGATTGCACTAAGATAATCCCCCACCCCACCCCCAAGAAAATGAAGCAGTTACTGTTTTATTAATTATCTTGTACAGGCTACTGATAAAAATTTGCAACAAAGAATTTGAAAACTGGAAGTTTTACACCATTCTACTTTACTTTCAATTATGGAACAATTCAAATAGTGCTGAACAATGTTCAAGTTAAGACATTACTGAATTGCACAATAATCCTACTGTCATGCAATGCGAAAAACCATTTCATATTGCAAACCTAAGAATAATATGAGCGCATAAAATATTTATGTAAATGTGATGAAAAAATTAAAGTTGGATGGATTTTTTGAACTGGCCATTAATTAAGCCACGTCTTAAAATTAAGATGTCTTAAAATTAAAATTAACCTAATTTTGAAATTGATGAACTCAATGAACCTACTGAACAGGAAAGGAATACAATATCTGTTCTGTAACTGTGATCTTCAAATTAATGTCGCCATCATAATGAATTATGGTAAAATGTAAAATGTTTGAATGAGTTTATAAATTTAAAGCAACACTACAATATTGCAAATAAATAACACTGAATGAAAGTAGTTTGTTGCTTTGGCAGATTTTTGAAGCTTTTCTCAAATCAAATACTTTCAAATGTTTTAAATATTAGAATTCTTATTAACTTAAAATTCTGATGGGGGTGGAATCATTACAGGGTTACCTACAATAAAGTTTTTAAGAATGTGATTCTCAAAGTGTAGAAATGATTTTAGTATAACTGTATAAAAGGATTTTCCCACTAACTTCCTTTTTACCAAAATATAAATCATTCCTTTTTACAACTAAATGAAGCCGTTATATCTTGTCACTTGAATAATTTCTTATATCAGCAAACAAAGCATTAAGAAGAATTTATTTTATATTAAATCATGAATTTGATGATAAACAGATTCTTAAAGAAGGATATATAAGACAAATGTAAACATAAAGGGTAATTAAAGTTAAAAATACTAATACTAGTGCTAGAAACAATTGATTACGATTGTTTTACTATTGAGATAGTTTACTATTATTATTATTTTATTACGACTCCACTGATTACAGCAAATGATCCAATCTTGCTGTTACTAGCAAAAACTGCATTTAATTACCTAAGAATAGCCTAGCTATTCAATGAAATTCCCATGACTTCTATGAATGCTTACTTTAGCTATGTTAGAGAACATAATCAAAGACTGCCATTCTAATTCTTATACTGACCAAATTAATAATAAACTTTTCCAGCAATAATGAATATGCCACTTAAAATAAGAATTCAAAACTCAGAATAAAGTGAGGGAATCTCTATGCCCTCACCCCAACCTTTCTCTTTCTTTCTATTCTATAGGCTCAATATCATTTAGTTTATTTTCTATTATCTAGGTAAGATAAGCACAGGAAAACCTACAGTTTTATCAAAACAATCCGATTCTTAATCTTTTAAAAAGTATGTATATACAGTATGGAATTATTTATCCAGCATGCCTAGAACCTGAAGTTCTCAGACAGTTTTTTTTCCCAAAATTTGAGTAGCCAGAGATATTTTATTACCAGTGGTTATTCTACAGACATTTTGATGTAATGGCTATGTACATATGTGCATAGAACTGGAAAAAAAAAAGTTCTAAAATGTGAGTGAAAATCATGAGATTACATACAAGACTGTACCATTGACTGATTTAAAAACATTTGCATATCAATACACTACCATAAGCAAAGTGGAAGCCTGAGGTATACCTATGTGCAGTTTAAATATTACATTTTGTTGGTTTCCATTATGTTCCAAATACTAGGTGACAGAGCCTCAAGCTATGTACATATAATACACTCATGCCCATAAATTAAGGATCATGGCAATTCAGACACATACAGCTATTTAGTGTGAACCAATTTGGTTTACATATATATGATACAACTGAAAACGATAATAAAACACAAGAAAACAACAATCGTGACTGAAATAAATTGTTAAAATTGAAAAAAGCAAATTTAGTGTCACACAATTATTGGCACGTCTTAGAACAAAAGCAAATTTTAATGCTCTACAGAAATGTTAATATGGAATATGATTTCTTCTGACAGAAATGCATGCCATACAATGATGTGGCATACTGCGGATGAGATTATCTTATCGAGCTATTCCTGAGGAGCAACAGAGTTCAGAGACTCATTGACAAGGTCTATTCTATGGAGACATGCAGTATCGTCCATAAACAGGAAAGCAGGTCCCATTGCACCCCTGAAGAGACGGGCGTATTGTTGAATAATCATATCCCGGTATATCTGGCCAGTTACGGTACCTCTATCAAAGACATGGAGATGTATATAAGAGCCCATCATTATGCCAGCCCACACCAGGATATCTGCATCTCCAAAATGATCTTGTTCAATGATGTTCTCTTGGTTATATCGACTTCCACATGTCCGCCAGACGTACACACATCGTGAGTCATTGCAAAGAAGACTCAGGCAGACATAGGACTGCTGTGCAAGTTTTTCCCCCAATTCCCTTTTATCCTTAATTTGTGGACATGAGTGTACTATTGCCTCATATTGCCAAGCTGAAAACTTAAATTGTGAAAATTTTCATAAGACCTCTCAATTTGATTTGTTTCATCCTGTTTTATTTAATTGAATTCAATAGACTTTAAAATGAAAGAGAAGTGAAGCAAAGTATATTTACTTTCCCAAGGGGCAGGTTATCCTGGATGCTGTTCTAGGAAGTTCCCAAGGTGTTCTTTAATAGAATCATTGTCATTTTTTTCTTTTTAATTAATATCTAACTTTAACCAAAATAATTCATGCTCAAACATGCACTGTTAGTAAGTTGTGACCATCACTCTGTAAAAATGTCATGGTTATATGAAGCACATGTAATCAATCTTTCCAAAATATGTATCGATTTCATATCTGTACTAGTATCTTATAATACTTCTTTATATTATTTACCATTTAAGCACACAGACATGAATATTGGGAACTTTATAAACATCTAAATTTTTAAAACTGTAATTTAGTTTATGCTTTGGCAGTTGAGGTTCATTATTGCTGTTTGTTTGTTTGTTTGTTTTCTTTTTTAAAACCATTGAATCCTTCCCATATCTTTCCTCTGAATTCTTTACCTTGTTAAGAGCAGTTCAGCCATCCTAAGGTTAAAGGAAGCAACTAGCAATTTGGAAACTGATCATTTGCTGCCTTTGACCGTAGATATATTGTGAGTCAGTTGCTACCTTTGATCATCGAAATAGTGGCCAAACTTAACAGCAGATCTCTACCAAATTGCTTAGGAAGATGTGTAGATACTTCCTTACGTAGAAAATGCAGAAAACGCAAAACAAAAAAATTTGTAGTTACTTCCTTTTACCTTAGGACGGCTGAGTTCTTTCCATCATCCCCTCTCCCCTTTTCAATTAAAACTCTAGACGAAAACTTCTAGTTATAGAAAGCAACAATTTGAATTTAATAACCACTATGTATCTAACTCTTTTTCTTTTTTTTTTAAATATTTGCTTTTCAAATAATAACAAAAGTTCTTATTCTGATTTAGTTATCTTCGGATTATCATTATAAGAAAATTCCAAAAAGTAAAGCGTTCTACATGATGCATTTCTTTTCAGTAAAAGAACTAATATATTTACAACAGACATAAAATTTGGAACAATACAAAGACAATCACATTATAGATAATATGAGTTAGATATAATTGCAAATAATGCTAAATTCGATTACTAGAAATAAATATTTTCAGGGATTTAAATAAAATATAAAATGTATTAATTTCAAGACAGCATGTTTGTAAAACTACACAGCTTACACTCAAGAACCTTAAGGCTGGAGAAAGGAAAAATGTTCAATGTTCAAGATAAATTATTAAAAATTGAAATTTCACATTTCAGAATCTATTAATTCTGGACCTTCTAATTATCATGATATAAATATTCTTTTAATGGGAGAAAATGTGCTTCAAGTTCAATCAATTTTAAGAATATCAAAAAAGCTTAGGCACTCCACTGAAATTTCATGAAAGATGACTTCATCAGTTGAACCTTCCCTTTCCATAATATATTTATCAATTTATAAGGTGACATCTCTCTCATTCCTCATTATTAGTGATACAACATGTAGAAAGCAGTAATATTAAAAATAATTAATAGATTTCATTTATGCACTGATTTAAATATTAAGTAATAGATATATAGAAACTGATAATCTTGAATAATATAGAAATCTTGATAAGTCAAGATTTACCTTATTAATATTTGAATTTTACAAATGAATAACTGAAATCAGAAAAGACAAATTCACTTTTTCAAAATTATAATTTATATTCTTTCTGATCTTGCAAAATCGATTTTTAATACATTCACTTTTGAAAATATAATACTTACTCTTTGTAACATTCCTTCTGCTCTATCTGCTCTGTCTCTCAGTTTATGCAATAATGATTCTAATTCTCTAATCTTCTCATTCTGGGCTTCTATTTGCTCATTTAGCACACTCACCTAAAAAATGGATAGTATTACTGGATAGTGGCAATGTAATGTTTTAAATCTTAATAATAATAATAAACCCTGTATATCTTCATCTGTTGATATAATAAGTTATTACTTTATAAGCTTTTTGTTATTACCTGTAAGGATAATGTTTGTTTATCTCCCTCCAATCGGCGAATCTTCTCATGAAGTTCTTCTGTCTCTGGTAATGTTCCATTAGACTTAAATAAAAATAATAAGCAATTATTAAACATCTGATTTTATAACATATAATTTTAAAACAACAAAAATATAATTATTTTTATAACAGCAATGAAATTGTTGATCAACAAAGCATCTCATTATTTTAAAGTACAGAAAAACAAAATCTTTCAAGCTAGTTTTGTAAATGAAATACAACATATATAAGCAAATATTATTAGTTCAAACAGATAGTTATAATTATCAAATTATAGGGCTAATTACCTAAATTTTATACTTATTTTATTTCATGTGATCCTTCAAATTTTGACAATATACTTTTTGCTTCATGATTCAGTGCAATCATGTGAAAATGTAATTGAAATATTTTTTTTTTGCATTTTAATTACAAAATATCATGAAAGTAATCTACCAAATTAATTTAAATAATATTGTGGGTACTCTCATACATCCCAATTAGAAGCACACAGTTTACTCATTTACAACTGCAGTAGTCTCAATGCAACAAAGTATACATTTTATCAAACGTAATTGTGATGCACGATGGATAATGTAGTCATTAAGTACCTTATATAAAAACTGGCAGTCCATGATGTGGATTGATTTGCTAGACTCTTGGCAGATTCTGACTGATAAAATCAAAACTTGAATAATGTTGCCATTTGGTAGCATTCATGTTTGACATTTCACAGATGTTTTCCAATAGCATAATGATTTCGATAAGCATCCTTACTACACTCATTGATGGATACAGAATTCCTGATAAAAAGAACAGCTAGACATCCAACAGAGGATCAGGACAGTAATTTATTAAATTACCATTCTCAAACTTAATAGGTGTCAAGAAAATTCTGCCAACATCATTTAATTTATTGGTCAATCCAATTTATCCTTACAGAAATTCTAAATAAGCAATTACCAGGAATAACTGAAAACTAGAACTTCATACATATTTTCTTCTAATCAAGAAAAAAAAAGCTGAACATGCTGAAATTTCCAAATTGTTAGTAGTGGATATGAAAAATAATAAATTCTGCAGCATATATCAAATAATTAAAAAAAATAAATGATAAAATAAGCAATATAGCATTGTATGAATGCTATTACTCAAGACATATTTTAGTTGGAATTCATTTTTAAATAATCTTATTTTTAAAAATTCATGAACTGTATTAATGTGTCCAATTCAAATGAAAAATAAGTATAAATATGGCAGTTATTTAAAATAAATAAATAAATAAATAAATAAATAAATAAATAAATAAATAAATAAATAAATAAATAAATAAATATTATTATTTTGGGAAATAATACTAATTTCAACATTATTAATGAAAACATATCAATATATTTATAATTATTTAGGAGCTTTCACAAATTTACTATTAAATAAATTTGATATTAAAAAAATAAAGATTAATAGTTTACATATTATTTAATGTACAGAGATGTTCATGTGTACAGTTTCATTTTGTAGACATAAAGATTTAATCAATACCATTTATAGTACCAGAAAATTCTTTCATTATGGCTTGTTCACTGATAAACATATCTGACAGAATAACTGAATGAGTACAACAGTAATTTTTCTGCAGATTTCAATGCAATGTTACACAAGAATGCTAATTTAAGAAATAAAAATTCATAAGCATTTGGCTCTAAATGTAAATGCTGTATTTCACAATTACAAACAATTTTCTTCAATACTGTCTCTATAAATAACATTTTAAACTTCTTAAAATTCAAAATAATTTCAAAAATATGGAGGTATTATATTGTACTAATGAAATTTTGATTCAATAGTTATGTGATAACCTTGCATTTAAATAATAATAATAATAATAATAATAATAATAATAATAATAATAATAATAATAATAATAAAAGAAACTTTAGCAACATCTTAAATGAAGTTTAGGTCAAATTAAAACATAAAAAGTTCATAAATGATATGACATTTTAATTACACTAAATTGTTAACTAAAACAGAGATAAAACTTAACCAAAATCACACAAAACAGGAAAGGATTAAAATGTACTTTTGTTTTTGAAGAAAACTCAAATAACAACAGTTAGTACCAATATTTAAATTAATGAATTTATCTTTAATATATATTTAACGGTATAAAATTGTTAAATAATAAATGGTTGTGATTAGCACTGTCAATGATAGAATCAAAATAGTTCTGGTTATAGATAATGACTCTTGCAAGGGCTCCCTGAATCAGTATTTTCAGATCAGCTTGCAATCAAGGGGTGTAGCAAGGGTCAAATTGTGCTGCTAAATTTAAAGACGAACTTGACCTAAATATAGCAATCCTTACAAGTGTGGTTAACTCATTTTCACTTCCACTTAGGAGTAAATTAAAAAGACTGAGATGACTTCATTATCAAATTATCCACTTAAAATGAAAGAAAGAGAGACAGACAGACAGAAAAAAACGAAGAAGAATTCTGTTAATAATATTTATGTTTAATCCCTGTAAACTTTATTAAATTACGAAATAAAATATAAAAATATAAAAAATGTCATAAAAACAAAAATTCTTACTTTATTTATTATAAATAAAAATGAATAAATGTATAAATAAATAAACAAACAGATAAACACATTTTAT
>JAFIDM010009631.1:116339998-116366701 GCA_023159025.1 Thereuonema tuberculata
GAAAGTCTCCCCTCCAGTTCTTCTTTTTTTATTGTTTTATGACTTTAGAATTAAAAATCCTAGATGCGTACGCGCCCTTAGTGCTTTGACCACGGACTATGAATTAAATAGGTCTTCCTTAACATTTTAACAACTACATCTTCGTACGATGCGGCCGAAATATCTTAAGGATCAGTCTTGTTTCCACAACATAATGCCACGTGCCCTATCTAAGTTACAAAATTTTTACTTTTGCTCCAGAATACAAAAGTTGAATAACCAGCGCAAAATTGAGCTTTGCAATCTATCAAGCATCTATAGATGAGGATCAAATTAAAACAGACCAAATCAATGTTCTACAGGAAAAATGAGGAATTATGTTTACTGCAGTTTACCACTAGTTGTTGCAAGATCACCCCAAGAGGATATCATCTGTCATGGCGAACAGTAAAGAGCAAGTGGCAGTGAAGTCAATATGAAACCGAATCCTACTCAGATATAGTCGAAAAGTTTCAGTTGGAAATGACGATCCCGACTCCAGAAAATTTAATGGATTTTATTTTTAAACTAAAATTCTTTAATCCTAATGAAAGCAGCCCCCAAAATTATTAACAGTATTTTACCCTACGACAAAAAGTATAAGGATACTTCATATTTTATATACGGAGAATCATTTCAGCGATAACTGAATGACTTTGATGTACGGCTCATCCCTTAACGTGGAACGAAATCTCAGGTTGAATGTTAATAGAAGGGCAATATCAAAAATCATCAATTAGAATAAAAATCTTCCAATTAGATGAGAAAGGTTCACATCTAAATTCCATCCAAACACGATGATAGCCTACCCATACGAGCAGCTGTTCGTAAGTGAATGGCGGCCTGAAGGGAGAACCCGCCCATGCAAAAAGGAATGACGATGAATGAACATCTTCGGCGACTGTGAACAGGATCGTACACATCAACCTTCGGTTTGTGAAGCGTCGTAAGGCCCGTAGGCATAGGCGGGTTCAAGGAGGGGAGGGAGCTCTAGCCCCTCTCTTCAGCTGTGAGATTGGATAAAATGGGGTTTACAAAGGCTGCTGCCTGATAGACATTAAAATTGCCATTATGACGATTTCAATTGCTATAAAAAGCTGGCTTATAGCGTGCGCTTCATACTCACTCCTTTCAAAAAAGTTAGCCCCCCCCCCCCCTTGAAAAATCGTGGATCCGCCAGTGCCCATAGGTATAAACTAATGTCACGACTTAAGACAGAACGTTTCACTAACTGCCATAAATCATAGCCATATCTCAAGATTTTTAATGCAATTCTTTGAGCACAAGAGATTAGAGATGGGAATTTCTTTTATCTCTTTTAGCGATATTCCACACAAGTCTCGCTCTGTCTTTCATAACAAGCCCAACTCTACGTTACTTAAAACCTAATTTTCAATAGGCGGGCAGTGACTTTATATACATATAGGGTGGTGCAAAACTCGTGTGTCAAAAAAAAAAAGCAACAGTTTTTTAAAAGTTTTGTTTGATGACAAGGAAAAAAACAAAGTGACATTATTTTATGTCGTTATTCGGAGTAAACTTATTTAGTGATAGTAGGATGTCTATAAACAGATTTTTAAACTTTGATATATATATACAGGATGTTACAAAACTCGTGTGTCAAAAAACAGATGTAGGGGCGAGAAGAAGAACATATTTTAGTGATGCACCCAAGTCCGAAAACGACTAATTATGACGATAGGCGTACCCAAAGGTCGCAATTCCGGACGGCTTGTCCTGCAACAGCGCATGTGACATGATAGCAGGTGAGCCCACCACCTGGCGTCCTGGCTGGCCGGTTCACGTTGTCTGTTTCTTTCCAAATGTTTCGTGTGTAGTAAGTATTCGTGTCGTTAGTTAGGTAGGTATGTAGTTAATGAGTGAAGTAGTTACGTTATTTCTTCCGTTATCGGAATAATGGCTATAATAAAAACTAATGTTAATATTGTGACTTAAAACGTAGTATTTGGCGTATTGTTCGTGATATTTAACTTGTGAATGCTCTCCTTCGCATTTTATACGAAAACATCAGCACCGACGTATACATCAGCAGATATCTTCAAACCTACTAGGACTGCTGAACATAGAAGAAAAAAAAAAAAAAGGTTAGTATGTAGGTTAACATTTTAAGAATACTGACGATCCAAATTAAATGACAAAACGGACTCGGGAGTCGTGTGTGGTTACGTACACGAGAGTCATGTGAGCAGCTGTCACAGGCTAAGGTGTTATCCGTTGGATTGGAAATGTACAGTATGTTTATGTCAACAAAACACTAACCCTGCATACAGTTTCACGTCAGTTCTCGGTTTAATGTGTTGGACACATGCTCCGGTTTGCGAACACCAATAATGTCAAAGCCCATTTCCAACACAACGGATAAACCATAGCACGTGATAGCAGCTCACGTCACGCTCATGTACGTAACCACACACGTCTCAAAGTCTGTTTTGTCATTTAATTTGAATCGACAGTATTCGTAAAATATTAACCTACGTACTAACCTTTTTTTTTTTTTTCTTTTATGTTCAGTAGTCCTAGTAGGGTTGCAGATACCTTTAAACCTGTGGTATACGTCGGTGCTGATGTTTTCTATAAAATACAACTAGAGAAACTGTTCAAAAAGTGAGGTTAACTTTGTAAACAATATTAATTAATTAAAATTACCTTCATCACTGCTCCCGGACATTTGAAAATCCGCACTTTCTGATATTATGAATAATGGATTGGACTTAGGCCACTTTCAAAGTAATGTTTTTCAGTATTGAAGTTACTGCAGTCCAAAATTATCTTTTAATCTTAATATACTCAATCGCAAAATGTGGTCTATGACTGCTAACGTGGAATTTGCACGCGTTACTACAGTTAACAAAAAAAAAAAATTGAAAATTGGACTTAAGTCACTTTCAAAATAAACGGCTCAATTGTCGACAAAAATATACAACTTCAAAAAATGTCCGTCGTAGGTGATCGTTCATAAGGGAATGCCTGCGAGACCATCCTGCCTTCCTTCTTCTACCGCCATGCCGCGGTTCCCAGCAAAGCGACAATCGAGAGCTTGTGGTCTCTTTCGCACAACAGCGGGGGCGTCGCGTGCGCCCTCCCCAGCTAACATTAACTCTTAATTACAGAAAACCTATTAGGCCTACATCAATGAAACAAATTTTATTATCTTTAAAAAACCTTCTGCATACCTATGAAAGTTTCATGAAAATAAATAAATCAATCAATCCAGTAAGAAATATGGAGAGTTGAAAATAAAATTGAATTAAAACAGTGAAATCCGTATTCATTAAAAATGTCTTATTATCCTGCTCCCTAGGGGATACATTCAAAGCAAACCAATTTAGCCCTCTACAAAAACTCAGAAAGTCGCATCAAAATGAATTGAATGTTTCAAATGTTATAAGCGACAATTTGTCTTAATTCGTAAAATCCCCGTCAGTTTTCAGAAGCTTTTTCTTCACTGCCTGAGTATCAATGTAGTAAAGTGATACTATATGACCATAAGTAAGGTGACCAGATTTTAATATTGGTAAAGCGGGACACCATGGGGGGGGGGGGGGAAAAAAAACCGGAATCTCCAGTTCAACATCCTAAAAAATGCGGAATTCAACAACCAAAAAAAAAATCGGGACTTTTTTAAAACGCCGCGGAACGCCGGACAAATTGTTAAAAATCGGGACTGTTCCGCCAAAATCGGGACGTCTGGTCACCTTACCATAAGCCATCCCTGATATAGATTCTACCGGTGAAAATCGTATTCAAACTGGTTCCGTAGATTATTAAATTTTAAGTTAACAAACATCGTTTCTGCCTTTATAAATGTATAGACTATTCACGATTTTCAGTGGAATCTAGTTGCCTTCTCTGCCCGAACAAGAACTTTTTTCTTTCCAGGACGATTACATATCGCGATGATTGCTCACGTCGGGAGACAAAGCTGTCAGACGGGATAGACCTCTCTTCTAGAGTGGGGGTGGTTAATAACTTAACGCTCATTCGAAACCACTTTTCTTCGGTCAGTATTCATGTAACAAATTGTACTGATGGTTTGCCTTTTCTCTGTCAAATTCACAACTTTCTTACGACTCTCATTAATCAATGAGTATTAATAAATTTTAAAAATTAGCTTATCAAGACCTTATTATATTCATTTCGTGAACTACGAATATCCATCCTTCTGCTGTAATTAAAGCAACAGTGTGGTTTACTTCTGATGTGGCTAAATATATGATTTCTTCTTTACATATTATAATTTTTGTAAAGAATGATTTAAGGGCTCGACGCTGCCGACACAATGATGGAATTTTTTTCTGGAAATTTGGGGATGATCTCATAATATTTTGTAGTGAGCGAAGCAGTCACGATAGTCCTCTCAACTTTTGTTGTAATGAACAACTTAATTCAACAACGCTTAGTATTATCTTAAAATCATTAAAATTTCAAACTGGCGTTCTGAGGGAATAATAGGCGTGGTTCAGAAAAATGAAACTGACATAAAATTGCTTCAATTCTGAACAAAGCTCATTTTAATAACTAGTGTAAATAGTACAGGGTGGCCGGGAAGTTCCTGTAACCTCTATTATGTTATTATTATAGTAAGGGGTACGGGAACTTCCCGGTCACCCTGTATGTCCACAAAATGTGAATCAAAGTAGTTTGTTGTTTTTTATATTTTAACAGCAGTTTATCTTTAATGGAATTAATTTTCTGAATTCTAAGTAGTTTGTAAAGAAGGCCTATTAGATAGGAAAAGGTGGTTGCGGAGATCTGCTAAATTTTAAGAAACAGAATGCCCCAAAATTGGTATCCTACAGTAAAGCTAGCCTTGAACAGGAGAACCTGAACAGTGCTTATATGAAGATGTCCATGAGACAGTTCTCGGCCTTCTAAGGATAGTTATAAAGAAGAAGTGCCACACCCTTCGAAGGTTTTGGGTGGATCAATTTAAATGCAGTATACAGAGCACGACCGATTCTCGGCTGCCAGTCAACTAATACCGGTGTTCATGCCTACACTGCTTCTAAACTGAAAGATGATCTCAGAAGAAACTTTTCATAGAACAAAAGATCGATTAAGAAAAAAAGAAAGAAAAGACAATTAATGATGCAAGTACACTAAGACAAATTTTATAATAATAAATAAATATATGAATTTGTTATTCAGTAGATCTTGGTTACCGATTACAGTCCAGAAAACTCTAAACGGGCTTCGAAATTGCAATTAATTCAATTACACATATTTTCCCTTTTTCTTTCCACTGCAAGTCGCGTTACTAAATATTTCAAACCTTTTCGCCAGACAAAACTAACACAATGATTAGAAAACTGAAAAATTTAAACTCAGAAAATTTAAACGTTTAGATAATAAACAAATGTCAAACAATAGTCACATTTTTAAGGGTTTTTTTTTTTTTTTTCTCTCTCTCTCTCTCTTTCTCGTAATGGTTATTCGCAGTACTGAGTACATCGTCACATAAATCCCTTTAAATGATATCATTTACTTCCTATATTATATCTTCAAATGCACATACTTATCTCACATCTTTATTTGTGTTACACTCCCAATAAACAGTATAAGATAAAATCAGAACGAATTAACATTATTTTCAGAAAAATTAAAGTAACAAAAAATATTTCTTTTAATATTTGTTTACAGTAAAGTCCAAAAAATAGTTCAATGCTTCCTGAAATGTGCGGTAATTTTTTTCCATTGACATGACTTTTGTACAGTGCAAAGAAAGACTGCTATACACATACAAATTGTAAAGGATCAAGAACATATACTTTTATAAGCTCAGATATCTCTTAATACAAATGAAATAATGATAAAAGCTATTCCATGTTTGCTGTATATATATATATATATATATACAGTATGTATATATACTATAAAAACTGAGATTTTCTGTAATAAAAAACTGAGAGTTTTCTGATCGTACTGAAAATTAGAATTACATTGATTAAATGCCTTACTTGTTAGTATTCTATTATTATTATTTAAAAAAAAAAAAAAAAAAAAAAAAAACGTTCACATTACATAAATCAACAGTTTATGATATAAAAAGTAACATATAATTGAATGTTTCTAGATCTCTCTGCAAAACACGTCTATTGTAGAGAATGGCGCACCTAGGATTAAGGTTGGCTAAGGATGTTGTAAAGAGTCCATTCAGATGTAAGCATATTTAAAAATACAATAAGATATCGACACGTCATGCTATAATAAAGGTTTTCTTCTCGTTCTTTCTTTCTTTTTGGGTTTCGGGGAAGGGGGGGGGGGGGGGGGCCGCCACTGTAATAGATATTTTTTTTGATTTAGCACTTTTTTCGTAGAGGTTTTTTTTTCTTTTCTTAAATAATCTTCCCATAGTCATTTAATCAATGTCAAAAAGTGTAAATTAGTGTAAAATAATGTAAAATAATGATTCGTTAATAATCGAAAAAATTAAAAATAAATCTTAATAATTTTACAGTGTTGGCTGAAAAAAACTGAGATGGTTTAAAAACAACATAAGCCTTAACTTTTAAATTAAATTGCAGAATAAAAATGGTTGCTTCTGCTTATAGAAATAACAGGCGATTTTTATTCTGAAATATTAAATAGAAAAAAGAAAAACGTAAAGCAAAATTTTTTAGTCATCTTTATAATATATTAAGTTCAAGTTTAATGTTTAGTTTCCCAAAAAAATGGAAATTCTGAACATTTTTTTTTTTTATTTGGTACCAAACTTTTCAATGCAAAATTGGACTTTTTTTTAATTTCCTAATTTATTGTAAAGACCTGCCATTGAGAGCCATCTGTCTCATGTTCACAAAAACAGCAAAAAACCTCAGTGAACGCACTTTTGTTTTTTTTTTAAGTTCGGTTTTGAAGCATTTGTATCTTGATCAGGGATTTGCAGAGCCAAGTGACACAGATTTTAAGTCATTTTAAGAAGCTGGGAAGAAGAAAAAAAAATGGAACTTTCTCATTTCAGAAGGGTGACTGGCAGTTAAATCGGATAACAAGATACAAAATAGCTGTACAGTATTTTTAGATCGAAAAACTGTAAGCATTTTAAATAAATATCAAAATTTTTCAGTGCAGAATTTCAAAATGAAAATAGTCCACCCATTTGATGATATCTGTATGAAGAAAAACAATAGACTAATTACGGATAAGTAAGTTTAAATTAGCTAAAATAGTAAGCAAAGAAATTAATGACAACAATTTTTCATTCATCGAAGTATCACAGCAACCAACAACATGATACCACAATCGCCAAATTCGAATATTAACTTGGAAAATGTTCGAGGAGATTTGGAGCCCTAGTTAGTTGTAATGTTTGTAAAAGTAGGTTTTTTTTTTGTTTTGCTGTTGTTTGGGAAAGACATTTTTTTATTAAAATTATGAATGCTTACTACATGATTAATTTATTTATTTATTTGCCTATGTGTATAAATCAAAGATAGGATCAAAAGCGATGTGATTAATACTCGATAGAAAAAACTTCTTCCACTCCATTACCCTGATTTGTAATCTCTGTCCCGATTTTACTTCGGATGATCAGAGCTCTGTACAATGCCACCAAAGAAAACAGATCCTTAGTGGCATATAGAATTAAAATTTGAAAAATAACATTTTGTTTTTGTTTTGTTTGTTTTTAAAATAATAATAATAATAATAATAATAGCCTATTTCCTATGAAGTGATAATAGCAGAGTTAGCTTTCCCTCAACTACAGTTCGGGGATGCTAATTTAAAGAGAAGTGAATGGTATTCTCCATACCAGCGTTTCCCAACCGGTGGGTCGCGACTTGATCCTAAAACTATCAGAAACCATCGAATAAACCATCAGAAAAGATCAGAAAAATCGAAAATCGATCATATGTAAGGAAGGGATTCGATACAAATATGGTTTCATTCTATATTCTTCAATTCCTATATATGTGGAGGTATTCCGATAAGGAAAGGTGGGTCGCCAGCTGAAAAACGATAAGGAAAGATGGTCGCCAGCTGAAAAACGATAAGGAAAGGTGGTTCGCCAGCTGAAAAAGGTTGGGAATCGCTGCTCCATACCATTTATTTGTTTCAATTCACAAGATAATCTCCTCACTGATACATAATTCATAACAGCCTTCGATTCAGTCGAAGCGATGAACAAAATGGCGCCGGCCGCCTTTATTGCAATCGGCTGTGGGGGCTCTTCTGATTGGAGCTCACTAACGATCATCATTGAAAACAACGTTACGTTTAGAGCAGTTCCTAAATTTTTTCAATGATGGGATCAGTGATGAAAATGGTCAACACAGGCAAATCACACGATCATAGACCGTCAATGATAGGGTCAGTGATGAAAACAATGTTGAAAAATATGATTGTGTGATTTGGGCTTATTTGCAGCTAGCAGGAAGGTGCATAAATGGTAACAAGGAAAAAATTACTGTATCTCATGATTATTTATATAAAACTTTTTTATACGATACAACACAATCATAGGTATGCACTGATTTAAAATTAAGCTTAAACTGTGATAAGGCTCAACGAATTCACGATCATAGAACAAGACTTCTTCGAAGAAAAGTTTTACCATTATCTCGGAAGTTAAAAGTTTTCGTAATTATACAAAACTTAAAAATAAAAGTTTTAAAATAAATATAAACAACAAAATCACACGAGGATTAGAAAGATTCTTTAGTTTTTTGTTTTTTCCAGAATAGCTTTTATTGAATGGCGATAATACAGTAAATTAAATTCTTTATTGAGTATTTGAATTTGTAATTCACAGGCTAACAATATTTTAACTTTATTAAAATAAACATTTATTTAGTTTTATTAAGTTAATTAAAATTTTATTACTAACGAATCTATTAAGAAATTCAGTAATTGCAATTCGATATGGGGTGAATGTGAGTATATTTTTCGTTTATGGGGGCAAATAATTGATCGTTGATAACGCATTATAATATGATCCATTATAATAACGTTTTGATTATAGACACAGCGCAGGAGTTTCTCTGAACGAATTAATCGCGTTATACAAGATATTACTATAACTTACACACACACATATATGAATTTCTGTGCTCGATTCTAACACCGTTCTAACTGGTTTTTGGATGTGACGTGATCAGAAGATCATTCCGAATGATTGCTGTTCTAATTTAAATATTACGACAGTCTGAAAAATAATATCAATAAAAAAATAAAACAAGACGAAACCCCCACTTTGGTCATAAAATGCATTCGCAGAAAAGCAATCAACCTTCAAAATTTGTTCCAACAGACAAAGAAATGAATAATTCTTATCCGAGAACACTGACCAAATTCTCTGAGGGTCAATTACGGTCATGCAACTCGGGTTCTCTCATCAATTTTTTTTTCCTCGTTAATCTTTTAAGCGAATAGAACACTCGAAGGAGAATTGATGTTCAAGGTCAAAATATAGTTTTCCCTTTACTCAAGTGTTATAGTCATGGGAAGAACTTAAACCGAAACGATAAACAACTTCCATCAATTTCATTTCGTGAATAAATAAAGTAATTTCCGATAAACCGCCTTAGTACTGGCAACTACTAAGGCCTATTATTTATTGTATGTCATAAATCTTAATCTCGAAAAATTAACTTACTGTGCAACTAACATCTGCAGGTAGGCGGGTGTATTATGTCCTAATATAAATTCAAAAGTGCTGCAATTAAAATGTCTTCTGCAATTGAAATCTTCAAATTTTGCTTTCTTGCAAAAAAAGTTAATATTCTTAAAAAAAAAGTAAAAGAACCAGTCGATGTATAGAAAAAACATTACAACTAGAAAGTACGTATTTCAATATAAAGATTCGGAAAGGTATTTATTTATTTTTATCAAAATTCATAATTTAATATTTTAATTCTATTTTCTTTTCGGCATTGATTAAGAAAAAATAAACAAACAACAACAATAAATAGAAGTAATAAAAGTGGGAAGTTAATGGTTCTTCACCTCCATATTGTACATATACATAGTGTAGGCAATATGATTGAAAAACTATTCATTTGAAATGTAGTAGGTAGAACTATCGACGATACATTTATAAATCTAATGCAAACCAGTCAACTACAGAAAATTTTGTAAACAAGCTACGAAATGTTTTCAGAAGCAACAACAGAGACAAGTTTTGAATAAACCTGGATATTCAGCAAACCAGGACGTACTGATCCGATATTTTTTTAGGCTAACTTTGATGTTTTCGTGGATGGAGAAAACGAACACTTAATTGTATGTGATAGTAGGGCATCAGTACATAATCAACTTCATGAAATTTGTCCAATTTGTATAAAAGAAATGTATTTCATTAGAAAGGTTTCAAAATGACTACCTATTTTAACAGAATGTCCTGTTTCTGCGATGAATTTTTAGAAGCTCTTAAATATAAAATTTCACAATAATCCAAATTTTAATGAAGTTATACCAAACTATATTGGAAAGAAAGACGAACGAAAAATAAAATTGTCATGTTAAAAATCTTCCTCTGAAATATAGTTTTAGATAAAAAAGAAACTTTTAAACTTTGGAATAAGTTGTCTGTTGATGAATGAATCATTTTAATCTAACTTAATTATTGTGTTTTATCATTTTATAAAGACTACATTAACCATATTTTTTTCTTTATCCCCCTCTCTAAATATTAAAAACAAAATATTTCTCTTTACTTTGGTTTCTTTTTAAAAATAATTTCTTTATAGGTAAATTAATATTCACTTGAATATTTTGAAAGAATACATACTTCAGTTCTGTTCCTGAATATACCAGAGTGCATTCTATTCCCATAAAGAATCACAACAAAGGAGACTTTATCCTCTAAACACCATCCGTGAAAGTTGGAATCAAGTCAAAAGGAAATCGGTTGGACATGGGGAATGATTGTCGAAGATCATCAGAACTGATGAAAATAAACTTCAGTTTACCGAAAAGGAATTAAGAGAAAGACAAAAAATATAGAAATAAATCAAAAGTTATTTATTGAAACTATTTTAACTCAAGTTAATTATTTTTGTATCTAACAATATCTAATCTATCAATATCAAATATCTAACAATCAATGTCTTAGATCACATAATGAAAATTTATAATCACGCTTAAATAAAACAAACAAAATTCGATACAGAATGATATCAGTTTCTCTACTTGACAACTAAATGAATTGAATAAATTAATTGAAGATCATGTTCACTGCTAACTATTGATGGTTTCAGTAAATCATTTTTCTTTCCAGTTTGGCCTAAGGTAATAATTCTGAATGAAGTTCTGGATTATGAAACTGAATCATCCAAACAGGAACTTATTTAATATTATGTAACTATTTCAATCGAAAAATACAAATGAATAAAAAAAGTATTCATCCTTCTAGCAGCCCCTTCAGAAACCAATCTCTTTTGCTATGTTTCATATTTCTAATACTACTAAGATATTTTGTCCATAACGACTCGCTGAAGACGAAAATCGGTAATTCACCTAAAGACGAGGTCATTAGCCGATGAAACAAGATCCTTAATAGTTTCCAAGTAATTGTCTTGAATAGCAGATAAAGAAACGTGACGAATCCGAGGAGACGAGACATAAATAGAACAGTCTATAGGAGGGTCCAAAAAAAAAAGAAAAGAAAAAAGAAATGAGTGGATAACGACTCTGAATGATTAAGTATGGTAAGTGAAGGAAATATTTATTAGAAACTATCATTTCAATTACTTTCACAAGCTAAGCATTCCAATAAGAAGAAGAAATGGGTATCTGTCCGTCAGAATAATTCATGGAGAAAAGTCTTCTGCCTTAGCGTGAGTTTCCTAGCTTTGTTTCTTCTGCATTCCTCCAGCAGTTGTCAATTTTGGAGAATTACAGCAAATCATCTGCATTACTAACGACCCTACATGCAATGCATTCTTTTACCAATAAATCATTCGAGCTTGGCAACATCCAACAGTTCAATTGTATCTTTTGTTCATTAAAGATCCCAAATGAAACCAGATTTCTTCTTCTTTTTTTTTTTTTAATAATTATTCTACAACAATAATCAAAGGTAAATCATTTTTAAACTTACAAATAATCATTTAATGATAAGTTGTATCTTTAATCCTTAATATCGATACCAGAAAAGCCTCTGAATATATAATATGTAATGTTGTTATTTTCTAAGAAAAATTCAACGGTTTTTTTTTTGTTTTCGTTTTGTTTTTTTACGGTGATAGTGCTGCTAGACTACAGCAATAATAAATGATTACTGAAATACATCAATGGTCTATTTGTGCCACTGGTTCAATGACGACAACTTCATTTTAAATATCAAAGGTTAATATTTGTAGGAAATCTCTTTTGATCTTTGTATTTCACTTCAGTCGTTTATCAAATTAAGATGCTTATACAAATAACATAAATCTTATCTATTTTGTAAGAACACTATAAGGAAATTAAACTGAAGACCGTATCAAAAAGTAAAAACGTTGATTTTATTTATTTTGTTTCATATTGAGAATTATTCATTTTCAAATGGGACATGGTAGTCCATATGAAAATCATTCATAATAAAACAACAAATAAATAATTATGCAAAAAAAAAATAAACAAGATTGAGAAGTATTGTGTCGAAGCACAATGCCAAATCAACATGGTCTGGAAGAGATGATGTCATCGGAGCCAAAACGGATCACTGACATCACCACTACAAACTCTTTCCCTGCATTTTTTTTAAAATATATTAACCACGAAGAACTAGGACAAAGAACAACAGATGATGCATTGTCTTCATGATTGATAAAGAGTCGGCGATATAAGGAAAAAAAATCATTAAAATTAACAAAATATCAACAAACAAAACATCACCACCACTTTTGTAATCAATTCAGACATAAATGTAAAACTGAAGTGTATTGAATTAGAATTAAAATTTAAGGGAAACATATCCTTCAGATTATAATTCATTTTCATTAATGATTTGAGAAGTTATTGTTTCGATTAAATCTAAATAGATTGAAATTATTTATACCTTAGAAATAAGAACTGTTAATATATTTATTTATAAGATATAAATAATTTGCAGAGAAAAAGTTGGTAAAGAAATTATTTATATCTTGGCATCCTTCTCTTGATGAGCTAAAAGTTCGATAATTTCAATTTAATAATTTGTTTTTTTATACGAAACAACCATTATAAAAGTAGTAATTTTTCTAAGATTCAACTCAAGGATTTAGGGTGAGGAAATATAATGAAATGATAACTAAATATACAAATAATGTAAGTTTGCATTTTTCTATTTCGGGTGATTCGTTCAATATTTCGGCGCAGTGCCTTCACTTACAGATGAAGTTTGAGAATTACCTTTGTAAGTCCATTACGTTATTATGTTGATGTCAATGTCTCGGACAGGAAAACAACAAGCTTCAAAACACTGACAAAATAATGGCAAAGACGATTTTTAATGTAATTCTCAAACTTCTCCTAAAGAAGGCTCAAGATTCCGAGCCGAAATACTGAATCCGGGGTAGAAAACAAAAATTCCTCATTGTCCAAACTTTGTTTTTGTTTTTTAAACCAAGTTTTAACAGAATTTTTAAGAGAAACTAGAAAAGTAGAATAACAGTTCTTTGCCATCTTGCGTTCTTCATATTTCGTCTTCGAAGTAAAATTGGTGAAATTATTGATCAATAGAATCCTAAAATTCTTTGATCTATATTTCATGATTTATTCCAATAAACTGGCCCATTCAGGTGTTTTATGAGGAACACAGTGAGAAGAGAGGATTTTACTTTAGGCTTCTGATAGGAAGCCTTATAATCTCGCTTTGTCCGTCTGTCTGTGGACAAGTATCATTAAAATCTCATTGAATTATCATTAAGCACAACAATCACAACAATTGCGCCTTTTGCATTCGCAACAATCACATGAATAATACAGCTCAGCAACAATCACAATAATCGCAACAATCGCAACAATCGCGTCTTTTGCATTTGCAGTAATCACATTTATAATAATAAGGAAATTAAAGCAATAATTCAGAATCAGAAGCCGTTGCGAAGCATTGTGATTGGTTTACTAATCGCTATCCCTACCTTGTTTTATATAAATTTTTATTTTGATCATTGTATGTTCACAGATGTTTGCAACGTGTATTTTTTTTTTTCTTAATTTTTTTATTGTTTGGTATTTATCATTCCATTAGATTTCTATAAACGCATTTTCTTATTAGATACAACTTACTTAAAGATTTGCATAGCCAGTTCTATAACCTCAAAGTTGCTGAGAATTACTTAATTTATGATAATTAAGATGATAAAGTGGGCCCGGTAGCCGAGTACGTAAGGGCGCTTGGCTGAGAGTTGAAGGTGGCAGGTTTGATCTCCGGCTTCGGCGAGGGCGGGGATTTTTCCACGCTCCATTCTCCTTCAAAATGGGTCCTAGGGCCTACCCAGCCTTCTGTAGAATGGGTACCGGGTTTCTTTCCCGGGCTGACCTCCCGACCTCAACTTAGTCCCGTTGGTCAAGAAGCGCCGGGAGCCTTACCTCCCACAACCCCAAGGCCCTGCTTCGGCGTATAGTGGGATACTTTAAACTGATAAGAAATAGCAAAGTAACATTAAATTGTAATTTCTGAAATATACCGGTAGTTTTAAACAAATTCTTGACTGCACAAAATCGAACGCAATACAAATTTATTTATAAATTTTAAATTAACGATAGAATAAATTAACTAAGTTAATCAATAAATAAAAACAAATGATGATTTTTAAAAAGTTTTGTTAAATTTCCCCTTTCCATCTTCTTGATCTAATCCATAATGATTTTTTTTTTTTTAAGTGATACATCAACAAGTGTAATTTTATTTTCCTGCCAAAACATTTTAAATTCTTACAAATAGGCAATTAAACAGATTTATTTGTAGAAACCCTAAAAACTATGACAAATGAAGACGAATGTCAATGAAGATAGATTTAATTTCTAAATCTATCTTAAAACTGTGAGACTATTTGAAGTTAAGTTTAAAGTTAGACTATTTTAATTAAGTAGGTTACCGAAAGAAAGTTCTTATAAGATAAATCGAGTGATAATTTTATACATGGGCTATAATTGCCTGTCGCCTGCCACCAGTAGCTGGTAATGACTGAGACTTAAAGTAGTTGTGATTGACTCCAAATCAATGACATTTTCCCGTCAATGATTACATTTTGACATTAGATAATACAGGATATGCTTTTTTTTTAAGGAAAGTTTGTTATGCGAAACTCTTCTAAATAATTTCCTAGTGAGCTTAACACTACTAGATTCATTTAACCTTAGGAATCATAATCTACCACCGACTGGTGATTTCTTTTTGATATCTGAAATTAGTTTCTAAGATGCTCAATAACTTGGTGTTCTGGTTACGTTTGTCAATGTAACACGGTGCACTTCTAGTCTGAGCATTCTTGTTTTCTACACATTTGTAGATCTAATACTTACAGACTGTTTCTGAGCGATTTTTTCATTTCATCTTTATATAAACAGGTAACAGTTTGTTAGTTTTAAGTCATAAATTTTTCAATAGGCCCTATTCATAATCACAAGCGAAACACTAGGGATGCAGCAGATATGAGCTGCAACTGGGCCAAGGATCAAGAGGGCCCGGCCGGCCACAGAGAATGGGTTCAAAATTACGTATTTCAATGTACCGGTCGACCATCAATAATCCGGCCATCACTACTCCGCTAATTAGGACATAATATCCTCTAAGTAATTTCAAATTTCCCGAGTCGATCTGCTGCTACTGTTTGGCGGCGCTAGGTAGTAAATAAAAATACCGTAGTCTAAATACAATACTATTAAAAACGACAGTATCATACAAAAAAAGTGTTATATTTCGTTCATCAGGATGCGAAAACAATTTTGCACTTGGGTATATGGCCACTGTTCATAAACTTTAAAACAAAACAAAAATCTAAGCTGCAGCTTCAGCTTCAAAGCCCAAAAAATCAATAACATATCTTTGAATTGTTCTGTTTTTATTCTTCAGTAGAAATGTTCATCCAAAATAAAACCTTATCAATATTCTAAAAATACGAACTAAATTTACTATCTTCCATAAATACATTTACGGAAATAACGGAATGATTTTTCCACATTTTCTCAATAAATAATTAATTTAACAAAAACACACAAAAAAAAAAAAAACCGTCATCAAGGCCATTTATCGTACATTTATAAACCTACTTAATATAAAGTATTCATTTTTTTTTAATTTTCCTCCATTCAGAATCGCAGTATTCCAACTAAGGAAACAAAAATGGTGTTAATATACTTAAATAACTTTTATGATCTCCTATCTGTAATACAGAATATCTACAAACGGTAAGATAACAATACAATGACAACATAAATAGGACGATAAAAAAATTTCATCGTATATATATACACTACTACTACTACTCGCGAATGGGCCCCAACGGACCAGGCACTAGCCCCACTTGACAAAGTCAGGACAAGGCTAGGAAATCAGAGACGAGAATTCCCGTCGAGGATACACCTGAGGGAGTAAGTCCCAGAGGGAAACGGACGAAACACAGAAGAAAGAAAGAAACAGCCATGCCACGACCAGGATTCGAACCCAGGTGCCGGCACACTGGCCACACACGGCAGACCGCCGTCTAGACCGCTCGGCCAAGCCGGCATGGCTTTTATATTTATATACAGTGCACTCTCTCTATTCTGAACACTCATGGGAGCGACCAAAAGTGTTCAGATTATGAGGGTGTTCATTATAGAGGGAGATTGAGATATGCATGTACATAGTGAGTTTATAGACTGTATAGAATACTTAGCCTGGTTAGCCATGCCAGTTACAGTTACATGGAGGCAGTGGCGTAGCGGGGGGGGGGGGCGGTCCGCCCCGGACCCTCGCCTGGGAGGGGCCCCACCAGCCAGCTTATTTCCTTTTTTTTGGTTGTTAAATAGGAAATTTCCTTTTTTTTTGTTGCTTAATAATGGAACTCCTGCCCCGGGCCCCCCAAGGCGTTGCTACGCCACTGGATGGAGGGGCTCAATCTAGATTTGGGGCTACTGCAATGTCAAACCAAATTAAGTCGGAACATCTCATTTGTTTTTTGTTTTTTTTATTAAAAAATTTTACAAAACATATAATAAAATTACATAATTATACTATTTGACCACTCCCTCTAACACCCAATATCTCTTTATCTGTCATTGGGGGGGGGGGGGGCATTGCTCCGAATTCCGATTTGCAAACACACGTTCAGTTTACAGAGAGGAAAAGGTAGAATGGGGATCAAAAGTAGCGTTCATAATACTGGGGTGTTCAGATTAGAGAGTGTTCAGAATACAGAGAGTTCATCTTATGTTAAGTCTATGGAGTTTCACCGGGACCGTCATAATGTGTTCATAATACCGGGGTGTTCACATTAGAGAGTGTTCAGATAGAGAGAGTGCACTGTATATATATATATATATATATATAAATGTCGAGATTACCCGGAAAATGACAACATTATCCAAGTGCAGTGACCGAAATAAAAAGTAATTTATCTCCTAATTGTCTTTATCTGGATAATCTCGACATTTCCCAGTGAGCCCTGGATAACTCTGAATAATATTTGTAATGTTATAATATTGAATATAAAATAATTATATATACATAATGTTGAATAAAATATTGTCAATTTTCTAATCGAAAAATTATAGAACAAAAATTAAACAACAAAAAATTATTCGGTAATTTCCTATTTTATGTCCGTAAAATCAACGGCGTTCGCCAGGCATTGTTATAATCGTAATTTCGTTAATGTGAGGATAAATCTAATATTTTCCCTTATTTTAACCGTGGTAAGGTAATTTTTAAAATTTTCCAATATAAACATCCTGGAGGACGTCATACATAACTTATCTAATATACAGCTAATCGTGTGTGCCGATCAGTGCCTTTCAGAGATCGAGAGAGGCCCGGGCCACTCGACGTTTTGAGGCCCCACGGTAGATATTAAAAAATGGAAAGTTCTAGTTATAAAAACTGTTAAAATTTAAATGATCAAATTTGCAAAAATGTAGGTTTTGAAAGTTTATTACACGAGAAATGGTTATAGAACACACAAGAAAGAGAAATGAAATAGTTAATAACAAAGTGGAAAAGTTTAATACAAAAGAAATAAAAATTCATTACTTTAGCAAAATTGAACATTGGCATATGCTGTTACGTGTCGTTCCAATAATTGAAAAAATAAAAATGTTCGTTTTACATTTTAGAAAAACCTTTCTAGCTTTTTTCTGTGAAAAGGCATCAATTAAAGTTGAAAAATTTAGTTGCTTTGCAATATCATGGTTAATGTTAAGGGCAGCTAAGCCATTCAAACGATCTCGTCCCATAGTTATAAAAACGGTGGTAGTTTTTGATCTGTTTAAGCACATTAAAAGACCATTCACTTGAAGCTACTGACGCAAATAGAGTGAGAAATATTTTCAATGCAATTATCACCTGTGGAAACATACCAGAAAGTCCAAGTTGAAGTAGTTCTTGGAGCAATTCCTTTGGCTTGCAATCCAGCTTCAAGTTTACGGAATGTACGGAAAGAATTTAATTCTGGAAATTTACTTATTGAAACAATAAAATCACAAAAATTTCACTTTCGAAGAGTACTTGCTAACAGTAAATAAACTTAGAAAGGGGGTTCCAACGAGTCACCTTGAGTGTACTCAGCGAAGGCTAAAGTGTAGGAGTACTAATTATTCTGCATTCAGAGATAAAGATACTAGAACACCTCAAAGGTTGCCAAGCAATTCAACAGCAAATACAATCAAATTATATGGTTATTATTTAATACTCACATCATCAAAAGAAACTATTTCAAATATATCTATCAATTAAACATCAACATATCAAAGGTTGATTTTCAATAACAGAATTTTGCTGTTTAAAAGTGAATTTTTGCATGTTAAAATAGGAAGGTTATAAAGAATAATACAAAAAAAAAATAATAAAACAATACATTTTTACTTTAATATTGCACTCACAAGCCTCCAAAAATATCCAATGTACTGAGGTATCTTGCATGTTCCACAATCATTGTGACCCATCTCATATACGAGGTTTTAAATATCTACAATCATCTCATATACGAGGCACTAAGCCAACTTTTCTTCGGTTTCATTATCTGAAGCTTCACCTTTCTCAGAACTACTGCAACATCTGACGCTAGATGTTTTTCATCGCGAGATTTGCTTTCTCATGATACAGCTGACAAATCACTAAAAGAATGCCGAGATTCAGTTACTGGTTTCATATATTTTCTTCTTGTTTTAATTGTTAAGTTATTACTACTATTACTGTTCCGGACCGAAATTCCTTAAACTCATTTTATATGGCCATATATTTTGCAATTTTCGCTAAAATTATTTAGTAGCCTCAAGTAATATATTTGGAAGATATACTGAAATATCATTATATTACTAATATTTTTATTTCAGTTTTAGAATAAAACTGCGGGCAATGTGGAATAGGATGTCTAAGATCTACTATTAACCTCATTGCATTTAGAAATAAAATAAAATCTTGAGCCAACTCCTTATGAAAGAATATTTCATTTATATCACTTAAGTTTATATGAAATATAAAATACATTTAGTTGACAAATAATTAGTGATCAATTCCTTTCAAGGATCAAAATTCGGGATTTTCGCTGTCGAAAATTAAACAAGAATTTGAAATGAGAGAACACGATAAAACACGTTGCTTGGTTGATTTTTTTATGGCAACAAAAAAGCATCTTAGGCTAAGTGGTGCTAATAATACACGTAAAATAAGATACTAAACTTCAGAAGTTTCAAAATTTCTGAAATAAAATGTGACAAATCGATTGATAGAGAAACTTGTTGAATTGTAGATAGTTACAACTGCAAGCGGCCGATAACTGCCATTAGTTTCGAAAAGTGACTATTCAGCAATCAATACAACAGTAATTAAAAAGGACGTTTTATGAAAACTACTCATTTTTCACAAGGTAGAGAATTTTCAAAAAGAAAAATAGCAGTTTCAAAAGGACCTTCAAGTGCAAAATCCAACGGTTGAACATGTTTCCACTTCCTTCTGCGGCATTTACCTTTTAAAACACCTTAGTGCTGGAAAACATTTAAATGAGATATAACATTTAAAAACAACGAAAAAATAACAAGATCATCAAGTTGGTTTCAAGTTTCGTAACTCAATCTCTTAAGTCTGCCAAATACATCTGTCAGCACTCGAAACTGAATATATTTTGTTTATTTAAGATGTTTTCGGAATTACGACAAAAGTAATCTTAAATTGATAACGAGTTCATCTGAAAAAAAACTCAAGAGATTGGCAGTAATACAGTTTATTAGAAGTGGTTCTTCATACTGAGAATTTCAATAAAACAAGTGTTAACTATTATTGTAAATTTTAGTATTTTCTTTTAATTAAACCATAAAATTATCAACAAAAAAAATCAAATCATATACGGTATGTATGAATATATAGTAAGATAAATTTCATAAGAAATATGATACCATTTAACAAAATTACCAGGGCGCTTTCTTTATTTCCCTACAATGTGTAGATCAATGTCAAACAGATGCAAACCATAGACGATGAATTTTTTTTTTATGGAGAATAACCTAAGGACATAGTTTCAACAGGGCAAATTGTAACAGTTTATATGTAAATATTTTTAAAAATCATTTCTTTGTATTTTTATAGAAATTATCTATCTGTATTTCATTCCTTTTTATCCTTAACCGTTATTTATTCCTTTGCATTTTCTAATTACTCATGTTCTGTTTATTTTTAAATTCTTTTCCGTTGCAGCCTTTTAATTAGTTAATTAATTTAAGTTCGCTATGTTTTTAGCGAATCATGATGTACATTATTAATTAATCTTCCAATCAAATTCTTCAATGTATAATCTATGGGAACCTTGTTTTCCGTTTAATAAATCAATTCAGTTCAGTTCCAGAATTCGACTCGTCTTTCGCTCCTAAATACTCCCACAAATACCATTACAATATATTCATAATCCGTGTTCATCAAACAATGAACTAAATATGGCAAACAGATAATGAAATTTATGGTACAAGAATTACAGAATTTAATAGTAAAGATGTGTGAAAGAAACTACATGAATTTAAACAATAATCATTAAATGCTATTAATCTCACATTACTAGTTTCCTGCTCCGTCCAGGTCAACTACTTAAAACCAGTTTTATTCAGAAATAATAAAAAGTGCACTGAACAGTACAATTTTCAAAACATATTTATATATAGGGCTTATATAAATAACAACCAAATGTTCGTACGATATCCATCTTTTCCTCACTCCTGCAAATTTTCTTCTCCTCTTAATTTTGTTTCCCCTCTTATTAAAGCATCATCTGTTCCATAAATCCTAGGAAATAATTAAGAGACTTCTTTTGGTTTCTGCAGCCCTACGGCCAACATGCGTCACTCACTAATACGAAGCCATGGTGGCCTTGAGGGGATCACACTCATTCGTGTTCTTATGACACTCTTCAATCATCAGTTCTGAAAAACAAGTCTTAATACCAAATTTAAAGGTTAACATCTAAAAACTATTTAATATTATCCTACATAAAAGAAGATTAAATTTTTTCATTTGGTGTTGGTTTGACTTTTTAACTTTAATTACCATTCCCAATTTCTTATGGGAACTACGCAACCAGACAATTTCCTTTTCAAATCATTATTTCCACTTCAAATATATTTCCTTTCTTTTTTCGAAATTTTTATATTAAAACTAGCGATAAGGTCCGAAAATTTCATGTCTTCTCAGGAATTTGCATTCGATGTTCTCATTTTTTTTGTTTTGTTTTTTTTAATGCCAATTTAAAATTAATGCCCTGTTTCGGTTCGGAGATTAATTATCAGAATCGGATTTCAGACTAGGAAAGTTGCTGACTTTCTGATTAATTTATCAATTTATTACGATTTATTAGCAATCCCAATTTCCCGGAAGTCACTTGTAGGCTATTTTTTTGCAAATGTTGTTACCCAACCTACATTTCGTGTTTGGTAAAGAAAAAAAGTGTTGTGCCACTTTAGGCATCCATGTACTCGACCTTGCATATCTTTCAGTTATATCTATTCGCCATTTTGTTTGACAGTTACAGATATATGGAGAGCGACCAAATACGAAAGAAATATAGAAAAAGTAGGAATTCTTAAAATTAACAAAAGCATCCTACTACTACTTATTTATTTTGGAAAGCTGTTAAACAATTTCCTAATTAAGTTATAAACTTAAAAGGAACTTCACATTAATATCTTGAGTGCTACGAACTTTCAGTCATTACTTTTACTGATCAGTAAGTTATTTCGTTTTTAATATTGATAATTAAATTCATTAATAATAATGTTAATACTAGGAAAACAAATGAAGATTTAGGTTAAACATAAACCTTAAGTAAATTATAACTCGACAGACGATTTGAAAAGAAATAGATACACTACTATAGAAGAAAAGAATTTTAACTCATGGTGCTACCACTTTCCTATTCCCCCCGTATAGTTCATGGGTTTTTGTGGACTACACCACTACTCAAATCAACCGAAAGCAATACTTGTCAGATGGAAGTTTGAGATACTACCATGAACTAAAAAAGTTGCGGGAAATCCAAGAAACTGACAAATCATAATCACCAAGCACCACTCTTCGGTGCAAGTCATCAGGGTGTCAACTATAATAACATCTAATAAATCTAAGAGGTTGCGATTGCTATCACAACCAAAGTAGGGCAGTTACATGTCAAAGTGAATTTCCTGGTTTATAAAACGTTACCGCGATGAGACTTGTTTCCGCACTCTGTCTCGTTCTCTGAAAATCGATAAAATAGGATTTGGGAGTACAATGTTTGAGATAAAATACAATGTACTATAATCAGCATACGAGTAAATGCAAATTTCCTTAAGGCTTTTCAATTTAACAGAGTTCTTGTTTTTGCGTCCTTTAATGAGCAAAGACGAGACGTCAAGAAATATTTGAAATTGTTAAAGCGAAGTCCAAGTTGCGCAAATGTAAATACAATAGAAATAAACAGAATTTACAAGCAGACAGGTCAGTAAGCGAAATTTAAGTAGAAAGGACATTACCTTATCCAAAAGGAATAAAGCAACTAATCGGAAATGAATGTCAGGGCTCGAGAAGCAGGATCAAATCCTGGAGGCTATACGCCCTCAGGTTCATCCAACCATCTGTCAAATGGGACAGAATTCTTTCCGGGGGCTGAAGGCGGAGAACCGTCCTCTATCCGGCCGGTAAACGAAAATGAAGCAAATGACAAATATCAGAAACAACGATAGAGTATTGTCATTCATGTGAAAAGGGCAGTAGATATTACTCGATCACAAGTCATCGGTTCTAAGCTTCAAACGAGAAATTCAATATACAACATCGATTTTCATGATATCATATTTTTTTCCTGAGCTTCAATTTCACTTTTAAGTGGATAAAAATACATCTCCGGTTATTCTGATTCAAATGATACGGTTATTATTTAACATTTACATGATATTTTGAGTCTTAGAGAATAGTTTGGTAAATAAGGGCATATTTAAGAAACACATATATACGAACATTTGCTTTATATTTGGGTATGCAAGGGATAAGTTTTGTTACAATGTCAGCCCGTGTTTTGTCTTTGTTTAAGTAATATTTTATTTTGACTAAAAAGAGAAAAAAAAAAAAAAACCAAAGGAGTCAAGTATTTGATAACCAGAAGAAATTAAATTATTAACTCTACAATTGTAACCTGTCATACTTCTAGCAAAAAGACGTGTCCAATCATTTGCTGTTTTTAAAAAGCTCACGTTATCAGTATTTTTTTTTTTAATCACAAAATTTTTAGGATTATTTACCATATATTTTGTTACAGGATGAAAAAACAAAACAAAAACACAACTATATATATAAACAATTCATCCAATTGAATATTATAATCGATTTTGGAGAAAATTTAGAGAAAATCAACTATATAAAAATGATCGTAAAATGCAGTTCATACCGAGTTCATGACATATTCAATTTCTGAAAATATTGTCATCTTTATTACTAAAATAATTCTGAGAAGCCCAGTGTCTGCTACATGAATTTCTTCCCCGAGCAAAAGCAAGATCCCAAAACTATTTGGTGACGCATTATTAATTACGACGTTACCATGACAACGACTTCCCTATTTATTTTGAGATTTTTTTTCCCCTTCTTCTCTCCTCTCAAATTTTATTTGTGTTAAGGCAGGATTCTAGTATCGTGGAAACTTGAAAACTTCCATGACAAAATCCACTTAATTTTTGTCGAACTTTTTTTTTAAGTATAAGTTAATCTTTCGATAATTCAACAGTAAAATCCTTAAAATTAATTTAAAATTAAACTAACCAAAAGAATGTATGAATAAAACAACAAATTCATAATTTCTTAAACATTAATATTAAAAAGGTAAACGAAAATAATGAATACTGATATAGTTTGAGTTTTGAAAACCTTACAAACTCTATATATACATACACATTTTTATAAGATTAATATAATTTCAAATAAGTAATTTTAAAATGGTCAAAATTGAATGTAGGGTTGAAATTTAGAAATTAAGATAATTACATTCCCCCTTTTTTTTTTGACAGTTTAAAAATTACAACTTTTTATATTTTTTTTTTACAAAAAAAAAAAAATGAAAGGAGCTGAGTGAACACTTTTATTTTTTTATTATATATATATATATATATAAAAACCACACACAACTGTCCCTTCTGATTAAATTCAGAAGAATGATTTTGGGAATCTCTCTGAATGCCAATTGATCACTAATAAATATACAATTATGGTTTGGAAAAGGAAAAAAAATAAAAAAATAGGGAATTCCTATAGAGCACAAGGAATGTCCTAACGTTTTACACTTCGACATCACAGAAAACGAATTTATTCTAGTCCCCTAAATCTATTCAAAAACATCAATGGGTGAGACCAAGTGTTCACTATGTGACATCCTAGAACAGCTGTTTCATGCTCTTTGGTGATCATCAGTTAGTAGTCATCAATAAACGTATCTTTTATTATGAATTTACTGTTGCTTATTTTAGTTTTGGAGGTATCATACTGATTCCCACGATCACCCAAAACTATTACTAAGAAAAATTATAAAAATTAATTCATAGCTTATAAAATTACAGTCAATATACAAATCATGAAATTTTATTCCGTAACAAGAATATAGCATTATGTATAATATAGTGTAACCAATATAATATTAATTTTGCATTATTATAAATTAACTTATATAAATAATTATGCCAATTATTAACTATAATTATAAATACAGGAAGATTCAAAAGTCTTAATCGAGATTCTTTCTTCTTTTGTAGATGACCTGATGAGATGACAGGATCAGAGAGCTGACAGTGTGATAGAGCCCACATAAAGCATATTTTTCGAATTCTATGTCAATATATGGTGAAGTAAATGATTTGCTCATGTATGTAGAATTTTGATTCACCTTGTATATATAATGCAAATCAAGTTACCTTCTTTAAAGATTTGTACAAATACGAGTCTTCAAAATTGAGTAGTTTCAATAACATTATAAAAAAGAACTAACATTTCTTTAACATCGTAGTGTGCAAAATCGGGAAATTACAGTGAAAATTTGCAAATTTGGGGCTGGTATATGATTATTTTTTCAATACTATGCTTAAATGCTTTAGTTAAGTATGCTTCAAATGGATAATTCCTGAAGAAATAGAGAAATTGTGTTCAATTGTTCAAATCCCATTTTTTTCCCCCTGACATGCACATACATATATTGTATTAAGGGCGGCAATGGGTCGATTCTCAGAAATCTAATAACTTTTTCACAAAATGTCAACACAAATAAATTCCCACGACAACGAAAGTAGTTATTTAAAGAGACATTTATTAAACGTAAATACCTAAGTGAACAAGAAATACAGAAAAACCTCAGATCGGAATACTGTTAAAATGGGATTTTAAAATGTCGAAATTATCTCATTCTATCACAGTAAACAAACTTTTCGATGTCTTCATTAAAATTCAAAGTAAAGCAAAAAGAAAAGCTAATCTTTTCAATTAGAAATATTCCGCTTATTATCTCGATTTATTAGAGGCTGTTCTTGATAGTGAAGTAAGAAATGTTTGAACAAAAAAAAAGAAGTTACACTGGCTAAGAATTAAAACTACTAAGGGTCAAATCGAAAAGCACAATCATATTGCAGTAAACCTTCCGAATCAATCCCAGTTGCGTGATTAATGGATAGAGAAATGAATATGATAAACAGTAAGTTTGTTCTAACTTTCACGAGTGTACAAGATTTTATTTCTTTGAAAAAAAAAAAAATGATTCATGAAGCTAAAATTTTCGACATAAATTCGCATGTTGTCTATCATCATTCATGAAGTTAAGACTATACAATCTGACGCGATCAAACGAGCCTATAGGAAGTGGAGATACTTTATAACGATCATCAACTAAGTGAAGGGAATCAATAACTGCGTTAACCTAGTCATTTGTTAGTTGTAAAGTTGGTAGCCTAGCGATTTCTGAATCTTTTTCATTTAAGTATTTAGTTCTAGATGTGATATAAAGAAAAAAAGTTGCCATCTTTACGACGTACTTCAAATCTATAACTAATTTTCAATATTCGATATAT
>JAFIDM010009631.1:116366801-116384773 GCA_023159025.1 Thereuonema tuberculata
TATATATATGCGTCCATCTAGATATATATATATATAAAAGATAAATGACTGCACTTGCAGAGATTATTGTATTTTTCTTATTATTTAATGCATGCAAGTTGGAAAAAAAAAATATTTACAGAGGCCAAGTCAATGGATAGAACTAACATAAGCGGAAATAAAAAGCCAAATACAATAAACTCTGAAAGCGTAAGTAACTTTATATTTTGAAATCCTTAACCAAAAATCTTAGATATGTTTTAACTATTCAACAAGTCAAGAAGAAACAAAGCTTAGTACGATATTCAAAAGCAATTATTCATTAAGCGCAAAGCACAGACTAATGTTAAGCTAAATCTTTGCGAAAGCATCAATAGCAAGATTACTAACCTTTTTTTTTATTATTTTAATTTTTTTCTTCTTCGGAGTTTCACTTTCAGAATGTTCGGACTTTCAGAGCAATGAGACGGACGAGTTGCTGTAAAACCGATGTTTCTGGCATCGGGACAGCCGGAGTGCGTTCCACCCGTTCGATCGCTGCCGTCGACCCAAGGCAAGGATTCCCTTATTCGGTCGAAGAGGGGATGGTGAAGGCAAGAAAACTCGCCCACTTCTCTTTGCGACCTTCGATGCTTATTTTCTAGTGATAATATAGCGGTTTTAGGATTTTCGATAATTGATCGTTCAGAAGACAAAAAATAAGAAGTTTCGAGCGAATGAAAACAATACAGGAAGCAAAAACAAGTTCTATTATAAACAGCAACTGAGCATTGAGCTTGAGATGCAGCAGGTGTCTTGTCGCTCCCTCTGCTTACGTGTTGCTCATTTTGATGTCAGGCAGCAAGTATCAATGACAAATTTTCTACACATAAAAACTGCAATTTCTTAATTCTGAGTATGTATCTTAACGTGTCTTTCATTCCATTTTTTTTTTTTTTTATTTATTCTATTAAAAATTCTGGAGAAATATCATGCAGCACAACTGATTCTCTACTTCAAAGCTCAAAAACAAAAAAATAAAGAATATTAGAATTGATATCCAGTTTCTTTTTCACATTTTGAGTTTCTACAAAAGCAATAATACATGATTTTCTTTTTCGTTTTTCCTTTATCTTCTTCCGCATAAAAAGTTAAGATTCTTTTTAGCATGATAAAAAAAAAAATCAATCAATAACGAATGTCGAAGTCTCTTTTGATCGTAAAACAAGTTCTTCTAAGTTAATTTAAGCACTTAAAGAGTCTAATGACTCAGATGAAAGCATCTAGGAAAGATCTGAATATTCCTTTCCCTCATATTTCATTACAATAAAGAAGAACCAAAAAAGGAAATTTAAACTGATTTTTACCTTCAAATTCCTATACATACAAAATACATATTTATAGCTCAGAATTTAGTTTTCTCAAGAAAGGACAACTGGATGTTTACTTTCCATATTTTTATCCTCAGAAAACCTTCGAAGAACTTTTTAAGACCTGGGCTGCGGGCGGATACACGAGAGCAACGAAGACAACCAGTTTGTTCCTATCTAGCACATGCAAACACTGCACGCCCACGGACTTCTCTCGGAGCTCTATCCAATCTTCCCTTCCGATTTCAATGGACTCGCTCATGAAGGCAGAGAAGAATGAAGATGACATCGTAGGTCCACAAACGGAATGAATATAGGCTTTCAATCATGTAGAGTAAATTAAATACTAATCGGTAATAAATTATTAATGATGAAATTTTCTATATTAAATGACAGACCGTCTTTTGCAAGGAAAAAAAATATATATTAATACAAAAAAAAAAAGCTTGCTTATTTTAAATACATCTATAATAAATCAGTTTTTTCCCCCTTGTATTAATATATAATTTTTATTTCTTATCAAGACAGTTTATTATAGAAAATTTCATCGTTAGTAATTTTTTTACAGTGTATATATATACTTAATTATATATGAAAAATGAAACGTCAACATCCATAAAGACTAAGAGAAACAGTTATTAATGCATGATATTATAATTATTCCTGGAGTTCGAAATTATAATTTAATATGAATACCAAAAATGTTAAGTAAATGTTTTCTTTGATTATGAATTTATTTCACTACCTATTTATTTAGTAAGTAATATATTTATTACATTACCGATTCTTGAAATTGCAATAAAAGGGATAAAAAAGCATAACTCTGTAAAATCATTCAAATGCTTTACTCCGACAAGTGATATTTAGGCACTGAATAATCAACAATACTATGATTTATCTGATGGTATGTTCACTCGCTGCTCTTAGTAATACCTCTGTAAGCGCTGCATTTAATTAATGTTCCATGAAACTATCAACTATGCGTTTCTCACTCGTTTTAAAATATTCAACGGAATAGAATAGTAATGAGTACATCCCAACCCAACGTTTTAACAATTTTCTCTTTCAGAAATCAAGACATCGTTCCTATGATAAACTGTGCATTATACGTTTGAAATAGTGTTCGCTTGTTTTACTGGCTTTATGATTCCTTTAAGACACGAGTTAATACATCAGTAGTAAGTATATTATGAAAATGATTTGTGTAGTTATATGTTGAACTTCACATCACAATGATTTAACTGCCGCGTAAGAAAACGCTTTTGGATAGCCAATGAATCAAACATTCATCCGTAAATTTTGGAAAAAGCAATCGAGTTTGTTTCGGTCATTGTGTTCAGAACTTTCTTTACTTGCACCATCCGAAATTACACCAAAGCATGGTGAACAGTAAACATAGAGTTGAACAGTAGAATTTCTATTCACTGAATTAAATATGGTTGGATATCATTTCACATAACTGTTGGAGGAGATGATCCTCATCATCATCTGTCGAAATACAGCCTTCAATGTCGTGCGTGATGGATACACTCTTCTTCTCAGTTCACTGCCTTTAAATGCAAAGATTACAGTTATGCGAATACTAAATATAAGCGAATGCCTTTTGAATGAGAACTGACTTTGTAAAGATCATTCTTTGTCTTTACAAAGGCGGTTCTCCTCTAGGTAAGTTACGATATTCCTGTTGAAATATATAGATGGAAATGAAAATCCCAACACCAAGACGGAGTTATGCTAAGTGAATGAAAATTATCGTCGGAATCGCAGTGGTGCCTCAAAAGCAAAAATAAACAATAAAAAAACTCACTAATCAAATATTAGTGAGAAAATTCATTCTAGTGCCAGCAGTCCGCCGATCTCAATGAATTTTTTTAATGCATAAAAAATTAAATCTGCGCATTGAATTATTAACAAACAACAATTGGCGAGACCAATTTGTTTACCAAGTGACATCCTGGAACAGCTGTTTCATGCTCTTTGGCGATCAGCAGAAGAGCAGTCACCAGTAAACAACGAGGTCTGAGTATTGAGGCTAATAGGAATAATCGTCGGAATCTCAGTGGTGCCTCAAAAGCATAATACTGTATTAATAATTCAATGCGCAGATTTAATTTTTTATACATTAAAAAAAATCATTGAGGCCGGTGGACTGCTGGCACATGAATTTTCTCACTAATATTTCATTAGTGAGGTTTTTTTATAGTTTATTTTTGCTTTTGAAACCCCACTGCGATTCCGACGATTACTCTATTAGCCTCAGTACTGCTCCTGGCTGATGATCACCAAAGAGCGTGAAACAGCTGTTTCAGGATGTCACTTGGTAAACAATTTGGTCTCGCCAATTGTTGAATGAAAATTACACAGGATATTTGTCTACATGAATTATTACATTGATACCAGTTTCAATTTCACAACTCAGATGATGCGCGTGCAGGGCCATGGCGAATGCAGAATGGAATTTTCCATAAGACACGCGTGGAGCTGCTCATAAGCGTTACTGTCACTGTGAAAGGCTATGGTAACGGACACAGACTACACAGAATGCCGCAAAGGCGACAACGAACTGCATATCGGCAATTAACACACTTTGAACGCGTCTTAGGCCATCGAGAGGGTGGATTTTCGTGAGATCGAGGCAAGAATGGATCGAGACGTCTCCACCGGTATAACTGTTGGCAGCAATGGTCCCGAGAAGGCACTGCTACTAGAAGACCAGGGTCCGAGCCTTCCTGGTTCATTGGAGAGAAGATCGGCGTATCCACTTAGTAAGTTCTGAACCAATGAATGATTTCTCACAAAACTTGGCATACGTATTTACGAACAAATGACTACCATTTGTATTTGAAAGTTACTTTGTTTGGATCCCCCATTGGAAAAATTTGCATATGAAGTTGACAAAAAAAAATCCATTAGAAAAAGCATTAACAACAAACAATTAACTGTGACAATAAACAATGAATTTCTGTGATTTTTGTGAATTAAACAGTGATGACTCATCATCAGCAATGCATAGTCATTTATCTTGTAATCTATTTATAATTTGCTCCTCTTTTATTTGATTAAAGTTTGTTTAGGTGACTTGAATTAATACGATTTGATTTAATCAATTTTCTACAAATGAAACATTTATGACGTTGTCGTATTCGATGGATGTACACTGAGACAGAAAAACGAAGCACTGGAGAATGTCGTCGAACTGCGAAACTTAATATACTAATACCTCCTGGGTAGACATGCAAATTGTAAAAAAAATCGCAGCCAATGAATGAAGAGGGCAGCGCCACGGCACATTTGAACCGTGCATTCTGGATTGCTTATAAGTAGCGTTTCTCGCTTGTTTCGGCACTTCTGAACGTTTTTGCGGTTGAATGCCGCTAGGATGGCACCACACGCCACCCGACAATCATACCAACAACATAGTGAATTTGACAGAGGGCGTATCGTGGGCTTGAGAGAGTCAGGTTGGACATATCGTTCAATCCCCACAATAAGACTAACATGTACCGATTCTGGGTCTGTCGTTCCGAAATAAAACAGCCGCATTGCTCTCACAGCGTTCTGACGTCAATTTCTTTCCATCCTCTTTGCACATGTCGTGTTTAATCATGATCACACTTGGATTTTTTTTTATTTTATTTTTTTTTATCAAGGAGTGTATAATAAAATTTTATGCGATTTTCTACAGAAAAGATCCTATATTCAATCAAACACAATGCAATTGATTTCCTACATAGTCAGCTCAATGATTTTAAATTATCCACGAAATATACAGTGAATAGTAAAAACATCAAACCTGAAATTCAGTAACTCCTAAGTAAGATTCCTACAGATATTTCGAGCATTTTAAACTCTTTACGTGTTTTATGTAATTGAGTCACATAAAAGAGTCACATAAATTTAACATTCATTTTACGTTTACAGTATAGTGCATCACAATATTAAAGGTTTTAAAGGTTTTCGTAACTCTGATTTAGGTTTCTTCTTTAAATAAATGAGTTATTTTTAAAATTTAATTTCTTTATTACATTTAATTTTTAATCATTCATCTACAGAAGAAATTTAGAACCAGATGTAAATGTTTTTTATTAACTTCAAATTTACAAAACATACAGTACATCTCTACCAATGACTAGTGATTGTCTAACAATAAAAATTAAAAAGAATTTTCAAATAATAAGTGACTGGTTTCATTATGCAATTGGCCGTGCCGGCATAGTCTTGTGGTCAAGACGGTGCCTACCATGATGATGATGTTCGGAACCTGGATTCGAATCCCGCACCTGCGTAGATGTTTAACTTTCTTTTCTGTACTTGTCTGCTCCGTCGTCTGTTTCTCTTTCTTTCACAGTATGGCATGTTGTAGGGTCCACAACGTGCAATGTGTAATTGGCATCAGGAAGGGCATTCGGCCGTTAAAATACTGCCAAGCTAATCTTGGACAAGTGAAACAACCAGTTAAAAACATAAGTGGGAAGTGGGAGCAGCTGAAGAAGTTTTTATTACGCAACTGAGTACTGTTGTAACCGATGCACGACAGATGTACATAGACAGTTTCGGTTCCAGTGACAAAATTAGTATTTAACACAGCCAGTATAGTTTGGCATAAAATACATTCTCCATCAATAAACAAGATTGAATGTAAATCTGAACAACGTTTGTTTTCTCTATCAATTAAACAATTTTTTAACAAATCATATAGTGTTTTGCTTAACATTTTATTACAATAATAAAAAAAAAAATAAAGCAGTATTGTATATACAGTAAGCTGAGAGGGCACAAGGAAACCTGAAACATTTCAACAATCTTGAAAAGTTAAATTTGCTAGCTCGATTGAGTCCATTGCCAGCAGAGTTCTTTTTAAGTGAAAATCCGAGCTTCGACGGGATGACTTAAAAATTGAATTATGGTGTCTACTAGGGCTCACAATACCACTCAATATGTTAAACCCACTACTCCAAAGACATTTTTCTCACCAAATTTGATGATGATTGGTTGGGTTTAATAGCACAAAAGCAAACAGGGATAAGCTGTGCCAATATAGGTATAATTATAAAAGATGAAGGAATAAAAAGACTAAAAATAAAGGAGTAAACAAAGTAAAAAATTATATGTAAGTAATATAAACAACGGAGCAATAAAGAATCTTCATAAATATAAAAAAGAAGAAGAAAAGATATGTATCTACCTGCAGTAAAAGAAGCTAAGATCATAAAAATTAAAGACTGCTACAAGGAAAATAAAGAATAAAAAATATCTGCACTAAAAGAAATAGACAAACCTGAAAAAGATGTAATTAAAAGATAATGATTTTTAGATAGTAAAATTAACAAAAGATGATTAAAAAATTATAAAAAGGTGGCAAAGATGAATGAACTTTAAAGCAGATGAGACAAAGATCACTGTCATTTAAAAGTAGAGAAATATGAATAGCTGTCAAATTTAAAAAGAGGATAAAATCGCTAACCATGATGTTGATTAATAACAGGACATTCAACTGAAATGTGATGAATGGTTAACAACCTTACACATAGCATACAGGAGTAGCTCTTGACAAAGGAAGTAATGAGGAGTTAGCCTGGTGTATCCGATTCTCAGACTTGCTAAAAGAACTTCTCATCGAGTACTCTACACTATTTTTAAAAGAGGACTAACTAGATACATTTATTACAATGAAGCTAATTCCACTCATGATTTTCAGCTGAGAACGAACAACTGTACCTATGTCAAAATGAGGGACATGCATTTGCTGTAGTGGCAACGAAGCAGCAGACTTGAAGAGAGACTCCACACGATCATTCCCAGGAATACGGTTTTGTTTTGTTTTTTAATTTTAACAAAGAAAATCATCTGGAGCTGCTGGTGATGATCCCAAACTAGGAAAATCGTAGTTGTATCCTCCATATAAGCCTCATAAGGGTGAATGAAGATGGGAATGCGTAGGAGGAGAAAAATGTCTGCTTCGATTTTGCAACGAAGAAAAGGCTTTTTGTTGATGCCTCAGATGTGATCCTCTTCCCAGATCTTGAGTAGGAAAGTACTCCCCCCTCCCTCTCACACTTATGGTCGAAATGTCTTTTCTTCCTTCTACAACCGACAAGAATGAGAATATGTAGGATGGTCGCATCACTTCAAAGACATCAATAACAAATTTCATCATTATATCGCCTGCTTGAGCATCGAGCCAAAAATCTGTGCGGTAAGGTTTAAAAAAAATCTATCACTGTTCTCGCTAAGCTGCGCTAACGTACGTCAGTAATGACATCTTTCTAGAGTTCAGAGTTTTATAAGCGATGTACATTTTGCAAAGTCAACAGCAGCTCGAGAAAAAAAATATCTAGTAATACATCTCCAGATCGCAGCTTCTTACTAGATTTCATGGTCGAAGCGACTCCCAGTAACGTTTTTGAGGTAAGAAATGGAGATACTAAACCCTGTAAAAACATTAGCTAAGTGCAAAATAAAGAAAATGATATTAATTGATGGCATTACATCTGCGTTGTGAGAATGTTTTCTAATGTCGAAGAATATGAAGTTTCCATAAGGAAAAAAATTCAAACCCCACCACAGGGCCCACAAGAGAACATCATGAAATGCCGAAAGAACTAGGCAACGCCATGGATACACAAAGATGATATCCGAACGAAAAGGAAAGATACAGGTTTAAGCTAAATCCATTCCTCTCAAAGTATACGGTTGATCCTAGCCAAACCTATTACCAAAGTAGCAGGGATTGCTCAACTATCAGGATCCTACTTCCCTTGGACACGGCTCTCCATATATGGCAAACACATGACTGAGCGTTGAGAGCCATGGAGGCTAACCTATGGAAAAGGAATCCTCCAAGGCTGGTCCACTCACCATATATCAGGCACCCAATACAGGCATATATTTTTTTTTTTTTAAAGAACTATCAAATAAGAAAATTTGTCAGGAAAAAGGAACTTAGTTCTAAATTAGTTCCTTCCTGAAGAAAAAATGAACATGTTCACTTAAAAGTTCCTAGAAGTGGAACTTGCTCTTTTGTAGCACCTTAATTCAAAATGATTCAAATTAGGAAAACTACTAATTAAGAAATATAAACAAAGGATTGAAAATGATATGACTGAAATGATGGAACGAAAGGAAATATGATGTCGATTAGGTACAATAAATAAAAACCAAGTATTTATTTGAATTCTTGTCTTAAATCCAACTTCTTTTATAATAATTATTCATAAAAAAATAAATAAAAATAAAATGCAGTTATTTTAAAAACACAAATTAAAAAATAAATATAAATTGCAACACCAATACGTATGTTTAAGCATCAACACTACTCCTCCTATAAAGTACAATTTCAGGAAAGATAGTCGGTTGGTTGTTCGTCTCATCCTTATACCTTCCTAACAAAAATATTTTTAGATTTATAATGTAACAATCTTTGCAATTACATACTGACATACAGTATTTGCCTTTCGAATGTAACATAATGCCTAGTAAACTAAATCTCAGCGTTTTAGATTTCAGTTACTTTCGTACTGAATTTAATAATCCCGCAATTGCAAATTCAGAAAGCTAGTAATTAAAGATTACAAAAATCGACAACATTTATGTGAATAAATCATAAACAATTATTTTTAAACAATTAAAAAAAAAAACACCACCACCATGCCATGAATTTCTAAATCGATATAAAGAGCAATCCAAAAAAATAACTAGAAATCGATGTTATACAATTTTCACATTAAAATGCATTCTTCTAGAAAATTAATAAAGAACTTAAGATATGTTAAGTTAACTTAAGTTCATAACTTTATTAACTATTTTATTTTTAATTCAAAATTTCGTTTTCTTTTTTTAACAATGTTACAAAAATACAACTGTTCATCAACCACAACATGCATCGTCATTTTGCTGGAGAAAATAAGACGTTTCGATATGTGCATTAAAATGATGTTTTATGGATTGAAAGAAAGTGGTGATAAAGATCGGTCGGTCTTTACGTTCAGATAGATACAGCTCTGTTTTAAAAAAACCGCCACGATTCACTGGTTAAGAATGCAAAGGAAAAAAAATACAATTGTTGTTTTTTTTTTAATTCAAAAAGTACCGGTACTCTAATCAGGATCAGGAACTTCGCTATCCATTACATTAAATCTTCTAAGCTACCGTATTACTTACGAGACGAGTTAGTTAATGTACTCGTGGATAAATTTCTGAAGTTTTTAAACTTAATCCTTTATTTTCTATTGAACAAAATAATAATAATCCTTTATTTTCTATTGTTACCACCGATTTGAATTTATTCCGAATACCTCAGAGGTTACATACATTGCAGTTTCGGATTTACCAAACTGGAGGATACAATAAGTAAGTTTTAATGGATAATAGCGATTTAAGAGAATGATAACCAAAAAACGAGGGAATCGTCTAGCCGCTGATGTCTAGACTTCTTCTGGAACGGGAGCTTCGCTGATGTCGTTCCCTTTCCAAGTTCGATGCGCCTGTAGACGAAGCGTCCAGGATACTTTCCTCGGACCGTCTTGGCCAACTCCAACTGCAGTTTCTCTTCTCCTCTTCTGCTGGGCCATCACTTTCATACATTGTAGTCCGAAATCCGGATCCCGAAACTTTAGCCGGGTTGTCGCCTCCTGGAACCTTTTTCTAAAAAAGATCTTTGGGCTCCTATCTTCTTGTATGCGGTGGAGGAGGACCGCTCATAGTCGATGTCCTGCCGACTTTAGCGTGTTTCACAGCCAACGAAAAGCCGAAAGAAACATGGCCGACAATGAACAATATCGAAAACCTGAAATCACTCTGCCAGTTCATAAAAAACTTCCAAAGTGCAGCTTAAAAAAAAAAAATCGAGATTTTGTATATTTTAGGAAATTCAGCCGTTCAACCAACCAAAAAAAAGGAAGGGCCCATTTCGTCCAAAGAACTACACACAAAAAATTATTGAAAGTAATTAATGAAAATTAATAAAAATAAAAGAACGAAATGAATACCTATGGCATGTTTTACAAGAAAAAAAATGCCTGACCAATCAAAAATAATCTTTTCTGGCTATTTCAAAGGACAGTGAATTTCTCTGCAACGTTTTTCACCGAAAGATTTGCAGCGTCCATTTGGAATGGACGTTCAACAATGTCACATGACGCGAAATTTCAAAGAGCTTCTTGCACTCCCAGAATCCTTTACGACACATCCGCGACAATAAAAATCAAATTTTCGAATCTAACAATATTCCCTGGCAAATTCTAATACATTAAATGAGAAGCTTTAAACTAACAGATCGTTTCATATCAAACATAATTTTGCTGCAATTATAGTAAATTTGTAATAACTAGTCATTCACTTTAAGTGGAGCGAAAATTCAAAACCGCCATGTTTATTCGATTACGACGATAGATCGATCGACTAATACGATTTTGAAATATTTGCTCAAGTCTTCATGTCCAACGACGGTATCATTTCGTTTCCGATTGTGAACCCAACTTCCACCTGAAGCTGTGTTTCGCAGTTTATTTTTTTAATGAACCGGCAGTGATTTCAGGTTTTCAATATTGTTCGTTCCTGTGAAACACACTTTACTCTCCTCTTCAGTTCTTGCATCTTGCTGCCTTTATCCCTTGTGCTATATAGAGGAGGAGGACCGCTTGCCGCTAGCTATTGTCAACGGTTCTCTCTTCTAGTGCTGCCCGAAGACGTTCTCTCTGCTTCCCTTTTCAGAGCTCTTTCACACTAAGCGACCATGGTCAGTAAATTTTGGCCGCAACGAAAATCGCGTCTCGTGTGAAAGGCTCAAATTGAAATCTATAGAACGACGGTGTCGCGTGAAAAATCACGTCATGTCGCGGCCAGAAGCGGTCACGTGTGAAAGGCTCCACTGAAATCTACAGAACGGCCTGGTTGCGTCTTGTGAAAAGGGTCTCTTGCAGCCACCTTCTGGCTGCAGTGGAGTGATCTATTGCAATGCAGGGAGGCAGTCAGGCCAGTCTACTCCAATAGAGGAGGTGGAGGTGTTGGGCCTAATCCACCGGTAACAATAACAGTACATTTTATTTCAAATAAGCAGATAAATTGATATATATATATATATATATACACACACATCATTAATCCTTGCGACCAAGAAAACAACAAAGAAAAAAAAAAAAAAAAAAGAAGGAAAGAACATGAAAACAATAAAAAGTTTAAAAAAGGGAAACGTTACATATAGCATTAAAAACATTTTCCCCCTAGCTTCCCAATAGCGATCACACTCAGATTCACAAGTTAGAGCAGTACATTTTCCCAGATAACTTCTCTCCATGATCACCTGATGATTATATAGCATACAACTCGGGTTAGAACGAATGCTGAAACGGTGAAGATAGATTCCCAGACAATCATTTCCCAGGCGAAAATCTTTGTCTAAAAACTACTTTCAATGGATCCTACAGAGTGAATAGCCGCTTTTGAATCAAACAGGATAACATTTCAAATTTATTCAGATGAGAGTTCAACAAACGGAGGCTGTCCAGATGGCTTCAATCTCACCGTCGTAAGCGGTTGAACACTGTCCCAATGGTTTATAACAGGAGAATAAGTCACCGAAGATTACAGCGCCGATGTTAGCATAACCATCAACATGAGAGCCATCAGTATAAGTCCGCAAACAGTTATCAGTAGGGTATCTGGTATTTATGGTTTCAAGAGCCAGCAATCTAAAAACATCCACACTAATGTCCCTTTTTACAACAGTTTGTTGAAGGTCAAGATAAAATTTAACCAAATCGGCATCAACTGGATTTCGGGGATGATGCAAGATTTGGGGTTTGCTTTTAATTTCAAATTTTGTTTTTACTTCAATTACTTTCTGTATAAATCCTTTTTGAGTCTTTCAAATTTTTTAATTTATATGAGTACGATTGATCTCCTAGGATTCTTAACATCTTTTCGTGAAGGAGCACTGCCTTTTCTTCAGTCAGTTTCTTCATTGTATAGACTAACTTCCAGAAATCATCGCATTAATTGTTTTATATATATATATATATATATATATATATAAAGAATGGCCAAACTCGAATGATGCATAATTTCGAGTTTAGCGATGCAAAGATTTCAATTAATCATTTGCAATTTAGAAATTTAGAGCGTAAAGAATATAAGAATAAAATTAACTTATATTACTAAACATATAGTCAAGCCGGACAGATATCTGAAACTTAAAATCCCAATACAAATGTCAGAAAACTGTTTCGGTGAATGTACGCAGAAAACCCGTGATTTTTCTTAGGGCTTGATTTTCGATAGTTTCAAGCTTCCAAAAATAAATATATGTGATTGAGCAGTGATCAATGATTCACAACAGTAAGTTATCACTGGAAGAATATATTTTTGATACGTCATATTTACGGTTGTTCGGGCGCATCCCCATTTACTCCTTGAAATTCGTTTTAACACATTTATGCGTTTACAGACTCGCAAGGTGGTTTTTTTTTTTTTTATACATCATTCTTCCAAGTTCATTTATCATCAAAAGTCCAAGGTATGAAAATCGTGTGATCGGGTTATTAGAGTCTTTATATTTTAATCTCGGATGTATTATTTTATGAGCTAACGAGAATGTCTGGAATGTTGTTTTTGTCTCAGCTCTTATTTTATCTGTTGCTGTCCTTAAAACAAGATCATCTACATATAAAATGCATTTAATTCCAGGAATTAATTTTAGTTCACCAATTAAAAATAACAGTACATCGGCTGTTACATTTTCATCATTGATTTATATCCAGTTTCATTGAACTATCCGATCGAACGCTAGGGACCTTTTATGACATTATTTTCCATTTTAATTTAACAGAATACTACATATATTTCCTCGAAGGCAAACACAAAAGATTTTAAAAGTGGCATTCTAGCATAGCTGTTTTTCACTCTTTTTAGTGCCGCTCAATTAAGATCATATAATTTATAAACTCAAAAGTTTTGTCAAGAAGTTTAAAACATTATCGTTCAACTAAAAATACAATAAAGACATAATCCCTGGAGTAGCTAGGATCTTAGCCATAAAAGACAATTTTTGGTAACTACATAAATTAAACTGATAAAAAAAAAAAAAAAAAACAGCACAAAGGAAAAAGATTAAGTAATGATAAGACCTGTGCACCACTTCTTTTATTTAGTACCTCAGTCTATAATTATCATTTAAAGTCGTCAGTTCTATTCAAAACTGACTAAAAATAATTTAATTTCTTTATTCACACATTCCATAGGTCGTTTTTTTTAAAACTAATTTATAAAATTCTTCGTTTGAATCGTTTAAATTAGGGTAATTTAATCGCTAAATAGAATCTCAGAAGTTTTCATGTAAGGCTGATTAAAAACTTCAAATCTAAATCTAACTAAAACATTGTTTTTGTTGTTTTTACATACTGCGCATATGTTTGTACTATATATAAGATTAAATATAATTATTGAATACTAAACTTCTTGTTTTATATATTAAAACAATATATCAATAAAAAAAAAAGGAAGTGGGGGAACAGTAGGTAATTAACGGTTAGGTGACCTGGAGTATTGCTAAAAGACACATTTAAAGATCAATAAAATGCAACTGTTTATGTCCGTCGAAAAAAAGTAGAACTTGGACTTCCGCTGCAAATGAAAAAGGTCTATGAATGACCTATAGGGGAAAAAATGAATGTTTTATTGATTGATTTCGACATTATATAAAACGTTTACATCGGTTCTTTGCTTAATCTTTCTCTTGATAAAAACGTTATAATTACAAATAATAAAAATATACTTATTAGGCATGAATGTAAAAGACTTACTAAGGGAGAATCCGGCGATATTACACCCTTTTCTTAAAATAGCTGTCTTTCAGCAAACTTAAAAGAAACAACTATCTATCTATATATATTACTTGTGGTAAGTACACTGAAGCTCGGTTATAACGCGATGTTTCGGATCCAAGATTTCGAAGATCGCGATATAACCGAACTTTTATTACTTCGCGACGTCAAATGTCGTATATCGTACCCTATCATCGCCCACACGATTCCAAATCGATTTTAAAATGGTCATTTCGCGATTACCTACATCATTCAGAGCTATGTGAGAGAATTTTATACATATAAATACATAAATCATTACCTTTTCAACAGTTTGATGGGTTATATTAGCCAAAATCGATTTGGCGCCGCCATCTTGGCACCTTGTACAAACGACGAGTCACGTGGATCGAAACTAGGTATTCATACGCCTATTAGATTACATGGGGCTCTTTACTGGTTGTCATTGGCAGAAAAATAGATCTCGATATTCATTTTGGTTAAACGAAAAAGTCCGCGATTCTGGTCTTTTTTTAAAAATATATTGTATTTGACGCATTTTCGTGACATTAGGGTGGGTATAGAGTCTCAATTACTGTAAATAATAAGGAAACAAGCGTATTAATTTACACCTTTGATTTGATTTTAGGCGAAGAAACGTTAAATTTTACAATTTTACAGCTTTTCCAAAATAGAAGGGGTCCAAGACCAAATCGCGTTATAACCGAGCTTCAGTGTACTAAGATATAAATTTATGCTAAGAACAAAACATAAAAATGTTTTTTTTTGTTGATAATGTCACCCACTGTGGGGAGGATATGAAAAACTGGATATAGGAGATATAAATTTATGGAAAATTAAAATCAAAACAGATAAATTACATTTTAAAGTCATATATTTACAGGTGTGATTAAAGAACAATATCACACAATGCCAGTATATATTTTCAAATCTATCAGAAAAGCTGCATTTGCCTAAAAAAATTTGCAACTTTCATGTAATCCTATTTCACAATCATAGTAATTTCTCCAATCTAATTTGAGAATAGTCGTCGTTTTCTTTTTGTTTTCGAAACACTCATTTTCACAATATAAAATGCTTTCTTCAATCATATCAAAGAGAATATTAATACAGTATTTTACAGATTCAAGACCACTTCAATAGCGCACTTTATTCTCCGGAATTAGTTTTCCTTTTTTCGATTTCAAATTTCTTATTCTTTTTTACTGTCGCTTTATAATGTCAGCTATTTTCTGCTGACTTCTTCCTTTAGTTCGATGCCATTTTACCATTGTCGATATTTACAGTTTTTTTTCTTACTTTTTAGAATGAGGGTAATTTGAAATTTGCGGCAAATTACCTTTTTGGAGTTTGGTTCTGTAAACGAATTGTATTTCCTACACTGATTTAGCGTCAAAACATCCACAAACGAAGGGGGCCAGAATGGAGCATCGGCTCCATATACCATATTTATGAAGTCCAGTAAACAATAGTGTATGCAATCCATCCACTAAAAAAGAGTAAATTATAATACCTTTTAGAACAGAAAAAATTAACAGCATCAAGTGGATAACTAAGACTCACGTCAAACGTCTGGACTATAAAGGTATTGAAACAAAGAAACCATTCACACAAACAACAAAAAGAATTACAGCTACGTCCATGTAGCTATCAACTTGGGTTGATAGAAGGTATAGATACTGCAGGCTAACAAGATAATTAATGCTTTTAGACAGTGTCAAAAGTAAAGCGGCCCCATAATATGCACAATTTTATAAACAAAAGTAGAGTGAACCTAACCAGCGCTTACAATGAACCTAATGGACGCTTACAGCAAACCGGAAGTTGGGGGTCAATAGTGGTGGTCGCTTCCGATAAAGAGAAAAACGGCGATAGACGTCCCCCCAATATCGACCTATTGGTGGTGGGTTTTTGATTCACGTTTTTGCCAGACAAACGGTTGCTGAGATATGGCAAAAGAAAAACGTATTGAAGCACCGACTTTTGACCTCCCATATCCGGTCAGGGAGTGGCCCTAGAGGTCTGATTTTTTTTTTTTTTTTGGATGTGGTCACCTACTTTTTGATGCTGAACACAATGGTGAAGGTTACATTCTAATATCTCTAACCGTTTAGCCTCTACCGAGTGTGACAATCCAGCAACCATAAAAGCAAGAGCGGTCCCCTACGTTTTACAGGCAAGCTGTAACCTAGGGGCCGCTAAAAAGAAATCCCAAAAGATTATCATATCGCCAATATTTCCCTCTCATATAAAATCCAAGCACTGCAATTCCGGAACGACGTATAGCAACGCTCTTAAAAGAGCGATAGATGTTAGGTGAAATTTCTTCCCGTAAAAGAAATGGAATAAAATGAATAATAAGCTGTAGTATTGTAGATAATTGGCGTGCCAAGGATGGCGAATTGTAACCCCCTCAATCAATGAAAAGCAAGAAATCAGCATTTTAAAATTTTATAATGTGTTGAAGAATCTGTTTTTGTTGTACACACATTCTCCAATCTGAATAAATGACCAAACTTTTTTTTTTTTGGTTGAATGGCGAAAACGTAACTACCCCATTCCAAATTTCTGGGCTCGCACTTAAAAATGATGAAGTATACGTTTATTACGTACGTATAGCTAAAAAAAAAAATAAATTAAAAAAAAAAAAAAAAAAAAAAAAAAAAAAAAAAAATACAATTAATCGAAATTATTAATATAAATAAATCGAACAAATACGTAATGGTTATTCCGAAGAACATAGAACTGCGAATTTTTAGAGATGCTCTGTAAAATTTCTTCAGTCATTTGCAGTAAAATTCGGTGACATCTACATCAGGTATTAAACGGACACATTGTTATCCAGAGATTCTTCACAGACATATATACTACTGAATATACATTCCAATATGCCATAGTTGCATATCTAAACTCTTACATGATAAAGTAGTGTCAACACCAAAAATTTACTTTATAGAAGTACAACTTATTTTATAGCATCTTTGCATTTTTATCACTCAGTAAATGTCAATCTATTTCTCTTTGCTTTTAATTATGTAGTGGAATTTTGAATTTGTTTTCCACCTATCATAGAAAAGAAAATTGTGTAACAGTTAAGTTAGGAGATTGAAGGATATGTAACATTTTTTTTAAGTAATTTGTTTTCAGTGAAGCCCAACGCGCATATGCTATGGAAGGAGCGGATTCCAGCGGCAGTTTGACGCCAGACGAGGAGAACGTCACTACAATTGTAAATTCGATCGCTGCCCGTAGAAACGAAGAATGAGTGACAAGCCAATCACATTGTCGCATGAGAGTGGCGGGTACAATCGTGATCTTCGAAAGGTCACGGAACAATACCTTGGTGTACAATCATTTTCAGACAACCAATCATGAAACACTTCCGTTGTTTTTTTACACCATGGCATAACGACGAAAGCGACGTAGTGTGCGCTATCCGCAAATTCATCGCAAACGCACAGTACCGTTGTGCCCCGCTGACGTTACACATTCGCTTCGGACTTTATTTAGAAAGAACCTATGATCGTGATTTTCGAGAAGTCTGAGTAATTTAATGTCCATAAATGTTTCGAAGTCCAGAAATATTAGCAATTTTTTAAAAGACTTATTTTTTATTTTGTTTCAATAATTCAAATTGTTCTACAGGCTACCAAGTCTCAGATACATTATCTTTTCTTTCTAGTAGAACATCCAGCTAACAACATTGGTTATCATTTCCATCAGGGGCGTATATAAGGCCCCCCCCCCCCCAAAAAATAAGGTATGTCCACCCCCGTTTTTTTTTTTTAAAAAAAAAAGTAGGAAATGCTTCACTTCATTGGTTGAA
>JAFIDM010009631.1:116399773-116426331 GCA_023159025.1 Thereuonema tuberculata
TGAAAATCAAAAAATATTTATCAACAAAATCATAAAAAAATGGCTTATTGAAAATACCTAAAAAAAAAAAATCTTTATGATTTTATTTTATTATTGTATAATGATATAAATTATTAAATAAGGAAAAAAAAAAAAAAAGATGTTATTTATGTGTGTTTTCAAAATGTAATTATATATGTATAAAATTTTATTGAATCAAGTTAATTTCAATTGCTTTTTAGAATAACAGACTGTACTAAATTGGCTATCACATATGTACATTTTATTTTTTCTCTATTTTTTTTGTTTTATGTAACTGCATTTGTGGACTTATGAGTGTATTATTTAATTTTATATAGTAAAATAATTTAAATTTAACTTTCTGAATATGTTGATAGGAATATTTCCCTAATAGGACTGAGTTCTATTTACACATTAATAAAAAAAACAAAAACATATATAGATAGATATGAATTTTCTCATTCATTGTTTGGAGATTATGCATCTGCTATAAATATGAAAATTAAGACCAAGAAAATATAAATCCCATAAACTTTACAAGTTCATATTTAAATTTTTCAGAATTTTAAGTGCATTATAAGAGATAAATTGGTTTGAAATCATCCAAATTGCTTGAGTCAGGACCTTAACATTTAATCTTAATGCAACCTAATATATGGATGGATAAAATGTAGCCTGAACACAAACACTAAACGTCCAGAGCTTTCGCCTCAATGTGACGAGGCTTCTTCGGTGGATCTTAATATATCTTAATATAAAGACTAATATATCTTAAATATAAATGAAATTTGCCCTGAAGATTAACAGAACGATGATTAAATAGAAGGTAAAAATCACCATAAACAAGGTCAACCAGCGTTTGACATGTTAAACATAGAATTGATAGTTTTTGTTATAGTTCTAGTCATAAAAGAGATGTGGGTCATTTTCACAAAAAGGGTCAAATAACGGTAAAGACATTGTCAAGTAAATAACACTGAAATCAGTATCCTTGGTGCCAAGAATGAAGTTTCCAGTTAAGCATTGTTATAAAATGAAAAAATGGGAAACATTGCTTTACTTTGTTAGAGAGTAATAACAATGGGAAAAAATGTTATGTATAAAAAATGTCCACTCCGTTAAGTGTCTTTTTTCAAAAATTGGAATTTCAACACAATGCAACACCAAAGCAAATACAATTAAAAAAGAATCTTTGGGATAGTTTGAGTCAATTATGTTCAAGGATTGATTTTATTACTCCCGAACCACTATGCAACAAAATTACATAGAAATAGTTTCAAAACAAGGGTTGTTCACAATTTTGGTTTTCAGATGTCTTTACCGTTATGCAGAAATGTGTTGTAAATTTATTCAGAATATGGAGATTGTAGTTAGAAGGCACCACTACTATCCAGAAGCCCATGCAGCTGTCATCCATTTTGGCTTGTTTCAGAGAATTTCCAACCTGACACAAAACCAACTTTCCAACAAGTAAGTTTTCGTGTCTGGATGTCACACTAATAGATAGTCTTTACTGTTAATGCTTTAGAGCAAACTCAGAGTAGTTTTAAGTGAAACTACAGCTTAATTTATAGTAATACAGCATAGATTTGTCTTCACCTAGGTTGGGGCCATGTGCTTCATGTAAATATCTGTTTAAAAATGTAGTGTGTCTTTACCGTTATCATAATGGTAATGACATTATGTCTTTACCGTAGCACGGACTTATATCGGTAAAGAGAAATTCGTATTAACTGACCGTACAACTTTATTATAATGTTACCTCAGTTTATATCAAAATTATAAACACAAACAGAAATAAAATTATGGTTTTCCATGAAGACAGAATATTTAGTTTTTTTTGTGTTGTCCATTATTTGTACAGATCTATTTACTTGAGTTGTTTGGACGCTGATACAAAAAAATGAATATGCACTCTTTAACAATAACTCTTAACAATATTTGTGATATTATGACTTAAGGTCTTCTTGTATAACTGCTGTTTCTTTTTAATAAAATCGTGAAATAACCGTTGCTGCTATCTTTCCTGTTAATAAGGTAATGGCAAAGACAGTAAGTTTAAATTCATTATTTTATTTGGTCTAAAATAATAAACATCCAGCATAGCCTTGTGCATGACGATACTCAGTCATATAAATCATGCTTTTTTGTGTTCTTAAACTGAAGATTACAACATATGTTTTTTCAAATTCTGTCTTTACCGTTATTTGACCCTTTTTGTGAAAATGACCCATGTGGCAATTCCCAATGGATTAAACACTCCAGATATCTCGGCAACATCTATTGGTGAAAAATTGAATTGTTGTAAATTGTTCATGAATGAATGAAAAAATAGTGTTTTTGTAGATTATTGTAATTCCTTATATAAAATATGGAGGTACCCATATTATTATGGTAAATTCAAATATAAGCTTCATTATTTAACTATCAATAAAACTTTTATTTTATTTTACCCCTTGGGTGTAGATTTAACATTTTTAAGTTTCCTCACTAGCCTGAAGAATCTACGCGATTGCTTAGCAAAACTAGTCGTTTTTTTTAATTACATTCATGTTTCCTTATTTTATTGTGTTTTTATTGTGATGGGTCATTTAGTTAATCATATAAATTTAAAAACGTCAAATTTGAACTTTGAACCTACATCTAATATTGAGCCTCTTGGAATCCTGCTATTTTCGAACATCTAAGGGGCCAGAAAGGAAGCCGATCCAGTTATTCTGAAATTATCAAAGATGGAAACAATAGTACCAGTCATTGGGTCCAGAGACCACCAAAGGATTAATCACTCCTGCTCCAGGACATGACTAACCTAACAACTTCACAAAATGGAACTTTTCACCTGTACGTCAGCAGAACTACCATTGGTTTCTTTTAACATGTGAGCCAGGGCCAGCCCTATAAATTCAGGAAATTTTTAATCTCCTCACTAGCTTGAAGAAGTTAAGCAATTGCTTAGCGACACAAGTCACTTTTTTAATTGTATTCATGTTTACATAATGACAAACTCTTATATTTATTCCTCCTATCAATTCCAAAAGTGATATTTCACAGAAATGCTATCGTTCTGCTTCTTCAAGCTAAACTTCAACTTTGTAAATTAAACAAGATTTGAATAAATAATTCAGTTACAATTCATTAATAATCTATAACCAATATATCGGCAGTACAACAAAAATATTTACAACATAACAAAGATCACAGAAAACTACATTGCAGTTCATTGCTTGTAGATTATTAAGGAATTTTAACTGAATTGTTTATTCAAATCTTGTTCAATTTCCGAAATTTTTCTAAAAATTATCACTAATAAAAATTGTTAAGTCCCACATTATATTGATTATGGTTTCACTTTTTTTATTCTTCCTCTATTGTTGTTTCATAAAAGTTCAATAAATAATTATTATACTTTGTATAATTCTGAGTACAAATAACATTATTTCGTGAGAACAGGCACGTAGCCAAGATTTTGTTAAAGGGGACAGGGGGACCATTACATTAAATTTTTATAAATGACTTTTAGTTAAGACATTATTTACTAACTTTTATATTAACATTATTTTAAAATTGAATTTTAAAATATCGAATATTAAATAGTAGATTATAGATTTATAATTTTTTGATTACGATACGGAGAGAAATGAAAAGTTAGCTCCCTTCCGGGGGAGGGGGGCTACTTATTGATATCAGACTTTGGAGAATAGTTCAACCTGAACAATCAACACAGAATTAATAACATTCGTTAAGTTGCTTTTGTTTATTTCTTTCTTTTTTTAATTTCTTTAAAAGATTTAAGGAAAATTTAAGATTTCTGTAAAAGTTCTTTTAATTTTTTTTTTTTTTTTTTTAATAATGAAATTGAGAATTAAATACATTTTTAAAAGTAATTATTTTTGTTAGTTGAGAGGATTCTACTGAGAATGGAATGTTAAGTTCTTAAGCCAAGCTTCCTGTGATAAGCCGTGCTGCTAATCTTCTACACACTATCTCATTCATTCTGGACGTGTGTTCAAACAAACTTTACAAACCGTGAAAAAAATATTATTATTTCATAATGAAGAAATATTTATTATTCGAACTTCTTACAAAATAAAACCAATAATAATATTTAAAAAAAGATTACATTAACGAATCGCGTCTATGAATATTTCATGAAGATGTAAATATTTCAGTTGTTGATTCTATGTGAACTTCAAATTAACTGAATTTCAAACTAAAGCATCGGCAATGGTTAAAAAAAAAAAGTTTAACACAAAAACTTTAATAATTAAAAATATTTTCCTTTTTTTTTTCTTTTTCAACAACGGCCACACCTTTTGTTCATTTACTTTCCATAACTTCCTGTGTTTTTAGTCAACTTAGAGGATTTTATTTTTCTACTTAAGTAACAGCGCCATATTGTACATCAACAGTCTAAGAAGTTATGAATAATCAGAGAAATAAATTTAGAACAATCCGAAAAATATGTTCAATAATCGGAGCTTTCTTCCAGCACAGCATATAATTTCTAAGACCTTATTCATGAATCAGCTACAGAGAACCGACTGATTAAAACATTCAACAAATCGGACAAAAGGGGCATTACCTTAACGCCGCCGAATTCCTGAAGTTTACAAAACTGTAATCATTAATTTTCTTCAATAATACTTTAAAAACGAGAACATTATACAATAAAACTTACCTAAGCATTTGATTGGTTTTGTTTTTAAAGCCTGTTACTTTCAAAATAACAGATAGAAGACTTATTTCTTGGAAAATAACCAATGTATCATGAGTGCTTATATTCAATGGCAGGAATTGAATGAAGCGCCCTCTTTGACATTTTCCCAACACCTACGATATTTCACGATTCCGAAGTTTCAAACCAAATTCATGTTTCATGCACAATGCTGATAACAATTATTTGAATTTTAATTATAGATATTTACTTTTTACTGTGAGAAATATGTGAACAGAGTTTTTAAAGATTTACGTATTTATTTAATTTAAATTTTAGATAGGAACCGGTGAAAATTGTGTGGGGACTAGAATCTAGACCCGAACCTTTAATTATGTACTTTGTAAACGTTATGATGAATGAAATGAAAAAAAAAAAAAGAAAGATAAGTTTCATATTTCTATGGCAGTAGAAATGGTAAAGTGTTAATCATTCTAAATGACTGGTGGTAACATTTCTATTATTTAAGTTTATTGCTTTTGAAAAAAACAAAAGAAGAAACTAAATTAAAATTTCTGTTAACGTTTGATATAGAGAAATTCTTGTGTAATGAACGTTTTTTTAATTACAGATGAACCCTATTTAATGAACTGGGCAGTTGAATGTGAATATTAACTCGTCCCTGAAGTGTTCCGACTTCCTTGTCAAAGGGACTCCTATACTTTGAAATTCTTAAACAGTACAGAATTTTAGAAATCCCAACCGAAATTTATGTAAAAAGCAGTTATTTTTGATCTTGGTGAATAGACAAACTGCTCATACTGGAAATCGAACTATTAATTCCCATCGTTTACTTTTTTTTTTTTTTACAATGAAATTTGATTCCCTGGAAAATAGAATAATTTGAAAGTCATTACTACATTTACGTAAAGAAATTTGATTGCAAAATGTTGTAATTTTAAAGTGACCCATCTTTAAAACTACCATACATTTTTGGTGTAATTGTAGTTTACTACACTTCAGTTCAACCAGCAGATTTAGCAGTTTTCAGTGTCTTATTATTATTATGTTTCTAATAAAGAGAACATAATCCACCATTGCCCTAGTTTTAAAAATTCCATTATGTTGATATATTTATTATATACTTCAAATACGGTATTTTTACATCTCTGTGAAGATTTGTCAACTACACATTTACTCTCATTTGTTTTTTAATATACATGATGAATCTAAAAAATTAGGACAGTATTTTTAAATGCTTTCTTTTTCTCTTTTGATACCACTGATGCACATGTAATGTAGTATTTGTCTACCCTTCCTTCTTCTTTCTAAGCATATGCTGATTAAATCTCAAGTTTGATTGAAATCGTATTTATATGTAGAAATAAATAGAGTGGTGTTTTAAGTTAAGTAATTCTTTGAAAATGGAAGAAATTATTGGAAATTTATTTATTTATATATCCAAAGAGAAGAGATAGATATACACACACTTTTGTAATTTCTTAATTGAATGTTGTTTCCTTCAATGGTTGATAATAAATACATAAGCCAAAATTTTAAATAAAGATCATTGATAATCATAACCCTGACTTTGATCATGGTCTCAATGTTTTTAGATATTTTGTGCATTTTTACTAAAAAACAAACAAGCCAACAACACTGTTTCTAGGTTAATTTAAATAGAGAAACTTATGTTTTTTCTTTGTTTGCTTTGGCAATAATAGTAAACCATTGATGCTTCAAGTTCAGGACATACAGATGATGATGTATTTCAAATTTGTCCTGATATTTTTATCTTAAAATGTATGAAAATAATTAAACTTACTGCTAATTTTTGGCAGAATTTTAGTGCTGTACAACATTCAGTAACAAGGAACTAGTTAAGATTGTATTTTAGAAGATATTAAATGGAGTGTGTCGACTGTGCTTTATTATTTTTTCTATATGTTTGTATCTAATTCCTTCAATTATTATTTTTTTTTTGCATTAAATTCAGCCATTCAAACATTCTTTTTAGACAATAATATAAATTCAGGAGATCCTTTACTATAAAGTATGAATTGTAGCTGATAGTGTAGCAATTTACAATTATTAAGATTGTTTGATAGTAATAATAGTGAATAAAGATTTTCTGGCTTATTATAATTAACTAGACTACACTGTATGTATATGTTACTGGCCAAACCCAATTTTAGGACAAACTAGTGCAAAACTGGTAATCTCACAGAAATTTGAAGTAATTTGGAAATTCAAGTTAAAATGCGATATTAATGGATTTTTCTCTCTTTAATTTAAGCATTTTTTTTAGCTTTGTAATGTAAGTTAATTTTATTCTAATATTCTTTAATACTATTTCAATCTTTGCCATGCAAAACTCATAGATAAGGCTTTATTGATTGCTGTTAGGATTTGCCAGTTTGAACTAGTCCAAACTAGTTTGTCCTAAAATCGGGTTTGGCTGGCAACATACATAAATTAATGGCAAACAACATAAATGTAAAATATTAAAAACATATATAATCTGGATGTTTTGAGATCTATTCAGAGATCTCTTTTTAAAATAAATGATCAGAAAATTAGAATTTTTACAAAAGGCTGTTTATATTGATCAATGAAGGATACAATTAAAGAAGTTTTCTTATTATCATTTGGGACAGCAGATATCACACTTCTAGTAGCAATAAGGTTTCCTTGAAGACATCAAACTTCAGTTGTTGTAACACTGAAGCATATAATTGACTCACAGCTTTATGCTTACATAATGTTACTTTTAGAAATTTTATTTGTGAAAATGATAGCAATTCACTTTTATACAATTAAATGACTTAATATACTTTTTGTGCATAAGCTTAGAACTTTTATACTCTTTGCAAAGATTCATTCTTGTGTTAGGCTTATTGTAAAAATTCATCATAGACTCATCTGTTTTATAGTCATATGTTTGTGATACATCAAAGCTACCTGATTTTTAATTTTTTTAACAGTTTATCCTGTTAGTTTAAATAAGCATATGATTTAAAACATTTAGAAAATTTCCCATTTAATACATATATGCACCTTATTATAGTGCTTTAAAAGTATGTTTAAAACATTTTATAATGGTTCTCATGTATTTTTAATAGACTGCATTAACAAATAGTTCATTTAAAACTTGTTAGTAAATTTAAGTTTTTAATTTTTTTCTTTCATAGTCCGTTTTTTACATATATCTATACATTTTTTTAACTGAAAATACTCTTTTTAATATTTTTTATTCTATTTCTTAATAATAATCGTTATATATTATTTCTCAAAAATGTTTTTTGTGTCGGTATGGTTTAATTTCCTTAATACTTCATCAAAATCAATGATTGAGAGATCATTTTGAAGATTACGTTCCCTGCTAATGACGAAAAATAAACAAATTGTTTAAAATTAATGTTTCGTTAAAAAACTTTATTTTAAAAATCTTTTTATAAAAATGTAGAATTTTTATTGACATCTATTGACAATCTGTTCATTTATTTATTTCCACATTACCATTCGGTGACTGATCAAGATACCAAGCGAATTAATCACACGTCAACCTTTTTATAAAAATGAAGGCGGCACCCATCTATTGACAAAGTGTTTAATTAACATGCACAACAGCTGTTGGATTTGGGTTTATTACTTCTCAAAGGTGTTTTTTTTTTTTTTTTTTGCGAATTATTCCCACGAATCAACTAGTAATTTATTATTATATTGTTGAATTGTGTGATTTCTGTTTTACTTAGGGTATTTTTTTGCTTTTTGAACGTCTTTATCATGTTCTCACTAAAAAAGTTAAATGTAATTCTATATTGAATTAGTAGGTAATAATTGTTGACAAGCTACATGATCAGTACATTGATGTGATACATACATTTATTTCATTACATCCAGTAGCTATTGATTTAGTGAAACAAACACTTGTCATCCAAATTGCCATCATCCAAGAGGTCATCAGTTTGCACTGAATATCTTAGTTGCACCACTTCACATTTGTAAATTGGAGTGATAGGTTTTCACAACTTATTTTGTACAAAAAGGCCACAAACTTTTATTTCCTCTACAAGTGATGCCACAAACCTTTGACCTAGAGCTTATAATACTAACTGTAAGATCCCTGGATCCTGAAGCTGGGATCTCAGCCATTTTTCATTGGTTATTCAAATAGTTGTATTGAAACATAGGTTTTTCAGTACTAATTTAAAAAAAAATAAATAATTGTTTATGATTTATTTATATAAAGGTTATAAAATAACCAACAGTAAATCATAATACTACTGAATTTGCAACTAAAGAATTGTTATAGACAATATAAATGCAACAGAAACCTGAAAATGTTATTAAACTCAAATCTGGTTTACTAGACACTTTGTAACATGCAAAAATTAAATATTTCATGTTAATGAATAGCTGTAGAGATTACTGTGACATAACAATACTTTTCTGTTAGTGAAGTATTTTTATATAGTTGCATAGCTTTATAGTTTGTTTGTTTGTTTTTTGCACCTGTGGTGATTGATCAAAATGTTGCATCAAGACCCTAGGGTCTTGGGTTTCCAATAACCCTCCTCCCATTCCAGTTTCATCAATTAAAAATATCGAAATAATAATATTACAATTTTGACTGATATTGTTAGCCATGCCTTTATCATTCTCACTTTGTAAGATGTGAGGCACTCTGAATTATAAAACTGTTAAGCAAAAATCCACCAAAAAAAGTTATTGGATATAGAACATTGCTTTTATGTTGTCAAAATTTATTGGAATTACACATTTTGCTTTTGGAAATAAATTCTTCATGACAGATCATGGTATATAATATTTATTATTACTTAGCATCTTACCACTTTATATTCAACAGATGAATGCTAGTGGAGCAAAAATATCAAAAACAATCTTAAGTTGCTCCTGTTTAAATACAAGGAGAATTGTGGATTTTTCTGTTTTTAATAAAAATTGTTTTGTCACAAATTTCCATCATTTTCTGACCAAAGAATACTGAATATTACTTTTTGTTTCATCTGAAATCCTTGAATCTGCAGTTTCCTAAATAAAACATCTGCTACAGCAAATGCAGTCAATTGTTTTTGATTACATTTCTCTCCTTATTACTATAATAAGTCCTTTTTTTTCATTAAATCTCTTTCATGAAACTGATATTGTCATCTGTATCAATAACAGGATTGAAAGTACACTTTTTAACAATAACAATTTCCATCTGGGTTAAGATTCAAAAACATTATTTTTTTTATAAAATAGTAAAATGAATTTCACACAAGAGTTAAGAACAAAGAGAACTTCCATCATGTAGAATCAGGTATCAGCTGTGCGGAGACATTTAATCTCTAGAAAGCTTACTCAATATATCAGTTGCATTATTACTAGAAACACTGGGTGGCTAAATAAAAAAAAAAAAAATGCATCCTTAATAAAGGAAGTCTTTGAATTGTGCTCAAATCACGGGATAGCTGTTAGGAGTTTGTAATGAGAACTTGACAAACTTGAAACAGCTTCCCTGGGATCTCGGCATGATTCAAAGGTTTTCGTCATTAACTGAAAATATAAAGCATGTCTTACTGTTGCACTTGAATATTTTTCATCTGTGTACATTTGGCAACACTAAATCAGCTGAAGGGATTTCCTTAAAATTTGGTTCATTGCTTATTTATAGTCCATCATAAAATATGACCATGATTATTTTGGTCTCTTACTCTCCCCATCCCTCAAAATTATCACCTCTCCCATCCTAACATGCTCAGTCCCTAATGTATGATACCTGAGCATATTCCTAGTTATTATTTTTTTTTGTTTGCTCTATAATATGCTTTCAATTTTATTTTATTTTTTTCTATTGGTTCTTTGTGGTCAAATATTAACTTGCCTGAGAATTTGGTTTCCAAATTGATATTGTTTTTATTTTCTTTATCTTTATTGTTGAGGAGGCCATTTTATTTTCTACAATTAAAAAAGAAATATATGTTTTGCAAATGAAATACTATGTTAAGCGATAAAAACTCATAGGATTCTATCTCCTATTTTAATTTGCAATTTAAAAATATGAAAAATACTTCAAATAAAGAAAAATTAAAAATTTCATAACCCAGCACATTATATAAGTAATTTTGTTGATATAGAATTGAAGCACTTAACCATACTGTTACATTTCAGTATGCACTGTGCTCTCCAGAGTCATAAACAAATTCAGTATTTTCATGATTAAGGGACAACCATGAAGTCAATGACCATTTGAAATGATAATTTAGCAGATTAACATATTTTTTTATTTGTTTGTTGTAAGGGATGGGAGTCACTTCCTTATTTATTATGAATATTACTACAAATAGTAAAATGGTATAAGTAATAATTAGGGCAAGGCATTTAATGACTTATAATTTGCTAATAAATGACAAATAAAAAATGCATTTATGACCTAAAAATAGTAAGAAAATGACCAATAAAACATTTGAATTTATTACATTAAACCTTTTTTAACTTTGACAAAAAAAAAAGCTACTTGTTTTCTGGAAAAATTTGTTGGCTTGAATGAGGACAAGCAACGATACTGAATAAAAAATAAAATCTCAAAGTATAAAAAAATTACATTGCCTTCCAAAAAACTACTAAAAATGCTCAAAATGACCTAAAAATTGCCAAAAAATGACCTATCCCTAAAAAACGCCGAAAAATGCAAAAAAATGCCCTAACGAATTGCCTTTATTTACCAATTATTTAATGTTACACATTTTCATATATGCGAGCCATCTTTCAACCTTCATAGAAAAAAGATGCAAAATCATCAAATGCATTGCCCTAGTAATAATAGATATTTTATAAAGAAACTGGAAAAGACTGAAATGGGATTAATAGGTTTCCAAAATAATTTCTAGTCTTTCCTTAACCTTCCCTCCATTAAAAAAAAAAAATGCATTTATTAAAAATTGCCTATTATCAGTATTTTCAGTTAACTTTCTTAAATTTAGCCATTTTGTGTATAAAGTACATATTTTGTTCTTATAATAGTTTTGCTTTGGTATACATATGCCAGGTTTATTTGGAAAGAAATAAGTTATATTTGAATTATTAACTGTGAATCAAGACGTAACTTTTGGTTTTCTAATTGGTGACCACACCTGAATGAGACAAGAAATGATAATGATTGCAAAAAATATATGTCACCAATTGTGAGATAGTAATTGCAATTTTGAACCAATAACTGTTTGGCAGATTTGAGTGCACATGGGTCATAGCAGAGTAGGGCCAGATTGAATACAGTGGATATTACTTTAAATTCGAGTTCTTTGAACTGCAGATAATACCATGTGAATGAGGTGATTGGGTCACTTCTATATTTAAATTATAATCAATCGTAAGACAGAAACAAGGAAACGGATGTGTTGTGCAAATCTATAAATGCTGTCCAGATATTATTTGAAAAACCATTATTATCAATGTGGCAGAAATGTATAATGGTACAAAAAGCCTCATTCTCTTAGCTTAAATTTATATAATCTTTCAAATCTCATTCTATTTGCTTAGATTTATATATGTTGATGAATTGTTGAAAAAGAGTTGAACTTACATTCTGTAAAATCTCATAAGTAATGTTGATTAATTTACAATTTACAGAGCTTCAAATAGAAGGTATCATCAAAATGCAGTGACTGGAGGATGATCACCAAAATTACATCACAGTATCTAAAAATTTTGAGAGTCAATTCAGATTTTAAATGCAACAATAAAAAGATAACACATAACTTACCTGGGATCACTAAGTATGTGACTTCCCAAAAGATAATTCCTTACAGTTATAAATATCTATGTAAAATTAAAAATTATTATAGATATGGCTACGTTATTAGCAACTTTCCATTTTTTTGGAAAATATACTTGATTAATTAAAATAATAGCTATGTATGAACATTTATCTGAGTGATTTGTGTATTCTGTAATCTAATAAATACGAGGGTAAGTCAAAAAGTAACCTTAATATGGTCATAAAATAATAATACTAATAACAGTAATAATAATAATTCACATGAATTATTTATATAAGAATAAAAAAAAAAGGAGACTGATTAAAATTGGTCATGGATTGGAGGTGAAATCAGAGGGATTAGATTGAAATGTGACATGAGAGAAAAAAGGCAAAAGGAAGAAATAAAAATAACTGATATTCATAGAATGGTGGTGAAACCATAGGGAAAAAAGATTAAAGTATGACATGAAAGGAAAGTAAAGAAGAGGAATATAGGGAGGGAGTTAATTGAATAAATAAGAAACTATGCAAAGGAGAAGGTTAGATGAGAAAGTAAAATAAAAATAATTAAAAATATATAAAAAAAAACAGCCAGATTAAAACTTATCTGCATTGGTAGTGAAATCAGAGGGGGATATATTGAAATGTGATATGAGAGAAAAGGGCAAAAAAGAAGAAATAAGAATTGCTAATAATCGTAGAATAGTGGTAAAACCATAGGGAGAAAAATAAGCTGCGACATGAATGGAAAGTAAAGAAGAGGAACCAGTTGCTCAGAATAAACAACATGAGAAACTTATCCGAGAAACTAACAACGGAAGTTGTTAGGTCTGTGCTAACCTTGATGTAATTGATATACAGGGTGATTCACAAAGATATGCAGAAACTTCGGGAGCTAATTCTACACTCATTACCAAAAAAAAAACGACGCACCTAGAAGGAGTTGTCCGATTGTATTGAAATTTCGTATGCAAAGACATTGGGACCGCCCATTCAAATGATTAAACTTTGGTGTCCAATGAATGAATAGCGAGAGCTGCAGCGTATCGGAACTGCGCACTCAGCAGGTGTATATAAGAAGCAATTCTCAATCTGATGGTCAAAATTTCTGTTGCATTGCAAGTTAGGATACCTTTCAACGACTGAAAAAATGCCTCGCATCAGGATTCGAGCTCATTATGTGCAACTGTCAGAGTTTGAAAGAGGTCGTATCATTGGATTGAAAGAGGCAGGTTGGACAAATCGGAGAATCGCTCATCATATGGGTCGAAGTGATGCGGCGATTAGAAGATGCTGGCAGGAATGGGTGGACAATGGCAGAAGGTATCGTTAGCCCTAGGGCCACAGCAGAGCAGGAGGATAGAGTGATTGTCAGATCAGCTGTCACAGCGCCTGAATCATGTTTATCAACCATCAGACGTGTGACCCGCACACAAGTGTCCACCATGACCATTCACAGACGACTGAGAGAGCGACATCTACGCTTGTACCGAATGCTACGCCACCTGCCACTCACGTCTGCACACCGTCAGACCAGATTACAGTGGTGCTTGGCTCGATCCGGTTGGAATGATGCTGACTGGGGACGTATAGTGTTTAGCGACGAATCCCGCTTCCAACTGTGTCCTGACAATTGTCGCAGACGTGTCTGGAGACGCCCAGGGCAGCGTGCCGATCCTGCTTTCACTATTGCACGCCAGACAGGCCCTCAACCAGGAGTTATGGTCTGGGGTGCCATTTTCCTTGATAGCCGGACCCTTTGGTCGTCATTAGCGGCACACTTAAAGCACAGCGGTACGTCAACGACATTCTGAGACCTGTTTTGCTACCCTTCCTTTTGCAGTACCCTGGCCTTATTTTTCAGCAAGATAATGCCAGACCACATATGGCACATGTTGCTATGACCTGTCTTGCAGCTTGGCCAGCGAGATCCCCAGATCTCTCTCCAATCGAGCATGTCTGGGATATGATGGGAAGGCGGCTGCATCCACCAGGGAATGTGGATGACTTAGCCCGACAATTGAAGCAAATTTGGCAAGAAATACCACAGGAGACCATCAGGAAGCTTTATCACTCTATGCCATGTCGTGTGGCTGCTTGCATTCTGGGTATAGGTGAGTCAACATCTTATTGAGCTCGTTACTTTGTAACTCTGAAATAAATCATTCAATTTGTCTGAAATTTTAATCATTTTCTATTCTGTACATAATCTTCCTCTCCACCAATTTTTGTCTCCATCGGACAACTCCTTCTAGGTGTATCGTTTTTTTTGTTAATAAGTATACATGTAAAAGTAAAGAAATAAAGTTATATAAACATAGGTCCGGAAATGCTTCGGTAGCGAGTTATGGCTAGCGAAAGATTTCGCCCATAATTTAGTACCCTGGGTGAAATGAAATCAAGGTGAGCAACATCTTCTAGACTGCATTATCCAGCGTCATACTGCACGAACAATAGACATGATGGTTTGGGAAGAATTGGGCATAATAGGCAATCTCGGCTGTTATGAATTGTGGGCATTCTCAACAGCAACTGCTACATGAGGGAAGTTGTGGAGGCTGAAGTCATACCTTTACTTCAGCACACTCCTGGAGCCATATTCCAACAAGACAACGCCTGAATACATGTTGCCAGAAATGTCCAGGCTGTCTTCAAAGCAATCTTCGAACATACCCCTTCTTCCCTAGCCTACATGTTTGCCCAATATGTCACCTATTGAAAAGTCACTCGGCAACAGCCCGTCATTGTCATCCAGTAGCCAATACCAATAAATTGTGAACTCAGATAGAAGCAGGGCAGGTGATACCCCAGGAGCACATCTAAGGCCTGTTTGATTCGATGCCACGGCATACAGCTGCTCTTATTGCCACTAGTGGAGGCTTTACACTATATTGATTTTTTGCAAGTACTGTTGTTGCATTGCTCTGAAACTTTAATCGTTTGTTTGTATCACTATTAGTAATGTGTACAATAAATTTCCTTCCATTCTGATGGTTCCGTCATAGTGTTGCAATTTTCACAAACATGAATGTATGTATATATATGGGTCTGTGTATATACATATACACTATATGGCCAAAAGCATCCGAACACCAACTGTTGTACAATCAGAAAGTCACGTGGTGCATAATAATAGGAGGTTGAGCCACCTTTAGCAATCACAGTCTGCACTCATCTGGGAAGATGTTCCACTAGATTTTAAAATATGTGAGCAGGAAGTTTCTTCCATTCGTACATGAGAGCTGCAGTGGGTCCGACCACTGAAGAAGGGCGGTTGGGCCTGGTGCGTAATCTGCATTCTGATTCCTCACAGAGGTGTTCTATGGAATTCAGATCGGGACTCTGTGAAGACCAGTCTAGTAGTTCAACACCCATCTCTTCAAATCACAGCAGCACAGACTTTGCTCTGTGGACAGAACAGTTATCGTGTTGATACAGAAACAGTCCTTCCCTGAACTATTGCCAGAGAGTGAGAAGTGCAGAGTTGTCAAGAATGTCGACATACATCTCAGTGATCATGTTTCCGGTCAAAGAAACTAAGGGAGCAGACAAAACCACAAAAACAGCCCCAAACCATGATGCCGCCACCACCAAACTTGACAGTTGCTACAACTCAGGTAGGAAACGCTCTCCTAGCATCTGCCAAACCAAGACACGTCCATTGAACTGCCAGATCGTGTAGCAGGATTCATCACTCCAAAATACTTCTTTCCACTGCTCCACAATCCAATGGCAGTGCGCTTTGCACCACTGCAAACACCGTTTAGCATTCACCTTGCTTATACTGGGCTTGTGAGTGGTCGCACAACTGTGGAAAGCTGTGTTTCAACTTCCGACGAACAGTCCTGATGCTAGCAATGACGCCTGAAGCTGTTTGGAACTCACTAGTGATCACTGGCAACGGAAACTTGCGATTCTTCTGTGCTACCCTCTTCAGGGTTCGATGGCTATGATCTGTAAGTTTCTTTGACCTACCACTGTGATTTCCTGCCGTTGTCATTCCCAGACAATTCCATTTTATGATATCACTTACAGGTGATTGCGGCACCTGTAGCAAGGCCGATATTGCACAAACCAATTTGTTGCACCAATGGCATCCAATGATTTTGCCACATTAGAAATCACGCATCTCATTAAATGTCTAATGCACGTTTATGACTACCCGATGCTGCTGGGACCACTTTTATTTTGTTCTGTGATGTCATAGCATGCAATAACAGCCACATCCACTTCTCCAGAGAGGTGTCCGGATACTTTTGGGCAGACAGTGTATATTGAACTACCAGTCATAGCTGGCTTCGTCATAGTAAACATAGAAATTCATGCATGTCGTATTTATTGATATAATTTGTAATAAAAAAAAAAACTACACAAATAACAAAAAATGTCTGCTAATGCATCAAATTAAGGGTAACCCATTGAAACCTAATCGTCATCTAAGGAGCATTGGAGGGTTATCCGCTGCGCAATAAGGAAAAAGGTGAAGTTTGGGGATTTTTTCCTGGACAGCTACTGACTCGATCGACTTGAAATTTGGATATACTTTAGTTTAGAGTGTCTACTATACAATGAATATTTTTTTAATTTCTGCCTATCCAAAAAAATGCAGATACAGACAACTGTGTCCATAAACTGTTATAGATACAGTTGAATAAAAATATATATTGGATAGTAGACACTCTAAATTAAAGCATATCCAAATTTCAAGTCGATCGAGTCAGTAGTTGTCGAGCAAAAAATTCCCAAACTTGAGGACAAACAGTTTTACCAAATAGGCAGAAATAAATACCCAATTCCTACAGTGTCTGGGCCTCTGAACACAATGGTGAAGTCTGTTTGCCAATCCGACCTTCTGTTCAGAAGTTGTTAGGGTGGGACAGACTCAGATGGACTTACAAGACAAACACAATAGCTCCCAAATGGGTCACTAAAAATGCATGCAGTATGACTTACAAATAAAATGAAAAAAGAATAAACAAATAAAGGGGGGAAATAGGAACTGCCCCCTATGAGAGACGGTCAATTTCATTCTTGTAGAAGGTTTGAGGCTGCTAACGGATACACAATTTTACCAAGTCGCCCACGTCCTTGTCCGATTCAAATCAATGTCCCGAATGTCTCTCTTCAGGCTGACAAAAATGTGGAATTTTCATGGGGAAAGATCTGGGCTGTAGGGAAGATGTTGAAGTGTTTTGCAGCCAAATCCCTGAAGTGCATTCCTCACCAGTTGGGAAGTATGGGGGTGGGTGTTATCATGAAGAAGGATAATGCCGTTCCAGGGCGTTTCGACTTTATGGCGCACCTCAGTTTCTGCAAAGTGTCTTCATACACTTTGATTGTGGTTCCATGTTCAAGGAAATCGACAAGCAGCAGGCCTTTGTAGTCGAAGAACGTTAGCATGATTTTTTCGGAACTTGTGTGTATGGCTTCGAACTTTTTTGGTTGGGGAGAATACACATGTTTCCATTGTTGCTTTGCCATTTGCTTTCGGGCTTAAACTGATGGCACCATATTTTGTCCCTATCATGATACGGGACAGAAACACATACTATTCCTTATGGTGCCACTGCAGGTGAACCAGAGATAGAGCCATTCTCTCCTGTCAGTTGATGTGATACCTATTGTGCGCAAATTTTTCGGTGCTGCAGATGATCTTTGATAATGCCGTGTGTAGAGCCATGGCTTATCTCCAACAAAACATGAATTTCTTCCTCTGTGATCCATCAGTTTTCACAGATAAGACCATCCACCCGTTCAATAACTTCAGGAGTAATGATGCGATGGGAACGGATTATCTTGCAGTGAAATGTGTCCTTCTCAGAATCTCTTATGCCACTCCAGCACACGTCAACGTGACATGCAGTACTTGCCATACACAACAGACATGCGATGATGAATTTCTTGTCCACCAACACCCTTAGCAGTAAAAAAATTAACCACACACCTATGTTTTTCTTTACTGGCCTCCATTTCCGATGGTGGACGAATACATGTATGGAATACATGTAATCTTACTTCCAGTGCAATAAACAAACAAATAGCACTCGAAGTTAGAGTTGTCACTCTACTGCCCTCATTCCCGACAGATTTCCCTATTGTCAGTAAACATCAATTTTACCAAATTCTCAGCGCTTCAAGTGGGCTCGGTAGCCAAGTGGGTAAGGGCGCTTGGCTGCGGGTTGGAGGTAGCAGGTTCGATTCCCGGCCTCGGCGGAGGGCGGGAATTTTTCCACGCTCAATTCTCCTCCAAACGGGTCCTAGGGCCTACCCAACCCTCTGTAGAATGGGTACCGAGTTTCTTTCCCAGGAGTTAAAGACGGGTGGGCGTCGGGTTGACCATCCGACCTCATACTAGTCCCGTTGGTCAAGAAACGTCGGGAGCTTATCTCCCGCGCACCCGTGGGCCTGTTTCGGGGCAGCAGCTTGAGTGCTTCAACTTCTATGCATGGTGACCCATTTTCATTTGACTGCTCCTAATACGTTATCCGATGCATTTTTCTACTTAAAAACCGAATACCCAAAGAATTGTGAGGAAAGTAAGTTCACTATTATGCTGGGCGAACATGTACCAATATGCGGCAATATTGGTGGACAATATTGGTCATTATTGATATTGGCGGTTGGTATTGTCCGCAAACACACAGGTTTTCCTTTAACGAGTATTGGCCTGGTTACGGCGTTTCTCACTAGGGAGAGCTAGAGAGAGCGTGTTTCCGTACAGAATCGCTATAGTATTAAACGCTGTCCCTCTGTAGAAATCAATGAGAAGTCTTTCCTGATCAATTGAATAAATGTTGTTGTTTGGATTTCCTTTTTTTGGGCCGACCCATTTTGCTGATTTTAAGCCTTGTTTCTCAAACAAAATGGCCGGCGTGAGTGAGTGATTTTCCGATTTTCAAAGTCCCGCCCGCCTTCGAAGTCACCATTGTCACGTGATTTCATCCGTTCATGTGATTCGCTCGCTCACCAGCAATATTTCTCGCCAACTAAAATTGGTACTTTTTTTCCGACAATCGCCAATGGGCAATATTGTTCATTTTTATTGCTGGAAACGGTTGGTACCAATGAAAAGGACCAATATTGTCCACCAATATTGCCGCAGATTGGTACGTGTTCGCCCAGCATTACAGGAAAAAAATATATTATTTATTTTCAGTGCCAATTGTATATTAATATTATAAAATACTATTAATGCTAATGAAGTCACACTCAAGAGCGGTCAAGAAAAACGCCTATCCTCGACAGTGTCGCAGCGAGAAGTGTGCTTTGAATGATTAGCAGCGAGATTCCAAGAACCCAAATCCTCCGAAGGGGTAGGAAAGGAATGAAGTGACAGGCGTGGTCGAAAATTCCCTGTAAAGGCTTAGCTTTCTTAAAGTGAAGGGGCAGGGCTGAAAAGACAACACGATGGCATACAAAATGGAGAAGAAAGATGCTTTTGGCCATTTTTGAGGATGACGAATTATCCGGAGTAGAATTAAATTTGGTGACGGGTAAAGGAGGGTTATTTTACATTATTGTGTATGAGACCTTGTCGGGACCAAAGGAAAACTACGGCTTAAACGAAGTGACGATTTAACGGGGTTTTACTGTATCTTAATTATGAAAGTAATTTAATTTTAACAAAAGGCCAGAAGAAATTACAAAGCAGCTTGCAATAAATAAATAAACTTAGAAAGTGTTATTTATTAGTATCTTTATAAGTTAGCTTGTATTTCCTTTATTTCCAAACAGCAGTGATCACAAAAATAATAATATGGGACAATATTGGACATGTGTTTTAAAATAGGGGCATTTAGGCATGCAGACTGTAGTAGTATGATTCCAGGTACAAATAATTAAAATATGGAATGGTTGGTCAATTTATATACAGGTACCCATACCAAAAGGAGGATAACTTGTGTTGTGACGGAATTTTTCTAAAAACTACATATTCATTGTATATATATCTAACTGTATAAAAAGACAAGACCTGACTCACTCACTCACTCTTTCACTGACTCATCAGCCCAAACCGTTGGACCTAGAAAGCTGAAATTTTGCACAGAGGTTCCCGTTATGATATAAGATATCTAACTCAAAAATCAAACTCAAATATCAAACACGAAATTTTTTTCACAGATACCTCTCATAAAGTTCTCTTTATACTGTAAATATCAAATTTTTATTAGGTCCCCCACCAGAGATATTGGGGCTCAAACTTTGAAAAAAATGAAAAAAGAGCATTTTTAAAGCGCTATAACTTAATTAGGAAGCCAGTAACAGAGCTGAAATATTTCTTGCTAAACCTTTGGATGTAAATCTTTCCTCTAAAAAATTTATAGCTTTGCTATTTCATTTCTTCCTGCTCAAAAAAAACCCGGAACTTGATTTTTGTTCAAAAGCGAATATCAGTTTCGGTTCTAAATTTCAGTCATTTGTGTTAGAGATATGGAAAAAGGTATAGGACATAAAATGTAGCTTAGAATGTGCTGAAAATAATGTTTTTTACTACAGCTTTCTATCATTTTTCTTCGCTGAGTTATCAAAATTACCGCAACTATCTGCAAAGGCAAAAAATGCCGGAAACCCTAAAACAAAAATGGACGCCATTTTTAAAGGAAATCAAATAAAAAAAAAATAATGCTTGTTTTGAAGTACTCATGCATAGGGCTAACAATAGAAAAAAAAAATCATTTTTTTTAAAAATGGTCGAGCAACCAATTAAATGTTTTCTGGACCGTTTTATATGGATTGACCCTCATGACCTTAAGTGATAACTCCGACTCCGACCCAGCTCATACTGAAAACGAAATAAAGGAGGAAAGTGACCCTACATTTGAAGCAAGTATGAGGTTCTTCAGAGCCTCACTTTTTATCTCAAGAAGATCTTAATGATCTTATACGGGATTTAAATTTGTCTATAAACAGTCGGCTGAGCTTTTAAGTTCCAGGCTCAAAGGTTGGAATCTATTCCAAAAAGATACATGGATATGCAGTGGCGTACCAATGCCTTTGGGGGCCCGGGGCGGGAGCTCCATTATTCAACAACCCAAAAGAAACAGGGGGGGGCCCCCTAGGCTTGCTTTACAACCAAAAAAAAAAAAAAGGAAATGAGGCTGGTGGGGGCCCTCTAGGCTTGCTTTACAACCAAAAAAAAAAAGGAAATCTTGCTTTTCCAACCAAAAAAAAAAAGGAAATAAGGCTGGTGGGGGCCCCTCTAAGCTGGTTGATAGGGCCCCTCCCAAGCGGGGGCCCGGGATGGACCCCCCCCCCTTGGTACGCTACTGTGGATATGCATTTATCATATGGATTTAAGTTACTACTTCTCTAAAGAAGGCCGTGTAGTTTTTTTTTGTAATATTGAAATGGTCTGCAATATGTCTTTAAAAATTCACTTCTTGGACTTCCCTGAAAATCTTGGTGCTGTCTCTATTGAGCATGGTGAGCATTTTCATCAGCAGATTTCTACTATGGAAAAGAGGTGCCAAGGCAAATGGAGTCCCAGTATGCTGGCCGACTACTGCTGGACCATGAAGAGAGACATCCCGAAGGCAAAAAAATAGCCAAAAATCATCATATACAACTCTTTAGATAAGCCACAATTAGCCGTACATTTATTATTTTGTGTTTCGTGAGTACTAATTCTTTTAAACCTTTAAACATGTGTCACAAAGTAAAGCCCTGCCTGATGGAAAAAAAATCTGAGAACAAATTTGAACTCAGCATGAAAAAGATAGTTAGATTCCGTTTATTTAGTCCTTGTGAAAGAAAAAAAGTTTTTTTTTGTAGACCAGTGTCATTAGTGCAATAGTTAGGCCTAATTTTAAAAAAAATAAAAATTGAAATATTTTTAGTGTTTTTTTTAAAAATATTTTTTAATATTTTGAGGCATTTTTAACGCTGTTTATGTGACGAAGTGTCGAAGCATTGGCTTATATTGATAGTGTATAACGACACGTAAATATTTTTAATTATAAATAAAAATTGTGTTTTTAAAAATTGTTTGAGATTATTTTTTTTTATGTGCTATCAAATACAGTACCTTGAGATACGAACGCCCCAACATACGATTTTTTTTGTATACGACGAAAATTTTCATATAATTTACGCCTCGAAATACGAAGAAATTTTTGAGATACGAATAGCTAATACAGGGACGCCATCTTGAATGAATTTAGTTTCATCAAAATTCTCTTTCTGCCTCCAAACACGACGTCTATCCTCCAGCCCATGGTTCAACAAGTTATTTCCAACTTCAAGAAGTTGTACACAAAACACCTTTTTAAACGGTGTTTCGAGGTGACGGAAAATACTAACCTCACGTTAGGTGAGTTTTGGAAGGACCATTTTAACATTGAAATCTGCCTTAAACTGATTAATCTTTCCTGGCAAGAGGTTACCATGAGAACCCTGAACTCGGCTTGGAAAAAACTGTGGCCCAGTGTTTGTACTGAGCGTGACTTCGAGGGATTCGAACAGGTAACAGAACCATTGTTGAGGAGGAGATTGTATCTCTTGGCCGTTCCATGGGGCTGGAGGTGGATGAGGCAGATGTTGTGGATCTGGTGCAGAAGCATGCAGAAGAACTCACGAGTTATCCAGGGGTTGGGTTCACCTCAAGTTAAAATCACTGGCTAAGAACCATGATTTTTAATTTGTTTCTGTTTTTGTTTTGTTTTTTTTATTTTGTTTTCAGTAACAAAAAAAAATCCTTCCCATAAACAAGAAGGCAGTATGTTATCGATATACGACTCGGCACAGTTATAGAAAAAAAGAAGATAGTTGTCACCCCTGGACCAAAAAATTTGTTCTTCCATTTCTTAAAACAAAGATGCACATTTATGGTGTTCGCAAAACCTACCCTATATGGGAAGCTTATCCTTACACGAGCTATGCCCTGCGGTTTCACTCGCGTTAAATTCGGCCCTTCTCGGTAATGTTCGGTTCTCGTCGTGCCGCCAAGCTGTCCCATCGCACCCGTTGGTTGACGTTTATGTTTACTGCTCCGCTCCTATTGGTCGTAGCGTGATGTTATACTGTACAGCCTAAAATCTTCCTCAATAAACGGGTTATCTAACGCAAAAAGAATTTTTCAAATCGGACTGGTAGATCCTGAGATTAGCGCGTTCAAACATACAAACTTTTCAGCTTTATATATTAGTATATAAGATAAGATTGCACAAGATATGCTTCCACCTAATTGAATATAAATGCAACAGTCACCAGAAGAAGACTGTATTTGTTCTGATAAAAATAAAAACTTTAAACTGATTGTATAATAGCCAATATTCACTGTAATGAAGTTCCCTGTAATACTGCATCGCTATTTTCTATTTCATTGACCAGCATTCAATGAAATGAAATGAGACACTGCTGATCGTTGGCATTAGGCCTAATGTTACCCAAATGGTATAAGGAAGTAGCTACCTATATACAAAGCAAAACATCAAAAAAAGAAAACACTCCATTTGTCTAATAACCAAATAAAAAAATCAGAAACATTCAGTTTCAATACAAAATCTGAATAGTCATTTAATTTTTGGTATGCGTCTATTCAAGTGATAAAAATAGAAAATAGTCACGACTATTTGCTAAACTGAGAATTCTTTCTCGATAATTTTATGGAAACACTGCCAGACTCTTTAAAGACTAACAAGGAGACGACACACCTTGTATCTTTCAAATACGAGTGCCCTTTTGTGAGATGAAAGTACACATGAAGTACTTCAAAAATATATATAGGTATTGGGGCCAACAGCCTACAGATTTCGAGATATTCGGTAAGATCAAAAAAATTTGCGAGTTTCCAGCGTCAATATCTGCGTCCTTGTAGTTCGATAAGTCTAGGAATAACTATCCTGCAAATCAACGGTGCAATTTATAAACATTTGTGAAATTTCATTGAAACTTTGATAGTTATTTAATCCTCTACTTTGACACTTACTTTTCATAATTGTAAAAGTATCCAAGTTCTTCTAATTCATTTTATAAAATATTAATTATAAAAAAAGCTTTATCATTTTTAATGATCGACTTAAGTTTGGTAAAAAAAATCTCTTTTCGATAATTCAGCTAAAAGCATTCACTGCGATATTCAATAAGTAATTGGTAATTCAAAAGAATACATGTATGCGTTGTATTATAGATTGTATTATAACTAATGTAATTTAAATAAATAATTTTGAATGAAATCAATTCTTTTGCTGTGTACATTATTAGCCTGACTCTACTACCAGATAGACACAATAGTAAGCAATGCAGTAACTAGTTTTACCGTATTGTCCGGCGTATAAGACGACTTTTTAAACCAGGAAAATCTTCTCAAAAGTCGGGGGTCGTCTTATACGTCGGGTGCTGAAACTTCAGAGCCGGACTGGAGAATCTGCGGTCGCCGCAAATGGTGGGGGGAGCTCAAAAACGGCCGCGGCCGCATCCCTGCATTATGCGGAAACCGTATGAAAGCAGCAAGGAATGAGATCCATATGATGACTGTCTTACAAATGTATCACAAGATATCATTGATGTACTTATGATATCAGATGACGAACAGGAGGATTTTGAAGGCTTTTAAAGGAAAAGTTTAATCCACTTGCACTGTTTTATGTTTACATGTTTGATGACAAACAGCGTTATGTTTATAAGTGACAGTTTTCCTGCTCAGTATCTGCATGTCATAAGCATTTGAATTAAAATTACCGTATTGAAATCAAATCTGAGGTTTTTTAAATTTTTATTTAGTGTGCGTTGGAAGAGGGGTAGTCTTATACGGCGAGTATATCCCAAACTCTATATTTTAATTGGAAAAATTGGGGGTCGTCTTATACGCCCAGTCGTCTTATACGCCGGACAATACGGTACTTATTTTTGTTTGTTTGTTTGTTGGTGTCTAATAATCAAAATACCAAAAATTTCAACCGAGGAAACCAAAAACAGATCCTAATCTTCTGTTCAGGGGCTACTACCACTCGCCCCTAAATAGCTAAGCAACTGATAAAATTTAAAACGGGAAATAAAGTTAAAATTTAAAACGGGAGAATTAAAATTCTCTTTTTTTTTTTCAAAATCAAGAAGTAAATAAATTAGTATTGATAGAGGGATTTCGAAGGTGCAATAAAAAAAAATAGAGAGAGGGAAAGATAAATTAGTTCAGTTACAGAATCATATGCTCCATTATAATACTAATAAATCCAGTTTTTTATAAACTTAATATAATGGATGGAAAACCCCTTATATTATGTAAAAGTAATATCTCTCCTTGCAGCAGCAAAATATTAAAAATGCAGTTTCATTATAAACATTATAAGAATTTACAAATAATGTCTAATTTGAATGAATTTGAATATTTATCTGAAATAACAAGATTGGCTTTAAATTTCACCATATAATTAAACTTTAAAAAATATTCATGTGGAATTACACTATTAAAGAAAGAATCAAGGGTTCTTCCAAAAGATTTTTATAAATTAATTATGAATACAAACCATTTGAAGTAATTTTCCTTATAGACAGGAAGTCTTCCACTTTTGTATTAATTCAAAGGTTGTAGAAGATAATATACATATAAATATTCCATGTTGCAGTTTGAACAGGTTATTGAATGTATCATATAAAGACACTGAAACCCAAAAATTCTTCTAGGAGAGCCAATTGTAAATAAAGCAGTTCATAAAGTGTATAAATTGTAACTATATACATATATAGATCAAATAAATATAAATAAAATAAAAAAAAATAAGTATTTTCTAAAATTTCTGAAAATTTTAAGGTTCTTTTTTAGTTTCAATTCGATGAGATTTTCCCAAAACTGGAAAGGAATTTAAACTTTAAATAATCCCTATACAAATCAGTTTCTAGAAGTTTCCTAGAAATACAGAATAATATATATGTTCCACATAAATATTTCCTTGAATTCTAGCTACACATTCTTTGGATGAATAAGGCTTATTATTATTTGTTATACAAGTCCACATAACAGAAAGGAAGGATTAATAAACCTATCTTAAATATTATTAAATAAAAGTTCTCTTTTGATAATAAGAAATATCAAATATTCGAAAGTGTCAAACGTCTGGCTTTTATTTTTAATGGAATAAATCGTTAGGCTTTATTTAAAAAAGTTAACAATTTAAAACATTCATTTAAATCTATTCTTTTTTT
>JAFIDM010009631.1:116441932-116483026 GCA_023159025.1 Thereuonema tuberculata
TTATTTAATAATATTTAAGATAGGTTTATTAATCCTTCCTTTCTGTTATGTGGACTTGCATAACAAATAATAATAAGCCTTATTCATCCAAAGAATGTGTAGCTAGAATTCAAGGAAATATTTATGTGGAACATATATATATTATTCTGTATTTCTAGGAAACTTCTAGAAACTGATTTGTATAGGGATTATTTAAAGTTTAAATTCCTTTCCATTTTTAGAAAAATCTCATCGAATTGAAACTAAAAAAGAACCTTAAAATTTTCAGAAATTTTAGAAAATACTTATTTTTTTTATTTTATTTATATTTATTTTATATATATATATAGTTACAATTTATACAATTTATGAACTGCTTTATTTACAATTGGCTCTCCTAGAAGAATTTTTGGGTTTCAGTGTCTTTATATGATACATTCAATAACCTGTTCAAACTACAACATGGAATATTTATATGTATATTATCTTCTACAACCTTTAAATTAATACAAAAGTAGAAGACTTCCTGTCTATAAGGAAAATTACTTCAAATGGTTTGTATCCTGAACCGAATTAAGGACACCGTGGAAGGTAGACTAAGGAAAGAACAAGCAGGCTTTAGAACACATCGAAGTTGTGTAGATCTTAACACACTTTGTATAATACTTGAACAGAGTGCAAATGGCAGAATACAATATATCATACTTTTATTGATTTTGAGAAGGCATTCGATTCTGTTAACAGAAGAGTTATGTGGAGTATTGTGGAAGAATACCTACGAAGATTGTTATTATCAGAGAGATGTATGAAGGGTATGAATGTAGAGTGCTGCACAATGGAACACTCACAGAGGCTATCCAGACAAATGCTGGAGTGAGACAGGGGCGTATTCTGTCACCTACCTTGTACTTGTTGGTTTTGGATAGAGTGATGAGGAGGGTTGTTGATGGCAGGAAAAGAGGTATCCAGTGGGGAATGAATGATAGGCTTGAAGACCTGGATTTTGCAGATGATATATGCCTGCTCTCACAAAGATTTCAGGATATGGACAGTAAGCTGTCTAGGCTACAAAAGGAAGCTGCGATTGTAGGGCTAAAGATCATTACCAAAAAAACTAAGGAGGAGAATTCAATCTGATAAAGACATGCGACTAGCAGTGTATGGTGAGGAGTTGGAGCAAGTTGATCCTTTGTGTACCTGGGTAGCATAGTCCGGAAAGATGGAGGAGCGGATGAAGATGTTAAGAGTCGGATTCGGAAGGCAAATGGAGCCTTTGTCCAGTTATATCCTGTCTGGCGAAACAAAAACATATCAAGGAAAACCAAGCTTTGATTATTCAACAGCAATGTGAAGTCAGTCCTCCTCTACAGCCGCGAAACATGGAAGACAACAAAAACAATTGTAAATCAGCTGCAGGTTTTTATAAATAGATGTCTACGGCAAATTTTAATTGTGAGTTGGCCGGATACAATCTCAAATAATGACTTGTGGGAGGCAACAAATCAATGACAGATTGAAGAACAGATCAAAGAGAGAAAGTGGAGGTGGATTGGCCACACAATACGCAAACAATATGGAGCTGTTGAAAGGACAGCACTGGACTGGAATCCGCAAGGAACACGGAGGCGAGGTCGCCCAAGGAAAACATGGAAAAGGACGGTGGAAGAAGAGGCTTTGGAGGCTGGTAAAACCTGGAATGAGGTGAAATGTTTGGCTGTCGACAGGAAATAAGTCAGGTAAGTAAGTAAGTCAACCATTAAGAAATTAGTCGTACACGTGAGAGATAGAATGGTAAAATATTTTCAGGGATCTGCTATGAAAAAATGCTAAAAGCAGACATGAAGTTCTAACACACTTATTGTATTTCTCAGACAATGAAAGCTGCTTCTTTCAAGTCTTCCTAGTCATTTACCATTTAAAATTTGACACATTATTCAGATGGACAAAAACAGTTTGAAATTAATATCAAACTCATGGAAGTTGACGATCCCGTATTTTCGTGATTTCACGTAATTTACGCGAGAATAGTCTCTATCCATGTCTTCTCACAAAATATTGAAACATTTAAATGAATTATAATACGGGGAAAGGCATGAGACTCTTACTACATTTTAATATAGTATTAATAACTTGAAATCAGTCAATAAACAAACAATAAATTCATTATGTAGCATTTTCCTAGTGACAAGACATTAAAAATACTAAATTTCTTGAGACCTGCTGAAGAGGCTAATGGCGAGATCTCGTAATTTCCGTGATTCCCGCGCAAACATGATCGTCAAAATAAATGTGTTAGACTATAGTATTAATTATCAACTAAAAGATATTCATGAAGATATTCAGCCATTCATATACTAGCAAGTACAATTCAAAATCAAATCAGTGACTTCAGTTAAAAACTAATCTTTATTTTATTTCTAGTACGTACAACTTAGAATTAAACACTAAAATTGCCATTCATAAATCAGGGCATATTTCTGACAGTGGGCCAACATCATATTGTTATCAGTTGTATTAACAAATGATGGAAAAAAAAATCCCTCCATGAATTTATAGCTTACTGACATCTTGAAATGCCAGGAACTCCTACTAATGGAAGGAAATCATGTCAGATGAAAACTAGGTCAGATCTAAGAGAGACTAGATCAGCATCAGAAACACATCTATGTGTTCTAATTTAAAAAATGCATTTTACTTTTTTGTTTTTCTGGTTAATGTAATTTTCAGCAAAATCAATGTGAAAAGCTGCAGATTTTGAATTACAAGCCTAAAAAGTCAAACTTTTAGTGGCAAATTCTTGATATCAGCAGTATAAGAACAGGATTTCAGGCTTACAGAGAAACCACCGACCAGATATGAAGGTAACAGCAAAACGTTCTTGCAAATTATTCAATTTTTTATTTATTATCATTCAGTATTAGAATGAATCAATTACCTTGATATATACGTGGGCTGTTATGGAAGTCATGGCAACTATTTTTTTTATCTGCCAAACATGCAGCACCACTAACGTGGTCTGGATCAGTGAAGGAACGTCATGGGAGTAAGTGGAAAATACATATTTGGAAATCATCATTTAATAAGGCAATGCAGTGTAGCCAAAGAAGAAAAAGGAACATGGAAATGCTCACTCCTCAAAGAAATCTCCAAGATTGTCTACCATATGTTGCCAGTGTTTAGGAAGGCGGAGAACACCATTAGCTGATGTGACCTTTCGCCGAAATGCCGTCAAAATATCATCTTTATTCACAAGCATTTCCCACGCAACTGCAGCTTGAGTTTTGGAATCAAATCAAAGTCGCATGGTTCCTGTCTGGCGAATACGAAGGGTGTTCCAAGACTTCCCATCTCCATCGACGTAAACAAAGCCTGTGAAGGAGTTGCTGTGTGGCATGTGGAGTTATCGTGAAGAATGATGGCATTGGACAGCAGTTCCCAAACGCTGGCAACATACGGTGGACAATCTTGGAGATTACTTGGGGCGTTAGCAATGTGTATTGAGCATTCCTGCATTCCTTTTTCTTCCTTGGCTACACTGCATTGCCTCATTTAACGATGATTTCCAAATACATATTTTCAACTTGCTCCCATGATGTTCCTTTACTGATCCAGACCACATTAGTGGTGCCAATCAGAAGCACACCCAACAAGCTTTGAAATGTGTATTCTGGAATTGCAGTGGTGCCTCATGTTTGGCAGATAAAAAATAGTTGCCGTGACTTCCATAATGGCCTACATAGTTAGAGGAATTGAGTTAATAATACCCCACTTTTATTATAGTAATACATCAGTTTAAGCTTCAACAAGAGGCTGATCAACTTTGTAATTTATTGTTTTTCTATATGGAGCATGATCACAATAGCAAACCATTCAAGATATGTTGCTTACATAAATTATTTCAAAGAATATCAGCAATACAGAAAATAGTTGAAAGCTTCAATTTCATCTTATTGTGTTCCAAAGTAATCTAATTATTATGTGTGCAAGACAATTTTATCTCAAAGCATGTGAATAAAATCTTTTTTATAACTTAAGGCTTTATTGAAATCTTATTAATTTGCTAAGAAAATTAAAAAGTGAAACAAAGAATTGTTAACTTTTAAAGAGTTACAAAATGAAAAACAACAATTTTATTTTCCAGTCAAAGCAATTTTCAACGTCAGTAATTTTTCATACAATTTAACTGTTGTACATATTCAGCAAATAATAATAAAAAGATAAACTCAACAAAGAATACTAAAACTTCATATTCAAAGAAACTGCATTTTATCTACAGTGATCAACAAAAATTTACATTAATGAAATTACAAAATGGAGGCCCTACATTGGAAACATGATTATTATTAAAATGAATATATATTAAATTTAAGGAAGAAGAAGTTAATGGTAAGATATGCCTCAAGTATAATTTGTATTGTATTTCTTTTTCTCAGTTGTTTTACAGGAAGCAAACAGCTATCTATTAAACTAAGTTTTAGCTTTTAATGACTGAAACAAAAACAGCATGAAAACATGGCGAGTTTTGAATTGAACATCATTCTATCATTTGATTTATTTAAAATGTGGATGATCTGAAAATTATTGTAATTGCATTTTTGGCAAGACTGAAATTTCAGAGCCGATTCTGAAAAAATCCCTACATAAGTAGCAATTTAAGAACTTTTTTCTTTTTTTGTTATCAGTTTGACCAAGTTTTATTTAATAAATAAAAACTAATTTCTAAATTATTTTAACTAGTGGAATAAAGCTTAAAATAAAACTGATTAAAAGCTCTGCTAAATTTTCATAAATAAAATTCAAAATACAATGGATGACAGAAAACATATTTAAATGTTACTAATCCAATCAACTAGAGAATCAACAAATATAATTGTCTAAATGCATTTCATGTATGTAGCATAAAATACATACATGAAAATAAAATTAAAAAAAAAAAAAAAATCTGATTGAAATGATAAATTTCAGGTTGATTGCTAGATATTTACAGACGTAACTGAAACAGTAAACGAAACAATGTTTAAGAATTTCAAAAAAGAAGACTTTACTCTGTTGAACCTTCAATTAAAACTGAGAATCTGTTGTTGGTATTACAAGTTATAGCTGAAATATTTGGAAAATGCAGGATTTGCTATTTGAATTTTATAACAATGATAATAGTTTTCTAAATTTTTGTTCCATCTTAGCTCAAAAAGGATTATGACATACAGTAACTATTCCTTCAACAAAATCTGTCAATTCCAATATAAGTAGTTTATAAAAATCAGAATGTGACTAAAGCATCTTGGTGCAAGTAGCCTGGTTTACACAACAAACCTCAACTGCGTCCTTTTATTAAAAAAAAAACAAAACAACAACAACAAACCATGATGTAGCTAATCTGTAAATAACTAGGAGGGTAAAAAATACATCCTGAACTTTACATTTCCCTATTCTACATATTAAGATTTTATGCTTTGTTTTTTTAAATAACTATTAATTAGATAATCAACAAATAAACGAAGTAATAAAATGAATTAAAAAAGTATTTCAAGAAATGGAAAGTGTAACCAGAAATAGGCTCTAAAACCTCAATTAAGTTTTTCAGAAAAGCTCATGAATATTAGAAGTTTTTATTTAATAATAACTGCATTAATTTGATTGTCGTTATACTTCAATTTATCTTACATTTATTAACTGAACAGATTTTGATTAACATGCCAACAAGTCAATATAATTATGTATATATAGACTTGCCATATTTTAAATATACAAAAAAAAAAAAAATACAATGTTACTTCATTAAAAATTATTTATTAAAAATATAAGTAGCAAAATCTGATTTGATGGTAAAATACATTCACGGCACAAAGTAAAGTTTGCCAAGCATAATTATTTTCTGTGGGCAATAATAATAATTGTATTACTTCATATTGTAAAGTTGAGCTATATAATTACTGTAATAATTTCACTTCATACACATGATTTTGTAGAAAAATTAACTTATCATTTAAGTATCACGTTCAACTCTTTGAATAAGTAAAAAAAAAAAAAAGTCAACATAAAAGTATTTCAATCTTCTATTTTGAAGTCCCCATAGTCTAAAATAAAATTAACTTTTTGAAATGTGCATCTTATTAATGGATGAATTTTGATTTTATGGGAACAACCTAACTACTTTTTGCTTTTCAGATTTAATTAATCAAGCCATTTCATTAACTTAAACTGACTTATACGTGTCTAAAGACATCCTCAAATACATATAATTCAATTAAAAATACTTTCATACAATTATGTTCTTTATCTGTTGATAAGTGTTCAAGAAAATTCTAAACAAATAGGCCTCCAAGGGAAATTAAAATATATATTTTCACTGAGCATATAAAATTAATTATACAAGACATTTACAATATTTATAAGGACAAAAAATACAAACATGAAGGAAGAAGATATTTTAATATATATTAAATAAATATATATAATATATATCTCCACAAATTAAATGAACTTACAGAGCAACAGAACATGTTTTTGTACAGGAAGGCCACAAGCAGAAGGCCAGTGTCATTAGTCTGCATAGTTGTAGGCTTCAGCCCATTTCATCAGACACCTGTCAGATTGTTAATTTGTGTCTATTATACTCCGTTTTGAGTGCATTTCAGGTGCAGTGGACAAATCCTAACCATTCTGTTCCTGTAAATTTTATCAAGGCCCAATTAACACTAGCACAGACAAACTTTAAAATCTTCAGCCTCAGCTATTACAACATTGAAGCTAATGAAAGTAATTCCAAGTTGCTGTTTACCATCCTAAGACATTAAAAAAATGGCAGCATTTTATGGAGTATTTCCTTTGAATTGTTTAATACAAATTTATCTATGTAAAAAAAAAAAAAAAAAAATGTGAATAAAAAAAAAAAAAAAAAACATTCAACAGATGAAGGATATCAGGTACTACAGCCCAAGTTATAATTTTGAATTTAGCATACTTTAACATCTTTACACTGACATGTCAAAAAAAAAAAAAAAAAAAAGGAGGAGGAGGAGATAGTGAAAGAAGTGATTTTCTGAAATTAATTTCAAAAAATTAACAAATTCATAAATACTCTTTATCGATGTAGGTAGTTATATTTTAATTTGATTAATAATTCTTATTAAGAAAAGACAATATCAAACACTTGTACAAAGTAAGCAGCTACATTTGAAAAGTTAAAAAGTCAACTACTTTTTTTGTTGCGTATTACAAGTATTGAATATTTTTTTAACTGTAGTTGTCAGCTACCTGCTACATTGATATATATGTATATATATCTATATCTATTTATTTATATATATATAAATATATATACTATATAAATATATATATGGGTATTAAACACTTACTGTTATAACAATAATTATTGCAGATAATTTAAAAGTAACAGAAATATTGCCATTTTAAAACATCATAAAATGTAACACCAACAATGATACCATTTCAAGCAAATCTGTAAAAATATCGCTGTATTTATAAAAAGATCCTTTCTCATCGTTTTCTGATAGATCAATTTTTTTCTCTCTTTTTTTTTTTTTACCCACTAATTGATTTTAAAAAAAAAAAAAAAAAGAAATAAGGAAACTTAATGCAACAGCTTTTAAGTAATAATATCTGACATAATATCCACATTATAAAATTAATTACAGTCTGAAATTCAAATGTTTAAATATGAATAACATTAGAGTTGAGTTTTAAAAATATCACATTGTCATAAATATTTAACAGCTATCTGTCTTTATTTTTTTGTTTAACCAATAAAATATTTCTCCATTTTTTTTATTTTTTTTTTCTGTTTGTACAAATTCACAAAAACTTGTAAACATCACATTTTAAATTCTGAGTTATTATTATTATTATTATTATTATTAATTACTATTATTAATGACGAAGTATAAAATATTGAATTAACAATTACATTTACGTTTATCAAATATACATTTACAGACAAACAACTAGTGTATGTATCCCAGTTGTAAAAAATAATTTTACTGACATATACATTTGCTGTTCTACATTTTTAACAGCAGTAGTCTACTAACAATATAAAACAAGTCCATCATCTATGACATCAATTCTGCAAAGAAACAAATAGGAAAAAAATATCCTGGAATACATGATTCTAAGGTCCACTGTACAGGCATAACACTTCACAGATCCTCCTTGTAACTGAAGGATCTATCTTCATTTCTGACTAGTATGTTCTGAAGAAACCAATACATGGCTCCACAGATTTGAGAGAGAAAGAGAGGGAGAGTGAGAGAGAGAGAGAGAGAAAGAGAGACTGAAAAGTTTAAAACTTGGACTGACAGTTTATATGAAAATCAATCCCTGATATCCAATATTACAAAAGGGAATCTCAATCCCTAAATTAATGAATAGTTGCTTGAGAAAAAAAATAAATTATATTGTTAAAATTTCTTCAAAGCCAGTTTCTGTTCTGATTCTTCAGTCCAGGGTGCTCTATTTTTGTTTGTTTTTGTTTTACATAAACCAAGCAAAACAAAGACCAGCATAATTGGAAGGATGTATGTTTAGTGCTTAAAACCTAAGACAGCATCAATCACTGAAGGCAAGCTTGGATTTTCTCCACCCATTCTTGAGCTGCTGCAACATCACTTGCTAAGAAGTTGTATGACCGACGTATTGTTTTCAACTGAAATGTAAAACAAAGAAAGAAATTTTAACCTTTTAAAATTCCAATAATAGTGACAAAATAATTGGTTAAAACAACAACAGTAATAAGATAAACGACATGAATACAAAACTAATTCTTGTTATAAACAATAACTAAAAAAAAAATATACTAATAAAATAGAAATATAGATTCTTGCACCCTGAGCAATGATCTAAAGTGAATTGTGGACAACTAATAAATATCATATTTTTAAATTAATAATAATCATCCACAACATTATATTTTACTCTTATTTAAAAAATTCTATAAATTTGAAATGAATTGGTTAGTTATAACCCATAACCATTGAATTATTTAAGATGTAATAGTTTTTTAAAGCTTATAATTTTTAATGTAAATTCAACCATATCTATTTTTCCCCTTGATTATATATATATTTATCTCAAAATATATATGATATTTCTTAGACAATTATGACGATATAATTCAAATAAAGGTCTTATTGAAAAATAAAAAAAAAATACATTTATAAACTTGAAGTAATTTTTTTTCTGCATTGTAACCGTTGTATAATTGTTCTGAATCTGCTATTACTTGTTAAGCACAAGACTTGCAACAAAATAAGAAAATTGCGAAGTAGAAGGGTTGTTGGAAGCAGTAACTGTAGCTGGAAGGGTTGTTAGTTCTAAAATTCCCACATTAGTGTTAATTAATAAAAAGGGGTGTCTTTCCCAAAAGCTCACTGCATTTTTGCACTGCTTCATAACAGATTTAGGTAAATGTCTTGGAGGTAAGAGGCTGGTTTAAATAAAATGGTAGCTGTTACAGTGAGTGATCACAGTGATTTTTTTTTTTCCTAAATAGATTTGATAAAATGTATATTATATATACATTTACAGATATATTTACAGATGAAGGAAGCATATATAAATAAAATAGATCGTTATATATTTAAATCATGTAATTTTTTTGTAAAGTTTCTTGGGGGAACATAGCTGCTGCCACAGTTCTGATGCCCTTGCATCTGATTCCGTGAAACGATTTGTCCATTTGAAGACTAAATAATGAATTAACCTTTAATGATTAAATATTAGGGAAAAAAAAGCATGTTGATAGTCATAAAATATTTAATTCACAGGTATCATATATTTATATCATTATTTTCTAACATGTTTGTACTTACAAATGTACATGTTCACAGAGATTAAAACAAATATTCTTAGCAATAATGGTAATATAGGTTTGGAATTAAACGGTCTTGTGCCAATGTTAAATTTGTTAAGTTATTCACATACTATTACAGTACGTCATGTATATATTGTTAATTTCAAATTATAAAACTAAAACATTCAGAAATTTTTTGACATCAGGTATTTCCATGGACCAATGGGTGTTGATTTCATTAGTAAAATTTGTAATAAAATCTGGGAAACAGTAGACTGGCCTGATGATTGGGTAAAATCCATTTCTATTTCAATACACAAGAAAGAAATCATCAGTGACTGCAATAATTATAGAACTATCGCTTTGATCTCACATGCAAGTAAAATTATCTTTATATTATTAAAGAAAGACTGAAAAATTATATCCAGCAGCAACTTTCTGTTGAACAGGTTGGATTTAAAAGAGGACATGGAACAGAGAAAACTTGTTAATTTAGGGCACTTGATTGAAAAGGCTCAATAATTCAGTATTCCTTTGTATATGTGCTTCATTGATTATGCTAAAGCATTTGACTGTATAAGGTGGGATGAGCTTTGGAAAATACTAAATAAAATGGGCATCCCAGAACATTTTATACACCTTCTAAAGCAACTCTATGAGAGAAATCAGGCTGCTGTGAAGATTGATGGAAAATCATCACAATGGTTCAATGTTGAGAAAGGGGGTGAGACAAGGCTGCATACCCTCCCCTGATCTACCTAATTTATATGAAGGATTTATTATGAGAATTAGTACCTATTAAGTACTAAAGGAGTTGGCCAACCAGAGATAAAAAGAATTGAAAAGAATTGCTATGGCCAAGTCAGCAATGGTGAAACTACAGAAAATACGGAAAAATAGAAACATATCTACCACCATCAAATCAAGATTTGTCAACAGTCTGGTTTTTTTTTTTTTTTCAATTTTCATTTATAGTGCTGAATTGTGGACACTCATTAAAAAAGATGTGGACAAAATAAATAGCTTTGAATTGTGTGCTGGAGAAAGATGTTAAAAATCTCCTGGATGGCTAAACGGACTAATGAAAGCACATAATAATTCAACTTAAGATCAAGAGAGGAGGCTAAGTGACATTGTTAATAAAAGAATTCTCAAATCTTTCGGTCACATTTCAAGACATGAAAATAACCACCTTGAAACACCTATTATGCAGGGTAAAGTAGAAGGTCAAAGAAAAAGAGGACAAGGAAAAGCTAGATGGTTGGTGCTGATTACTAAACTGATCGAACTAACTTTGGAGAAGGCCACTACAGTGACAGTAGATACGAGAAATGGAGACACATTGTGGCTAAGGTCACGAGTCCTCAGACATGACGAGACCAAGGAAGGAGAAGAATTCAAGAGGCTGTTATGGAATTTTTAAATTAACAAAGTTTCTTTATTTTTAATTTTAATCTGTGTAAATCTTCATTCTAATCACAAAACAAGATTTGATTTATTAATTAAATGTCAACAACTGCTGAATTATTTCTTTGTTATTTCTGTTTTCTGTTTTATTCTTTTATCCAGTATTGGCGATGACATATGCGGATCCAATGTTCTTGTCTAATATATGGTTAACGGAGAATGCCACATTCATCTTGATGACTATATCAATAGACAGACTACTAGTTTCCTTGGTTTTCAATGGACAAACATTATCAGACTGAAACCTCTCCATTCTGCACGTGTAATGATATGGTGGTAATGATATCAGCAAACGACGTATTGGGCCTGCATTTTGTGGAAAACGATAATGGACATCCTCTGATAGTTAAACAGGATTGGTAGAGTAACCATTATCACACAATTTTTGAGGGATCTGCTACGATTCTGTTGTGCAAGAATCATCGCACGTCATACTCAATGGTTCCAACAGGATGGAGTCCCTGCCACATGGCCAGAAACTCACTTGTTTCCTCCAGGAACACTTTTTCCTGTGGAACAAATTTTCCTTATCCAGCACATTCACCTGACCTTACACCACTCGATGCCTACGTGTGGGTATCCTAAACCCACTACCAACAATTGTGGAATTATGGGGAAAGATAGTGGCATTCTTTCACCAACTGCAACAACCTCTATTTACAAACATGTTTGAAAATCTGTGAACATTATGAATGTTGTTTGAAACACAATGGACATCATTTTGAACATATTTTTTAGACAGAATGTCATCAGTGAACATAACTAACTAACTCCATGGCACTACAGCCCATGTAGGGCCTTGGCCTCCTTAACAATATGAGCCCACTCTTTTCTATCTTGAGCCTTTCTCCTCCATCCTTGTATCTGGAGCTTTTTCAAATTGCATTCCACATCATCAAGTCATCTAAGTCGTGGTCTTCCTTTTAATCTTCTACCACCAGGGTTTCCAATAGAGTTTCTTAACTCCACGGTTCAAATTCATCCTTTGGAGATGGCCTACTTATTGAATCCTTTAACAATTGAAACCAAGCTTGGCTCCTGAAACAATTCCATAAGTTCTTTATTAGTGCGGATTCGCTATAAACCTTGGCCATAAATAGCTCCATAAATCTTCCTCAGAATTTTCCTTTCCCATATACCAAGAATGGAAATATCCTTACATGATAAAGTCCATGCTTCGGCCCCATACAAAGCAACAGGTCTGATCATGGTTTTATATATTCTGGATTTGGTCCTCCTAGACAGTACCGATGACTTCATAAGGGATAGCAGGGCAAAATAACTTCTGTTACTGGCAGCAACATCAGTGAACATGTTTATGTTTATTAAAGCTCAATCGCCACTTTAAGTACTGTTTGCTTTGGCAAATACAGTGGATGTGCATGTGTGTAGATAAATAGATAGATTTGATAAAATACTAGTTAATTTTCATAGATAAAAATAGATTGAATATTGAAAAATTATTGAATTTTGAAAATACTCAAAAATTTTATTTATTTATTGTGTATGGCAGAAGAGAAGTTGTTGAGCAATTTGAAAAATGCCTGAAGAATGCTTATCTGTTTTGCAATAATAAAAAGTATACTGCATTTAACCTAAACAAAAAAACAAACAAAAAAAAAAATACATATAGAATTTCACTTGAAAATAAAGAGCTATACTCAGGAGACTTTGGATGTGATTAAAAGCAAACGTAAGAAAAACATTTTATCACTAGCCTGGTGTAGCCTGGTGTAATATTCACCACTAAAGATAGATATTAAACAGAAGAAGAAGAAAATAGAATCATTTGAATGTGAAATGGCTAAAATAAAAATAAAATATAATAAATAAAAAAAAAATATATTATGATTAGTATCAAAAAGTATGAATTATAGTTTCTATAAAAAAAATCTCATACATCAAATAAAAAATAACATTTGCTAAAAATAAATGAATACAAACTAATTTTTTTAACTTAAAACATTATTTTAAAAATGTATGAGAAAGATGACTTTAAGAAATTTTGTATTAGTTTCTTCTTCCATTTGAATAGTTGTTCAATTTTTTGCTTCATATTATACATTTAATTTGTCAATTATGGCATTTCATTTATGTTTAGATTAGAACCAAACACAACAATTAACATTGACAAAAGTTGAAAAGGCAGAGGCAAATGGTCACCACTCCTTATTTGGGGCAGCAGAAGATAGCTTTCATCTCGTTTTTCATCTCATTGTTAAACAAAAGATAAAATTACTTTAAATGTTAATCACTTTTCATGGCTTTCACTTCTTCGGTATCTATAGTAGCTCAGGGATTCCCAAAATGCATATGTATTATCATTATTTAGTCGAATATTGTAATAACTCATTAATTAATAAATATTATTACTTGATATTAATTAAATTAATATTGATTTTAATTGATATTGACTTATTAAATCATGATTGCTTATCAATTATTTAAATATTTTTTACATTACCTCAAATTGACACAGATCAGCTGATTTTATGATATACTTAACTCTTGACTAATAAGAGCAAAAACTTATAATTGGATATATGAATGGACATACAGTCGGACTTCTATTTAACGAACCTCTTTTTTGCGAATTTCTCTATTTAGCGAACTTTTCTTTGGAACCAAGAACATTTTGCTAATTTCTTCGTAAAATAACCTCCGAATAGCGAAGTGCATTTTCTATTTAACGAACTTTTTCGTGGTATCTATTTTTTTTTCTCCTTGAGATGTTTTTATTATTAATATTCTTAGAGGAAATGAAAGAAATGTGGATACAGCTGAGGGAAAAGAAGAAATTAACAATGATGTGCTGATTGATGATTATCTTTCTCTTGATTTTAAAGTTGAGACCTCGGAAACACTCACTGAATCGGATATTTTAGACAGTGTGAAAAATAAAAACAATACAGCAATGAATTGCGATGAAGATGAAGATGACGAAAATGGTAATGATCATGGTGCAGAAATAAAAAAACCTTCGTATGATGAAATGCTAAAATCATTTGAAACAATCCGACGCGGATTACAATTTGAAGAAAATACTGAAGGGGTTTTTAGTGCATTGTAAAGATGCAAGACGTACTATGAGCGAAAACACTTTTTCAAAAAAAAAAAAAGCTCAGACAAAATTAACAGACTTTATTAGTAAAATTTAAATACGCATATGGTAATGTATGGTTTACGTCATTAAAATTTTTACTTTTTTAATAATATTTATTGTTTATGTATTTTAAATCTGTTTTATGTAGTAATTATGTAATTTTAAAAGGTGAATCTCTATTTAACGAATTTGCCATATAACGAACTTTTTTTCGGGATTTAGCGACTTCGTTAAATAGAGGTCCGACTGTACTTTCTTGACATCTTAAGCAAAACCAAAGTCACAAAAATCTATGGAAGCCATATTGGGCAACTTGATAGAAATATCATTAAAACAGAAGTAGAAGCGATAACAGATGTTTTTGTCTTAATCACTTCTGCTCAAAGAACTGCAGTGATGATCATGAGATGTAGCTTTATGCCTTATCCATATGGAGCTTCATCTTTTTGCTGTGTATGCTATCAGGATAATGCAATGTCATGATTTTCTTGGAATTACATAGAAGTACAGTAAAACCTCTCAATAATTTTTTTTTTTTAATAACTAAATTAATTTCCTTATTTTGTTTCCCTATTGACGCGTAATCGTTATGAGTGAAAAAAGAAAGAAAAACTTTGTCACTATGGAACAGAAGCTTATTGCGTTAAGGAGATTGGATGCAGGGGAATCTGCAAAACAAATATCACTAGAGCTTGGTGTTGGAAAAAGCACATTTGTATTGGTTTTAATAAACATTTGAATGCAAAATTATGAAAATGGGGTTAAATTAATTAAACCTGGCATTATGTCTTCACAAAAGCTGAGCTATTGAGTTATGAAAAGGGAAGAAAAATCTATAAAATGCACAAATTCGTTAGAATTGTTTGCTTTTAACGCATTGAGCCATTATCAATAGCAATCTGGGACAGCTGTTTCGTCCTTATTAGGACTCATCAGCCAGATTTAGCTTTGATAATGGAGCTCTGAATGCGTTATGCACGTTAAACCTTCTTTTACTATTGAGTTATTTTAAGAACACTCTCGGTAGTCTGGCTTTTCTGTAATCCGGCCTACTGAGAGCCACATTAGGCCGGATTTGAGAGGTTTTACTGTATTAAAATAAGAGTGCCTTTTTGAGTCGAGCTGAGACTCTGGAACGGCCGTTTCGAGCTTGTTGGGCTCTCCTCAGCCAGAGCTAATCAGCCAGTGCAAGACTCAAAAGGCGAATGAGGGGAAGAATAGAGAATTCATGATGGAGACAGTGACCCCTCAAAGACTAAAAGCAAGAAAATAAAAAACAAGAACAACATGTGGAATCCAAATCCTTGGGCAGCACTCAGGCTACCACAAAAGGAAAAAAAATAATAAACAAATAAATAACAAACCTTCTAATGGGTAAAAGAAAAGCAATAATTCAAATAAGAATGCCTTTTCGAGTCGAGCTGAGACTCTGGAACGGCCGTTTCGAGCTTGTTGGGCTCTCCTCAGCCAAAGCTAATCAGCCAGTGCAAGACTCAAAAGGGATAAGTGGTTCTTTGAGAGGTCACTGTCTCAATCATGAATTCTCTATTCTTCCCATTGTACGCCTTTTGAGTCTTGCACTGATTGATTAGCTCTGGCTGAGGAGAGCCCAACAAGCTCGAAACAGCCATCCCAGAGTATCAGCTCGACTCGAAAAGGCACTCTTATTTGAATTATTGCTTTTCTTTTACCCATTAGAGGGTTTGTTATTTATTTATTTTTTCCTTTTGTGGTCAAATACTTTTGTGGTAGCCCAAGTGCTGCCCAAGGCTTTGGATTCCACATTTTGTTCTTGTTTTTTATTTTCTTGCTTTTTGTCTATGAGGGGTCACTGTCTCCATCATGAATACATGGAAGTATTTTGAATTTATTACTTTGGTCATTATTTTGGCTTTGTTGTTGACTCTACTGATTTGAAGGTATCTATGAGATCAGTATCCAGTTGTCACCATGAATCCTTCGCTGAACTTATCTCTACATTGCTGGACAAAGACGACTTGATTTTCTTTGGCCTTTAGGCCTGTGCAAATGACATATACCTGGTTCCAATCATTCAGATAGATTCATGGCTCATCCAGATTGAATACTCAATGCCATCTGTCACCTGCTAGGTGGTTCTCATACAATTTATGGCAGTGAGTGAAACATTCCTTCATGAGGCGTGAACAAAGTTTCACAAGTCCAAGGTTGATGTATATGATCCTATTTGGTTGCTGAAGATGTGCCTACCTTCTTGCCATTTGTTTTTTGGGGCAAGTTCTTCTTTAAGACTATGCTTTCACCTTACGAATAGCTGCAGGGGTATGGGCAGGCTTTGGCATATTTGGGTGGAATTCAGATGTGAACCTTCCCTTTTGGTGGCAGTTTTTTGTTCTTATTTATGATATTTCCTCTGCTGACTTTCAATCTATGCATCAAGCAACATTTTGGAGTGATTGAGTAGCACATTTGGAATGCACAAAAATATAAGTTTTCCAAAATGCCTTCATTTTCATATTGGCAATGCAGTAACTACATTCTATTACTGACAGATTGTATGATACATTCTGAAGATTTTATTACATTTTCCGCTCAGTGGATTAAGAGAGTGCACTTCTTCCATAAATTATCAGAGAAGTTAATGCAGCTTTACCAGCATGCTTTGATTGCACAAAGAACCTGTACAACAGAATGGCAACTAAATAGGCTTAACGTGCGTGGAATGAAATAGAATAAAAATGTAAATAAATAAAACGCACTTACTTATGAAAGGTTGAATATAAAGATTTACAAGAAAATAATCCGACAGTTTCGGAATACTACGCGTATTCCTTCATCAGGGACGGCACAAACATATAGGACAGAGGACAACATTTAGGACGACATGATGGGTGATGGGTATGTTGAAAGTGAGGGAATTAAGAGGATTAAGAAAGTTTAGCAATAGTGACGGGCATTTTGCCCGCCGGTTATAGGGTTGTAAGCTTTCAGCTGTATTATATGGAAAGATTCAGCAAGGAGACGGTGGGATAGTCTATTATGGTGGGAAGGGGTTTAGCTGCTGGGAAGTTGGGGGTGTGTCCTGTCTCTTTAAAGTGAGTCACAGTGTATGAGCCTGCGGGATCGTTATTTTTGAAAGCTTGTATATGTTCATTGATGCGTTTTGATAGGGGTCGGGATGTTTGTCCCACGTAGCCAGAGGAGCATTGGCCACATGGGATCCAGTATACTGTGTTTGAAGGGTTATTAGGTTTCTTTGTTTGTGTTATGTTTATGTTGTGGGATTTGAATGCAGGGTCGTATTAAGTTCAGTGTGAAGGGCAGTTTTTGTAGAGCATGTGTTGAGTGCTCTACGTATGAGAAAGTCTATTGTGTTGATTTTATATGCATGGGGGGTGTTTGAATTATAATGTATGTACCTGTTGGAGCAGGTAGGTTTTCTGTAAACAGTGGTTTGTATAGGTTTATTTGTATTTTTGTAGGAGATGGACACATCAAGATAATTGATGTGCTTGTTTGAAGGTGTTTCAAGTTCGAATTGTATGTGTGGATCTATTGAATTGAGATGGTTTTGTATTTGTGTGATGTGATTGTGTGTGGTGATGATGATGATATCATCGACATATCTTCCATAGAGCTTGATGTATGGGCGGTGAATGGAGAGCATTTGTTTTTCGATGTAATGTAGTGTGATGTATGCAATGGGTCCAGATATGGCAAGGCCCATGAATAGGCCGTGTGTTTGAAGGTAAATTTTATTGTTGTAACAGAAATATTGTCTGTTATAAATGGTATGGATGAGGAAGTCTATTTGTTTTATGGTGATGTCGAATTGGCAGAAAAGGATATCATCATCTAGGAATTCATAAAGTGCTTTTTTGATGGTGTTCTATGTGAGTGATGTAAATAGGGAGGTGGCATCTAATGAGTAGATGTCTTCGTTATGAATATTTATTTCTTTTAATTGGAGAAGGAACTGGGTTGTGTTTTTGTATACATAGTCTATTTTACTAGTGTATGTTTGGAGGATGGTGAAGAGGGAGTTATGAGGAACAAGACCCATCATAAACACAAGAAACTCCCCCACCTCTAATATTTATAACTCCCTCTTCACCATCCTCCAAACATACACTAGTAAAAACCAAACAGTACCAACCCCAAACCTCCCATCAAATACATCCCCTTCCCTTACTATCCTCCCTTAGAAAGCTTCATTAGAAAATTCCTCTACCAACACCAATACGCCCCTGCATTCAAATCCCACAACATAAACATAACACAAACAAAGAAACCTAATAACCCTTCAAACACAGTATACTGGATCCCATGTGGCCAATGCTCCTCTGGCTACGTGGGACAAACATCCGGACCCCTATCAAAACGCATCAATGAACATATACAAGCTTTCAAAAATAACGATCCCGCAGGCTCATACACTGTGACTCACTTTAAAGAGACAGGACACACCCCCAACTTCCCAGCAGCTAAACCCCTTCCCACCATAATAGACTATCCCACCGTCTCCTTGCTGAATCTTTCCATATAATACAGCTGAAAGCTTACAACCCTATAACCGGCGGGCAAAACGCCCGTCACTATTGCTAAACTTTCTTAATCCTCTTAATTCCCTCACTTTCAACATACCCATCACCCATCATGTCGTCCTAAATGTTGTCCTCTGTCCTATATGTTTGTGCCGTCCCTGATGAAGGAATACGCGTAGTATTCCGAAACTGTCGGATTATTTCCATGTAAATCTTTATATTCAACCTTTCATAAGTAAGTGCGTTTTATTTATTTACATTTTTATTCTACAACAGAATGGCAATTAGCAATTTACCGAAAGTCAGAGTGTGGAAAACTATCTATGGTATCATTATCTTGAGTTCATCAAATCAATCTCATTACTTATACCTATAATTTATACTGAATTTTGGCTGCCTGTGCTCCTTCAGTGTGCTATGTATTATACCCTCCCACCATAATCAGTTTAAGCAAGGAATACCTTGCTTAAAAAAAAAGTACAACAGTATCTTGAACTTGAAAATGTTCTACATATAAATCTAGGTCAGTTAGTATATTTCACAGATAATTTCTACTTAGTCAAATGCGGTCTTTACAAAGACTTACAAATATGTATATATCAGAATTATTAAAAACTGGGTTATGTATAAAACAATTTTTACTGTATTAAAGGTGAAAGCTATATCATGCATCCATAAAAATGAATGCATCCTAGTCTCAAGTAACTCTCTAGTAAGCTGGTTTATACAGAATAATGATCTTCAAACTAGGTTGTCAGATTGCCAAGCAGTGAAAGAGAGGACTTACATAAGGGTCGTAGAAGTTCTGTAACCTAATCAATTAAGCCAAGCTGCCTTATTGTCCTGATCTTTGTTCAGAAGGTATGCTACTTTGTTATCCAAAGACACTTCTATGGAGAACAAACAGAATTGGCATAACTGTAATAAATAACCTAAAGAAAAAATAATCAATGTAAATAAACTGAGGAAGAACAACACCGAAATTATGGATATATCTGACAAGCCAGTCGCTAGGAATGCCAATGACTAACAACAGCAATCTCAAGATAAAACCTAAAACAGAAATATATGACTTAACAGTGACAATAATAATGACTGTAGGTGAGATATTGATGGCAACAAAGGTCAAACCTACAGCATTGTTTTCCTACTGTTGGAGAGAAACTATATGGACCAAATAAGCAATAATACTGTCTACTTGAGAAAGTACTAACAGAAATTTTACGATATATTTATTAAATTTTTCAAAAAAAAACTATTAATTTGTCTCCTGTCACTTCTAACATAGAACATTTCCTCAAGACTACTGGCTAAAGATTATTTTGAATTAAGAATTGATTATACATAAAATATGTGAACTAATTTAAAAGTGGATGTATAGATTTTAAGAACTCACATCAAAAAATGCTCTATCATCTGATTTTTTAGGTGCTCCCTGCATAGGTGTAGCTGGTGTTACAGTTACTACTTCAGCTAAATCAATGAATCCTTTGCAATGAGAATCTTCAATGGTGTCGTAGTATCGAAGCTGTTGAGAAAAACAATTTTTTAAGGATAACATTTCAATTGAATTACATTAACAAAAGGGGCAACAAATGGAAGGAATGACTAAACTAATATGACATACAAATTAAAGAATCTAAAGGAATATATGGAATGATTATATAATTAATTTATGTTTACACACACATACATACTATATATATATGTACATATAAAAGTGGAAAAAGGAATAAAAATGCACATTTCATAAGCACACCATAATGTATTATTAACACAGGTTTTCGAATAGTTGTTTCATGCTTATTAAAGCTCGACCAGTGATCTTTCTCCAGTTAATGAACAGTTCCGAGTTTGGAGATTTTGAAACTCGCTTTTGATCCTGCTCCAGTAGCATCAGGGAAAACCAAAGCAATTAAAACAATAAAATTCCCTGCTGCCAGTATCATAACTTTTGCAATCCATCTGCTTGGCAGAGAAGGAATTTAAACAAAGCACAAAAACACAAGGAAGACATACAAGCATAAATAAAGGGTTTAACATGCACAGTTGAAACATGAGAAAAAAAAAAAAGTAATAAATAAATAAATAAATAAATAAATAAATAAATAAATAAATAAATAAATAAATAAATAAATAAAAAGCAAACCTAAAACTGCTATCAATCAACTCTGGCACAGCTTTCATGCTTATTAGCACTCACTAATCAAGAGTTACCTAATTAATAAATGCTGCAGGAATTATGGAACTTTGGTTGACATGTATTAATAAGATGAAGCAGTTTTTTCAGAGTTCCATTCATAATAGCTCTTCGTGTGCCTATGAAAATGTGCATTATTATTTCTTACTTCATATTTCACTTATGCCTTTTAAAATACCTTCTTACACATCAAAAGTTTCAACATAATAATAATTTAAAAAAGGAAGCTTGATTTGTATATTGATACTTTACAATGTTTGTCCTTAAATAATAGATTAATCAGACATATTCAAAAAAGATCTTGCTACTAAGGAAACAAAAATGTACATTCTGATCACAAAGGTAGCTCAATCAAAGCAAGAGAATAAGCTTCATGTGCAGTAAAACTGCTTACTAATTGTAATAATAAAAAAAAAAAAAATCTTATATAAAAACAAAGACTGACCAGTAAAAAAATTTCTTTCTTAAGTCCTATTTGTATCACAAACACTAACACTTAGAATGAAGTTTGGTGGCCAATGTTTTATATAATTTATAGCATTTCTTTCATAAAATTGATGGCATTCAATTACCATGACTACGAAGGTGGAATGCCGATTCAATCATGACTGCAGGCTGCTGATTATTTTAGTTCTTGTTACCGAAGCAACAGTCACTCCATGAGACAGATATGTTTGGACATTCACCATTGTAAATGAGAATCAAAGACAGTCAGTGAAACAGCTAGCAAGTTTACCACTTGGTTATTACTGAATAATGACAAATAAATATTCTTGCAAATATTCATTCAGTGTCATAAACCTTAAATTTCTTATTTTTTAGACTATATATAGTACACCATCACTAATCTGGCATCATTGGGACCTGTAGGGTGCCAGATTAGTGATTTTGCCGGATCACAGAGTGGTTAGGTTAGGATACACTTGACAGCTAACCACCTCATCCTATATTTAAAAATACCCCATAAATCAGTACAAGTTAGTTAAAAAAAAAAAAAAAAAACATTAAATGAAAATTAAGTGAAATATTAATGAAGCACAGTTAAAATAAATGTTTACAGGTAATTCTATTGACATATACAAGAAAAGTTCATCACTGCTGCCTCCAAAGTGAAGAGCTGAAATATACAACTAAGCACATTTACATGCCTTCATGTCAACAGTCACACCAATAATGTAACAATGTTATGCAGCAACTAGTGCCACCAAACATGGGAAATTTGAAATTATGCTAGCCAAAATTCGTGCCAGATTAGTGATGGTGTACTGTATATAGTAATTGGTAAACTTGTCAATTCATGGTCACTTTCTCAAACTGTTGTGTTGATTCAGATGTTACAATTCTGCCTAATACTCTGTGTCCTGCCTACAAAATAACCAACAGTGTGTTGTTAGGTCACTAAGCTCTCAAAGTTTTGCAATTACTGTCACCTCTATTACTATATTCACAATGGCTTGCTAAATGTTTATCATCAATTTAAAATATTTGATAGTGGTGAGTGTTAAATCAAGCAATTTATTCCTCTTGTCATCTCTCTTTGGCATCATGTGTCATCTTAGTAATCAATTTTATTTTTGTGCAAATCTCATTATAGTACAGTATTTTCGTATCTTTACAAATGGATTATTATCATTATCACATTTGCAGAAGTTATTCTTAGTACTCCTTTTTATGCCCCTCCCCAGTCAGTTTGTATAATTAATATTTTATTTTCCCAAAGGCATCATCCATAAATGTAAAAAATTAAAAACAACTTCACTACAAAAGTATTATTAAATTAGAACTTACTTGATGCTTTATTGAATCCAATACAAACCAACGCTGTTTCCAACCTTTTAAAAGAGCTCCACGTTTATATAAATAGCCTTCGTGTGTCCTATTTTCAGCAACTTTAGACCAAAATGAGTCATAGTACTGACTGGTAGACTGCATGGTGGTTACACCTAAGTTAATCATACAACAAATATTTGAAATTAAGACACTGTTATTTGATTTATAATACAATAACAATAATAAAAAAAATACACAATTAAACAAATAGAAATTAATTGGGAAGATCCAGGCAAAATAATGAAAGCTACATTCAGTAATAATTATCGAGAATTTGAAAATGTGTAAGTAAAAAAAAATAAGATATATCTAAATGTGGAAAATAGATTTTTTTCCCCCCAACTGTAATTATCACACAGTTCTTATTAAAGAAAGTTTAATTTTTCTTAATTAACAATTTTTAAACAAGGAAATTAATATTTCATTTTCTCTATACAATGTGAATGCACAATAGATTTGCACTGTCTTGCACAGATAACTTTAATTTATATATTAAATTTATGTTCCAAAAATTATTTTAATAAAGATATGATCTATAAATTGTGTAATGCAGTTGGGAAGAAGGGGGGGGGGGTAGGTTTTCTATTATAAACCAATACAAGAGGGAAGATGGGGCAGAGCTTATTCTAGTGTGACTGTAATCGTAACAAATTCAAAATGGTTGAAAATAGAATTAACAGTAAAAATGAATGAAGAACATAAAAACAAAAAAATAGCAAGCAAGATAGTAAAAAATTAAAGATAATCATAGGGAATTAAACCAATTAAAATAAATCCCAAAACAAGAGAAAAAGTATAAAGACAATTTTAAAAATAAAATGACACTAAAAAAGGAATAAAAAACAAAACTTCCAAGCAAAAACAAAACACCACCAACAACAAAAAACTGAAATGGAAAATGGCATAAAATAAGATGAAAAAGAAAGTACAATTATAAAGATAAAAATACAACACACAAAGTAACCAACCATTTAAAAAATAAAAAAAACAAAAATAATCCAATTAAAAACAGATAGTAAACCACAACACACAGTTTTTATTCTTTTTTTTTATTTTTCTCTTTTATGATTTACTTTAGTTTATTTTAATTTTTATGTCTTTAAGTTATTTCCTATCTTAATTTTTTCTTCTGTTTTTTTGCTGTGCAATTAGGGACAGGGTTGGGAAGTAACGAGATATTAATAACACTGTGATAACAATTGGTAACACCATTACTTTTTTAATGGAGTAACTGTTTTATTGGTAACAGTGTAACAAAATTGCATAACTTTTTTTGACCATTTTTTTTTATACTTTCAAGCAAACTACTAAAATTATTGAAAAGACTGCTAAATAAGCATCTTACTTCGCATCTATGAGGGTGCTAAAATCGCTCAAAATCTTTTTTAATATATCACCTCCAAAGTCATATTTTAGGTAGAGCATAGACAATGCTTGTGAAGGACACCATTTTAAATCATTTGTAAAATAAAATAAATTTGCTGAAGTAGTTATTTTTTTTTTTTAATTGAAAAAACTACAAATTATTTACCAGAAAAGGAGTATGCATGTCCCCTAGTGAAAAGTAGTCAAATAGGAGACTGTTAAACAAGTGACACAATGTTAATCAATAATATACTGATGTGCAAAGATAATCATAATTTGTAGAGGATTAAATAATTTTATTGAAACTATTATACAATCCCACTTCTGAAATGAGTTTCAGTACATGAGAACAGTACTTTGCTATTGGAGAGTGGCTTTTGAGTGAACCAATCAGATGGTCTCAACATTGGGTGCAATGTGGCCTATGGTAGTACAAACCTCAAAAATATGCAAAAATTCAACTTTTTTCATCTTAATGTTTCTCAAAAATAAGGAAGAAAAAAAACTAAGGTTTGCTTTCTTGAAGTCTTAAAAATTAATTCTGATAATTTATTATTATTTTTTTTTGGTCTTTTTTCCAAAGAAAAACCACGCTAAACACCGGCTTGACTGTAACTGTTTGCAATGCTAAAACCTTAGTAACAGACCATAGCAACGGGCTCTTTGAACTGTGAACTTAGGTTGTGATGATATGCTTAAATGGTTGATACAGAACTCTCTGGTCTTACATCAGTTATTCTCACTTAAATCATCATCGAAGGAACATCTATTTTACAATTTTATTAGTGAATACATTATTGGTGATTTGTTGCAAATTGTTCCTTCAGCATATCCCAAATGTAAGCATCTGGCGATGTAAGATCAGGTGAATGAGATGGACATAGGAAGGCTGTTCCATGGGAAATGACATGATAACCAAAATTCGCATGAAGCGACTGAAGCGTATCCCTCGCTAGGGTGGCAAGTGGCCCCATACTACTAGAACCTTGCGTACGAAGTGGCAGGTTATGTTCACAGCAGAATCTGCTGAGATCCCCCCGAAATGGTGTGATAATGGTTTCTCTGTATTGCACCTGGTTCCCAGTCACAGGATTGCCACGATCATCCTCAACAAAACAAGGGCTCAAGATGCCGTTTGGAGACACCACACACCATATTGTTACACGCTAACTATGGAGGGGTTTCTCCTCAATTATGTCTGACCGTTCAAATCCTAGAAATCTGGTTGTCTGTCGATTGATAAATCCATTCAAATGAATGTGGCTTTTCATCAGAAAACCAGACATCTGACAGGAAAGCTTCATCATCATACACCATTGCTAACATCGTCGCACAATAAACGATTCTTATGTCCTTGTCGGCATTGCACAAACGCCGTCCATCTGTATCTTACAGACAAACTTACCAATTTCCTTGAACATTAGGTTCGCAAATGTTTGACTAAGATTCATTTTTAAGGATGCTCGCCGGAGACTTCGTTTAGGCAACTGTAACACCTTCTTCGATTCACATTTGTTGTCACTGTAACTGGATGTCCGGTGCAGCCTTTGTGCTGTGTCAAAATGCTTCCCGTTGAACAAAATTTTCTAATAACAGCTAAAATAACCATGTTTGCAGGTGATGGTTTTTAAAATAATTCTTGAAATGCATTTCCAACGTATATCAAACTCGGTCCATATCAACCTCCAACTCTGTATAACCGAAAATAATGCTTCACAATAAAATTTTTTTACTCTGTTGTTAGCACCATTTGAATATCTATCAACCTTCAACCAATAATAGCATACTGTTACGTTGTCATGAAGATGTTCAATGAGGTCAGCATGCGGTACACATGAGCAACAAAGGCTTGTTGACATTCAGTATTGTTTGTTTTGGCACACACTATACATGCTGGAATTATTGAAAGGAAATATTTATTCTAATCAAGACAAAACTAATGCCTGTACAAATACACACACATATACTTTAGATGTACAAATAAGTAACCCACTATCTTTTATCAATTCATTGTTTATTATCAAGATATACGGAAATAATTCAATCATCAAAGTAATTTCCATTGTTTTCAGCATTTTCCCGAACTTTTTAGGCAAATTACGTATTCCAGGTCAGTCTTTACCTATGATGAAGTCATCAGATTATTTTCTTATTTCATCAACATTTCTAAATTATGTTTCAGACAAGCATACTATATCGACCGGAACAAATAATAATCTGGATGGGCCATGTCAGATGATTATGGTAAGTGGGATAAAGCATCCCAATGAAATTGCAACAATGTTTATTTGGGCAATCTTGCCATTTGAGACCGGGCATTGTTCTTTTCATTAAATTCATGTGGAACCCACCTTTCCCTCTTTTTAAATTTACCCATTTTGGACAATCAATTGGAAAGTTGTTCTTTGCAAGTCTTGGGCTTGTGCTGTTTTTTTTTTTTCTTTTTCTTAGCAACTCTTGGACAGTAGTGTTTTCACACTTTTTCAAGTCACTGAGATCAAGCCATCCTCTTACTACACCAACATGTTATATATAATATAATTTTAATAAAGCTATTATCAGCACTGCCACACCACAAAACAGTAGAAAAATATTTTGAATTTCAGCTACTTTTTTGACATTTATGAAAGAATAGCGCATATTTACTTGTACTCCTAATTATTAAAAGCTCCTTATTATTATATAATATTATAACACATATTTATACATTAAAGATAATTTATTATTTATAATAATTATCACTATTGAAAATATTAAGTTTTCCAATTCTTATTTATATTAAGTATCTACTTTAAATAGGTACGTACTTTATCGTGCTGGGAGGGAGGGGCAGACTAATAATTATTTTAAAAACATTATATAAATAATTATATTAATTACCATTAATATTATTACTGCAATAAAATATTATTGCAGTATTACAATTACTTTAATACAATTAATGTTGGCGATTTACAATTTATGAAAATTGTCTTTTTATTTATTTATTTATGTAGTTATTTTTATAAATTCACTTTTAACATGTGGAATGAATATTTATTAAAAATCAAATGGCAAACAAAAATATCATACACATTAGAAATCATTTAAATATTGCTGGCTTATGACAGTATGTTTTTTGTTATTTTTTAAATGTGTGCGATATTTTTGTTTGTTGTTGTATTTATTTTTACTTCTTTTTATCAAGAGGGTGTCCCAGGGCCTCCCACCCCATCAAACATTCAAAAATAGGAGAAAACTGACAATGTAGTTTTCACAAAAGGTGATAAAAGACATAGGAGTCGAAAGGGTTAAGCTAATTTTTTTTGAAGCACCGCCACTAAAATAGAAACAAAAAAAACGAAAGTCATTACTTTTTCTACTACTACTATTGGAAACACTTCGTTAATGTTTTTTGTTACATTAATCAAAATCATTCCATTACTTCATTTTTTCAATTACATTACACATAATGTTTTCTGGCACTGAACATTATAATAGAAAATAACTTGTTTGAAGTAAAGGACAGTTATATGTGGTTTAATCTAGAGCAGTGGTGCACAACCCGCCGGTACATTTGCTGTGGCCCAGTAGTGTCAAATTTAAAATTAAATTTTGAAATCAAATTAAAATTAAATTTGATCCTTTCCATTGCTGCCAACAGATACATTGAAAAATGTCATAACTTGCAATAGCAAATGTCTCAGACTTTACTACAGGAATGTTGGTATGAACATAACTAGCTCATTATTTGATAATTTGAAGTTTATGTAAATTGCATTTATTATTCATTATTATTATAAATGACACTGTCAAATCATTAATTAGGAAGATATGGTAAGGGTTGGTGGGTTAGAGGATGGGACAGTGTGGCCCTCTATCAGAACTTTTATAAAAATATTGCCCTCAGACTTCCTAAGGTTTGCACCCCTGATCTAGAGTAAGATTATTTAATTTATTTAGTACAGAATCAAAGAAGAAGAAGAAGAATTTTGAGCTACTTCTTTAGAATTTTACTCTTTAATTAATATAAACAGGTTCAAAACAAACAAAATATTAATTTACCTGTATCTCCTAAATTGGCATACATTATGTCAAGATTCTCCCTTTTATTTTAAAATTACAAATATTATAATAAATTATTTAAATGTTTCCTAAATATAATTTAAATGTTTTTCTAATTAAACTACAATACGTAGGAATTTGGTATAAAGTAATTAAAAGTGTCAACTTACTTGATGCAACTGATGCAGAATCTACACTTCCAGCTTTGGAGACTGAGGCTGAGACTGCACCAGAATCAGCCATAGATTTATATTTTGTACAATTCTTTGGAACAGCTTCAAGACATTTTTCATGGCAGTTGTAGCCACAATCCACACATCGCATTCCTAAAAATAATTAATATAGTAAAATAAATTAACAATTCACTTTACTACATATATTAAATCTCTCTTTTCACTGAAAAATATTCAAAATAGATCTGTAGTATAGCCTTCTTATAATTGCAATTCTGAATCTATGGCTTTTGCAATCGTGCATAATTGAAATAAAATATTTTCTGTATTGTCTGTAAAATAAGTGTATGAAATATTCAAGATGAATTACATAAATTTAAACAAACTATAATTTAAATCTGCAGGCATGCAATATTTTTAAGCTAAGTTTAAATTGTAAAATGAAAGTGCACTATGCCGAAAATGTAAGTTTTTGCCCTTTTTTTTTTTTTTTTTTTTTTTAAATGTACGAATTATGGATGCAATGCAGTGCAATATAAATCAAGTGTATCTATACAGTGTGCACATAAAAAAGTTTGTACAAGAACTGACTGTGAGTAACTGCATATGAAACATATGAAATCTAAAACGATTGTTTGAACTGAAAACAATACGTAACAACAGTATCTATGATCCAGCATTCACTAAAGAAAATATCATAAGAATTTAATTGTTAACTGGATTTAATTCCTGTAAATGAAGATTTCTACAGGCTTTATTTCAATCTTCCAATGAAATTTAAAATACACACACACACAAATACAATAATCCCTTGATTTAATGGAATGTTTGGAGGGAAGAGGTATCTGTTACTGCCGAAAGTCCATTAAATTGAATGTGTTTTAAAAAATTATGTACCGTACTGTCTGGCGTATAAGACGACTTTTTAAACCAGGAAAATCTTCTCAAAAGTCGGGGGTTGTCTTATACGCCGGGTGCTGAAACTTATACGGCGAGTATATCCTAAACTCTATATTTTAATTGGAAAAATTGGGGGTCGTCTTACACGCCGGACAATACGGTATATTAAGTAAAATTACAATATACAAGTTACAATGTTTAGTTTTATTGACTTATTAGTAAAAAAAAACAAACAAAAAAATAATTAAATAAGAGAAAAAAGATGCATAACACATTTATAGGATTGCATATTCTTATACATAATGCAATAATTTTCGTTCAACACTCATTTTAATATGTTTATAACTTGATTAGAAAATGCTAAATCATTAATTTGCAATGGGAGCTCCTCAACAGATAGGAGGTCCAGATTATTTATTTTACTGAATGAATATGTGAAAACATTAAATTTCTTCTGTTTACTTTATAATTTATACTTTTACCTTGATATCTTTACCTAGGAACAAAAGCCCCTTAATTGGGAGACTTTTTTTTTCATATTAAAAATACAGGTGGTTTTTTTTAACAAAATAATACAATTAATATTTTGAAATAGGGCTTAGCCATATTATAAAATTCAACCAAAATTTTTTGTCCTTTAAATTGAAGGTCAACTATATTTAAGTTATATTACTTCTAAATGTCAAGTAAATTTTAAATTAGGTTCTACATCACAATAGGCTACTCTACGGACACAAGTGTTACTGCTAATACTTGAAACAACTTGTAGAAGTCTTGTGGAATCCTTCCCTGACAATCTCACAATGTACAGGGTGGCCATACTTAAACAGGAGGTGTTTGGAGAGTGATAAGCAAAAAACTTAGGGACAAAAAAGGACAAATTGGTGTATATGTTGCAGCCACATACGGTAATTTAGCACTTCATGAAGTGTCTAGACACATCGCGAAGAGTCTAATCACAACGGACAAATGCTGTAATTTAATCTTCAAATCAACAATTACCATATCTGTCCAGAAATATTGGACATTTTACAAAGTGTCAGCAACTGGGTTGACAGATGCATCTGTCCAATTGAAATTAGACACTTCGCAAAGTGTCAGGGTGGTGTTAGACACGTATTGTAGAAGGCGATTCATTGATCCATTTTTACAGCATGTGTCCAGCTCATTTTAGACACTTCCTGAAGAGTCACAAGGTGTTTGGACTGATAATGTAACATGAACAAATACCAGAAACAATTTTCTGAATTTAATGCAAATACATTATGCATAACAGGCATAATCATTGATACAAAAGAAAATTATTTTAATTATTGTATTTTATAAGATTTTAATAAAAGAGACTAATAACATATATTATTATATAGTAATATACAGTAGTCTATGAATTAAAAAAAAGAAAAAAAAAATACAATGCAAAAAAAATGATATAGATTTAGATTTTATAGATCTAAAAATACCAGAAAAAATACAATACAAATAAAATATAGGTCCAATGCAAATAAAAAAATAGAATAATAGAACATGAGCTATGAAAAGGAATTTTACATAATTCACACTCCAATTCTTGATCGTTGATTGACTCTGAACAAGCACAGCATACCTTTTTGCCATCCTCTGTGGTTATGGCAATCTCATTTCTTCATGAACTTCGATGAACGCATTGTCATTACCGATGCCTTTTTTTTATTTCCTTCTTCGTGTTCATCATCTTTCCCTTCATTATTATCATCGTCATCATCTATTTGTTGGATTTTAAAAGTCTTCTTCCGTGTGTTGAGTCTGTGCAATGGGAAGGGGTATATTGCTGGAAGCGAGTATGTTTTCGTTCAAAACCGTATATAGCTTTGTATGGTGAGCGTCCTATTATGTGGTGATAGCTGTTTTTTTTTTTTACCACTACACAAAACTGAGGCCCATAGACCATTGCTTATTGCCTGTGTCGGTTATTCAAGTTCTAGCATATTTCCACGAACTAGTTGGATCTTTCGATGTTCTCTTGAATTTGAGGATGGCTTGGTCATCCATTTAGTATAACTGACTCTGGCCACATGCAGCACAATTGCCTGATCACAGCTTTACGAATTTCCTACCGTTATTGCTCTATAAGATCTTTGGCGCTCCAACAAAAAAATATTTGAAGAAGCTCTACAACAAGCATCTTTCGACCTCAGTGGTCGAAGGACAACAAACTTTGTAGCATGATCTTGGTAGTTCCACTTAATATCACGATGTGGTATAGACTGAAAGTTGATCAGGTCAACCTTATCAGGTCAATCTTTTAACAGAATTGGGCCCACCACAATTTTTCTTGAAAAGACTTCTTTGCATTGCATGAGAGGCAGCACGATAGGAACATCATAATTGCTGGTCAAAGAATGCTGAGTTTTGTCGTAAATTACTTCTCCATCTTCACTCGTCTTCCATGTCCCGTCTTGTTTACATGGCAGTCATAAAAAGAGTCGTAAGGTCCTCGTACGGTACTATATATTCGACATCTTTATAACTTTTTTACATCTTATAATACCATTTTATTTGCATTGTATTTTCTTTTCAGTTTTTTTTACATCATAAACTATGTTAATATATAATAATACCTTTTATTAACATCTAACAAAATACAATAATTAAAATAATTTTCTTTCGTATTAATGATTATGTCTATTACGCATAATGTGCATAATATATTTGCACTGCATTTTTCTGGTATTTGTTCATGTTACATCCTCAGTCCAAACACCCTTGTGACCCTTCAGGAAAGTCTAAAACGGGCTGGGCTGGACACATGCTGCAAAAATGGATTGACAAATCACCTTCTACAATATCTGTCTAAAACCATCTGACACTTCGCAAAGTGTCTAATTTTGATTGGACAGATGATGTAATACAGCATCTGTCAACCCAGTTGCTGACACTTCGCGAAGTGTCCAATATTTCCAAAAGATACGGTAATTTTTGATTTGAAGATTAAATTACAGAATGTGTCCATTGTGATTAGACTCTTCGCGATGTGCCTAGACACTTCATGAAGTGCTAAATTACCGCATGTGGCTGCGACATCTTTACTATTCAGGCCACATGATTATGATTTTTAAAGAAAAAATTTTTTAGTTCCAAATGTCGCCACCAGGGGGAAGATTTCTACAATTATTTATACACTGTTACACTGAGTGTGAAATTTGATTAATGTGAAGAGACAAATAATATATACAACATTCTTAATTTATAAATTTAGAGCTGGTTATTGTATAATATTAGTAATATCAATGAAGTTTTCCATGATTATAATTATCTGCTCCAAGAAAGTATAGTGTCAATCAAAAAGATTTACAACATTAGTTTATAGCAAAATTCTTGTGAACATGTGTCATTTCCACATATCTTTTATGTGATCAAAAATATTGCCAAATCAATAGATGAAAGAAAATGCAATGACTATATGAACCTAAGAAACTTAGAGCTAAAAATATTGAAAAACATGAGAGCTTCAGAAGGGAAGAGAAGACTGGCCAAGAGGTTAGACCTTAACTAGCCTGCTTTTGATACCTTCATATAGCTTTTACATATTGGATGAAATCTTCATTATAAAACTTGAAACTTAAAAGTTCCACTTCCTATGTGATATGCAATAACATAATTTATAAATGATGCATAATAAGAAAGTGCCATTAAAAAAAAAATCCTGAAATAACTTTTAATAAAAGAATAAAGACATGTTACAGAAACAAATAACTGAGTGCTGCCTAGATACCATATGGGATCGTTACTGTTAATTTGAAATTCAAAATTTCTGTAGCCATATAGGTTTTTCATACAATACATTTTCATCATTTCATTTTCAATTAAATTTGTCAAACTTTTATATGGTATATATATAGTGGATATATATATATATATGTATGTATAATGGATTTAAAAGCAGATTCTCCTCTCACAACTACCCAGTAAAAATGGATTTGCGCAATACAATATCGAAAAGATTCGTATTCGATGAATTTTCGATTTTTAGGTCCTAAAGGGTGGGGGGTGGAGGTGGGGAGAAAGTTTCTTGAAGGTATGCGATTCTCCAATACCACTTCAGTTGGAAACACGAAATTCCGCATGAGTGTTCTTTGTCAAAATGTAAAACACATGTATCACTGAATTTTCGAGATTCACATCCTAAGGGGTGTAAACGGGTGGGTAGGAGGGACAAACTTTATTGAAGGGTATTTTACACAGTTTTCAGGTTACAATATCAGAGTATACCATTACTTTGTAATCATCACATTTGTTTTTTTACCAACTGGGGAAGGTTTGAAGTGATAGAGGTGTGGAGAAGGGAGGAAAGGGGTGGGAGTCTTTCTCCGAACACGATATTAATTTCATATCTAAGGCTTTTCGAGTTACAAAATAGGAATATAACATTAATTTTAACTACCATGGGACTTTTTACCAACTGCAAAAGTTCAAAGTCATCTCACAATTACAATTTCTTCATCATCCACATCACAACCACTCTTTTGTAACCCAATGGAAGCATGGGTAATTCTGCTAGTTATATATAAATTCTTGTAAAGTTTCTGTAGGTTATCTACTGTAAAAATTATCCACATAAAAATGTTATGACAACATGATGTTACAGAGGCAAATAAAAAAAAAAGACCTTATGTAAATGATGTGACAAAAGATATACCTGTTTTGACTAGCCCCCATAAAACATGGTTGCAATGATCACAGTAGGTAGGCGTTGTGTAGTTATATTTTTCGAAGCGGTGAGGGTGTGAATAGATTTGGGAAGTTTCACCAGCCAATTTTCCTCTCACTAACAACTCGATTGTTGATCGTTTATGGATGGAACGGCCGTGTGATCTAATCATCTGAGTTGTAAAGGAAGTCTGTCTCTGGAATTTAAAAAAAGTAAATATTTCAATGGATGAAAAGTGTTAATTGTAATTAATAAATTAATGTTTTTATAAGAATCCATCTGAAGTTGTGAGTTTTGCAGAGAGATGGTACTTTCACCTGAGTATGTCCTCAAGAGTCTTGTTGAAGAAAAGCAATTATTACTAACACATCTAAAAAAGTAAAGATAACATAATATTTTTGCTAAAAAAGTTCTCAAACAACTCTAGTTTTACCATCATTATATTAAGTCAATTCACAGTTTTGTAGTAAACACAAAACCAAGTGACCCCATACATTTGCAGTCTATCAAATGTTTACTTTGTTAACAAATGACACTGCTATTGATTGGTGCAGGAAGCTCATTTATTTAGTTGTAATTCAAGTACCATTTCCACCACAGCCTCCTTGGGTACAACTTTAGCATATGAATGGGCTGGAGAGCTGTTGCAAACCAAGCATTTCAAGTAGAAGCGCTGCCAGAATTGAGTTTATTTAGTATGTCTAGACTCCCATTACACACCATTCAGATGATTATGAATAAGTGGCTAGAAGCCACCTCTACTCCCAAAGTGGCCACACTGGGTTGAAGGTATCATATTCCTTTCTTAGCATAGTTGATTCAGTATAGATAGGACCCAATTTTGTCCAATTACCACTATTTTCCTGACCTAGTCAGTGGCCACCAAAAACCGGAAATGGCCTGGAATAAAAATTTTTCCTCAAATTTCCAGGCCTTAGGGAATCCAATGAGGTATGACTCTAGGAGCTCCAGCTCTTGATTTACACACAGACACATGGAAACCCTAATAGTTCCTCTGTATGGGGTAGACAAAAAATATGAGATTGTAAATATAAATTAAGATAATCTGTTTAAAAGATTCAATAAAATTTTAATTTATTTAAGGTGGATATGTTAAAAAAATTACAAAAAATATGATCAAAATATTAATTTTTGACTTCAACTATAATTTCGATAGAGATGCCTTTCCAAATGCTAGCTTATTTTAAGACAAATTATTAATTTAATTAATTAATAGGTAGCTGAATTATGTACATTGTTGCTATTTTCCAAATGTATATAATTTCATTATTTAATAATCATATTATTTTTGCAATGAGCTAAAATCTTTACTGTATTAAAATCAGACGTTTTGTTTTCCTCTAAATAAAGTTGTAATCATATTGATTTTGTTATCTCTTCTGTTATTTTAAAAGAACATATTGTTCCTACTTATAAAAAATTCCTACAGAAATAAAATAAACCATAATACATTAAATTTCCTTTTTTTTTTTTTACTTTTAACCTTATTATAATTAATTTTGTTGTAAATCTTACATACACATTGTAAGTGGAACACACAAGCATATGCAGATCTGATAAGAAATAAAGAATTACGAATCAACGTGATGCATTTTTTTATGTCATTAAAAACTTTTGAAACAAATAATTTCTAAATAAGCAAAAATAGAATATGAAATATGTCTTAATGGGATATTTCAGATACAGTAACTTTCCTATTACGTTTTTGATTGACTTCAATATAACCAAATTTTACTTGAGATGAACAAATAAACAAATACAGTACTGACTTTCAAAACAGTTCAGAGGGGAATATTAGATGAAATCTTCAAGTCAGCGCATTCTTAAACATTTAATATGCTCTTTAAGATGAAATATTTTTTTAAGAAACATGTTTACTATAAAATTAAGTTAACACACACAAACATATATATATATATATATATATATATAAATCAAACTTACACTGAGAGAATCAGTGCTAGGAAGTTCTAGTTTATCCCATAAAATCTTCCACTTCTGAGGAAGATGACCAAGTTCGATTTCTAGACGATGAATTTCCTAGAAACAAATTAAAGTAATTTTCTATCACTTCTGTACATAAACTTAAAATATATATAAATTCACATAAAAATGGTTATAATATATATCTAAAGGTAAATCAGTAATTTTACCTCCAGCAAGTGGGAGAAAGCATCAGGGATTATATAATCTACATTATCATAACAGCTATTAACTATCTGTCGATTCGAAAAGTTTGCTGATTCGGGACCCAGAGATTCTAATTCCTCTTCACGAGTCATCTCCATTGTCGCCACTTCCAAATCATAAGATGGTCCATGAACCAAATCTTCATCTAGATAATAGTCCCATATTTTCAAATTGGACACATTTGAATAAGGACGCAAAACCTGAAAGAAATGAAAATAGTTATTTTAAATTGCCATAACCAACAGTACTACTACAAAAATAAATTTTTATCATAATAAAATTGAAACAATTATATCAATTACATATGTTTCAGAACCATGCAATACTGAAATTACACGTGATTTCAATATATTAAGTGCTGGGTGTTAAAATGGACTTTCCTTTCACATATAAAGTTAACTAGTTCACTAACGGGATGGTCATATATTCTCAATGAAAAACTACTGTAAACAGCAGTTCAGAGCTGTTAAATCAATAACCAAATCTGCACCATTACAATAGAATGCGTTACGAACTTTCAACTTCTATTTCTCAAAATGAATTTTATATAAACTCTGAAACTTTCATATAGCAGTTACAGGGTTGCCATCACAACTACACATTGAAAATAATTGCTTTAGTAGCCTGAAAATTCAAAAATAGTAGCCTAAATAGTCTCCTCCTAGCAATAATTTAGTTGCTTATCTGGCCCATTAGTAGTCTTTTTCCATTATCCTTATATGCCGACTCATATAAAAAAAAAAGTAGGAGATACACATGTAGAACAGAAAATTTTGAAACAAAGCTAGACAATACTAAGTATGAGTTTATAAATTACAAGCAAACAAAACTTTAATTTCTTAAGCCAACCTTTGTTTCTTTCAACTAAAATTGAATTTATTTCTTTTTACCTGTTCATTTACTTTAGAATTTAACTATTACAATAATAATAAAACAAATTTTTTTTTTGTCCAATCTTTTACAATAACGGTTGTGAATAAAAAGTACAATTAAAACAACGATCTGAATGCTGTTAACTTCAGATATTTGGATTGTAGAAGGATAAATAATTTTATTATTGTTGGCGAATATAAAGTTATTTATTCTTCTGTAATCCTATTTTTGAAATGGTTTCCGTACGTGAGATCAGTACTTTCCTATTGGAGAGTGGCTTTTGAGTGAACCAATCAGAAACTCTCGACATTGGATGCAACGTGGCCTATGGCAGTCCGAACCTCAAAAATATGCAAAAATACAACTTTTTTCGTCTTAATGTTTCTCCTAAAATTTTCAAAAATAAGGGGGCAAAATCCCTAAGGTGGTCTTTCTTGAAGTCTAATGCATTCTGATACTTTTTTGTTATTATTTTTTGGATCGCAATAAATACCAGTTGACTCTTAACTGTTCCGAATGCTAAAACCCTAGCAACAGACAATAACAAAGGGCTCTTTGAACTGTGACATAGGTTGTGACGACACCAATTAAACGGTCCATCGGCCGAGGAAATGTATGTTGCAATCTCCTCTTGATATGGGATTGGACATTAATGATGTTTGAAATCGCTGTTGCTATCTACCAATGTTATTTGAAAATGAATTTATTGCAAAATATTTGAAAATAGTTTCCTAAAAAAGTTGCCACTTTTTTCAAAATACAGTAAATTCCCGATTATCCATGGAATTGGGTGGCGCGGCAACGGTGGATAATTCGAAATAGGACGAAAATCAACACAAAATTGCTTTTAACATGTTTTATTTACATTAAAATGGCAATACATACAGTTACAGTACAGACATTATAAACAATTATTTTATTTTAAATTATTTATTTATTTTTAAATTTTATTATTATGGGAAGGCTCTCCCATAATTTAGTCTAACCTGCCGGCATAAGCTCCGCCCACAAGGTTGTTCTTTAAATTGTTTGTCTACAATTGTCTTCACTTACTTTGTTAGCCTCTTTTGTTGTTTACCTTATTTTAGATTTAATTTTTTTTAAATTCCGTAATTTATTGTTCAGTAGAAAAAATAGAAATAGGAGAGGTCCGCGGATAATCGGGAGTTTACTGTAGTCGCCTTTAGGCCTGTTTTTGTGTAAAAAAGCCCCATAGTTGCCTAAGGTCAAAAATAGTTGCAAATAGTCACTTTTTAGTCACCAATGGCAACCCTGCAGTTAAATAAATGACTACCTAGCTAATTAATTAAAAAAAATTAAAGAATGGAACAGATACATGATTCTACTATATTTTTGAATCACAGTTTGTCTTGCATTCGATTATTTACAAAATAAGGGTGGCGTGCACTAAGGTTTTGCTAATGTAGGGATTGCTCAAATATATCTCTATCCAAATTTGCTGTGTACTGATATTCACGAGTGACTTAATGGCTGGTAAATTGCTGATGAGTTCTGAAAATTTTAACACCTAAATTTAGCACTTCAAATCTCACATCCAACAGTAGCATAATGAAATTCATTTTACTTATTATTATTTTCTTAAATGAAGAATAAACCTGATTACTTTAGCCGTTCATTAAAAATAATAGTTTAATTCCTTTGAATGACTGCTAAAAAAGAAAAAAAAAATTAAAAAGCTGAAATGGACTTTTTCCTGTTTCATTCCTGCTGCACAGCTTTCAAAACTTTAAAATTTGTTTTATTTCTTTTTTTTTTTCCTAGTGTGCATTGTGACAATTTTCCCATGATATTATTCAGAAATAAAATCTTTTCACTTTCTCAACTGATCTTTTAATGCATGATAATTCATTAAGAGAACTAATATTTATCCAAGATTTTAAGAGTTATGTTATCCATTTTATGTGCCAATTTAATTCATTTGCAGTTGGCATAAATGTTGGCACATAAAAATTAATTGTCTCATTTTTACAACAATGAATGATACCATTTTCCCTGACAAAACTGACCATTTTCTAGATTTGGAAATGGTCTCATATCTTCTTAACAATCACAAGCATCTTTATAGACAGTGCACACCAGTGGTGTGCCAGCAATGGACTAGTAGGACTAGGCTAGTATCTTCTATTTATATTTACAATTATACTAATTTATTAAATTTCTTGCTTAAAAACGTTTCACATGACAACTTAACTCTGTTCCCTCCCCTCAACGTCTGTAGTCGGCCAGCTGGCATTCTATCCACCCCTCCCCTTAGCCGCAACAACCAATCAACTCCCCAACAGGACTAACTAGTCTGAGACTCATGTTCCTCTTGCCATGTTAAATTTTCACATGCTCCGGCATTCTGTGGTAAACAACTTTGGTATCTCCATTCTTGTTAGAAAGAATACCTTAGTCTTTTTATTTTTTTTCTGATTATCAGTTAAGTATTGAAAGTGCAACTGAAGTGCAACAAGTATTAAAAAACAATATTGTGTGTTTTTACACTGTTTATTAAACATGGAAAAGGACTCGGTACAAGAATCAAGTCTCCTTCATCATATGTTAACTCCACTGCCATCTGGTAGCAGGACCGCTCTATTCAATTAAAGGGGTGTCCCCTTACAGCTGGCCCCGTTTGAAAATTGTCACTGCACTCCAATGGTGCACACTCTAGATGAACTGTCAGTAAACTATTGTTTAAAATTGCTTAGTGCACATAAATTATCGTTTCAAATCTCAAAACCAGTTTAGAAGGAGTTGTTAGACATTTAGTCAATTCTGACAAATTTTTGGTGCAAACCACTGTAATTTTATTTGTCTTTTATTTTAGAGTGTTGTTACAAATGTTTAATGTGATGAAAGAAATTAAAATTTTAAAATTGAGAAGACAATGGACCAATGGACTTTTATTTTTAATATATGCTGGAAAAGTGAATTTATAGCCAATGGTATAACTCAAAACTTCTCAATCAGTGTGGGGCAAGAAAATTCTAAGAATGAATGTGTAATAAGCATTTAGCTTCATAGTTAGCCAAATGCTCTCATTTAGACTAAATTCTAGATATTAAATAAACTGGCAAATACAAATTTGAACTTTATTCTTGTTCATTTTAACAATGAAAGTTAATAAAGCATTAATTTACTCAAATAATCATATCACAGTATATTTAAATGTTTAAAGTAAGCTATTATTCATTTGAAATTATGTTGAGCTTTTTGTTTTCAAAGGATCTATTATAGGTAGTAACAGTAATGAAAAAGCTTGGTGTGCCAGGGGGATTTTTGGAATAGGCTTGATGTGCGGCAGGATTTCTGCAAATATATTAGTGTGGTAAAGCAAAAAAAGTTGAGAAACACAGCTATAACTGAATAGCAAGAAAATTATAAAGAACCATCACCAACTAGATCAACAATCACGACTTGATTAAAAAAATCTAAGGAAACATGATCTATAGTAGAATAATGAAATGCAGTAAAACTGGCTTCACAATTTTAAATAGCTAAAAGTAGTATGGCTAGACTAAACTAATAATTTTCAGCATTTTTCTAGATAAGTAATTTTATTAAGCATGTTATCAGCACATTGCCCATACTTCCTTACTTATAGTAGTCCAATATAAATCAAAATCAACAGTATCTTCATTTTAATAGTCTAATGCCCGAGTGCACCAAACTTCAGTTAACTTTGATGACTGCAGTTTGGACGGAGCTAAAATTAGTGGGGGGTGCTGCTCCACAAAAATTTTAGCCTTTGTTTTAAAATTGTGTGAAAGGAAACATGTATAAAAAGAAAATTTATTCAGAAACTTAATAAATTTCTTTTTGTACATGTTTATTTCCTTTCACACAATTTTAAAACAAAGGCTAAATTTTTCTGGAGCAGCACCCCCCCCCCACTAATTTTGGCTGCATCCAAACTGCAGTC
>JAFIDM010009631.1:116483126-116515075 GCA_023159025.1 Thereuonema tuberculata
CCCCCCCCCCACTAATTTTGGCTGCATCCAAACTGCAGTCATCAAAGTTAACTGAAGTTTGGTGCACTTGGGCATAAAGCTACCATTAAAATCTAGCTTCCTAGGATAAATGGTATTTTAGTTACCTTGATCATATGGGTGGACTTATTAAGTTTTGCTTAATATTGCATTTTAGCACTCTAACCTTTTTTTCTCTCTCTGATACTAATTAAGGGTGTAACAAAATGTTAGATCAAGATTATGCTGCTAGTAATATGCTTACATACCATAAAATAAAATAAAATAAAATAAAATAAATAATAATAAAGTTCAAGCAGAAACTATGAAGAATGTCATGAATTCTTAATCTTGCAGAAGAAAACTAATAATATGAGCTATGAATGAAGGCTGTGCTGCCCTTGACAACAGGGCAATGTAATATGAGGTGACCTACTATAAAAATTGACACTGGACTGGGATTGAAAGAAACTGAATTAGAAAGTAACACTGAAGGCCAGAAAAGGTATCATAAATTTCAGTCCAGAAAGAAAAATATCAGCAGGAAACCCATAACAAGAAACTCTTAAATTCTGTTGAGGAAGGCAAATAATACTGACATTTAAGGGCATAGTAGCTTTATCTTCCTGTGTGGAATTATAAAACTGAACACTTTACTACCAAAACTGCAAAAGAACATGATAATCTGATCCAGATAAGAGATGTTAGAAGACAACAGCCTTGCCAGGCTGAAAAGTAAACAGTGCCAACTCGTAAGTAAAGTTCATGTTCACTGAAAAGTTCACTGATGACAAAGTAAAAGTAACAGATGAAGCCTGCTTCCTTAATCAGGGAGTAATGAAAATATAGATAAAAATTCAAAGAGGCATGGAAAAGAAAGAATCACTTACAATACTGAAATTGTACTTTATCTAATTGGACTTAACAGGTAGTCAAGGAAACAGCTTGCAATCCAAATGAACAGGGGCAGAAGATGAAAGCATGATTCTTCTGCCCAACTTACATGTAGAGGAATTGACTGATTGATTTTTATAGGAGTATGGTAGGAAAGGTATGGTATGAAAAGCCATTGGAGGGCAATATATTTATAATATAAAATATATTATAAATATAGAAATGGTATAAGGGCAAGATTTTGCAATTAGATTATGATTTTTTTCTCTTCAATTGATAATTTTACTTGTTTTTAATTCAATGAGAATTTTCAACTGGATAAAAATGAAATAATTAATATCTCATATTTTCAATAATAAAATTTAATTAACCAAAATTTCCCTTATACAGTGATTGGGAGCAATATGTAACAAGACAATTAAGTTATAGAAGGAAGGAATTGAATAGATTTTTATTTTCTTAATTTCAATTTTTTTTTTGAAGTTAAAGGAAAACTGGAGTTTGTAAAAAAATAGTCATAAGTAATGGTGTTGGCAGTAATGATTACGAAAAAGTTATTTTAAATCAATGGCCATTTTCCAATTTAAAGTTCCAATATCCAAATTCTTAAATTAGCTAGCCTTAATATTTTTAATTATTATTTCTGAAAGACAAGCCATTATATAAAATAACAAATAACAGTTGAAGAGATTTTTTTTTCTACAAAAAAATCATAAGTTTAGATATGTTAATGTGAGTTGAATTACTGTTTCACTCCAAATTTTAAAGAATCATAATAAGTGAAACCAATAAGCTTTTGATGAAAAATAGGATTTTTCTTGGCTAAAATTGTCTATTTAATACCTGAATATATGACAAAGTCCATTCAAATATAGTTTAAATGTGATCAAACATCATTAGTGAAGGCCCCCAGACTTCAATAAGACTCAACTTTGCTGAAAGCATCTAACAAATAGCTAAATGAAATTCTGATACTCCTTATCAAATGAGAAATGGAAATACTTACAGGATTTTCTGGATCAGGAAGATAAGCAAAATTGCAAAATATAGGTGATTTGTGTGCGTGTTTATCAATATAATCCCAAACAGAATGGCCTAAATGGGCAGATGATGCAAGTTTTGCAGAAAATCCAGCTTCATCATCAGAACCTAGTCAAGAGTTAAACAAAAATAAATGCTAAATCATTCTTCCCATTCTTTTTCATCAATTTCAATATCTAATAAACAATATATAAAGGACCATTCCTGAAGGACATTCATCATTGCAGGTCAGTTGCTGGCCTTCCTAAGTCACAGAAAATTGAATTCGATTAACCCCACAATTTTCCACTCAAAATATAATTTTAATATTCACAAATTACTAAGTTGTTCCTGCATTAAAATCTCAAAATATTTATAAATATTTGTATGAAAGAAATTAATTGACAATGCTTAAATTGTTTTAATAATGATTAAGTTTTAATTATAATTTAGTCACACTTAAGAAAATATTATCTTAACATTTCAGAAAAGGTAGGGTTCTATTGGAGCTGCATGAGTCGATCAGAGAACTGAACTTGCAGTCTACCTGCAGGCTATAGAAATGAGGGGAGCGCAACCGCCTTCGTGGTGTAGCTTTTGAAGTCGCTTCAACAGGGTAGTTTTAGCCTAAGGCAAAGAGGGTGACATTCCTGCTCTTTTCAGTCTCAATGGATTCCTAAACTGAGACGGCAACATTTTTCTGATTTTCAATCAGAAAGAGAAAACATAATTGGCTTACTACATGATCAGCCCAAACGCAATAAAAGAAACATCATTTTTAGAAGAAAAGCATTTTAATAATTTAATTTCATGGCTTTAATGTATTTTTTTCGGTTAAATAGAAGCCAATTTGAGTTTGTACTGAGCGGAATTAAGGAATTTTTTAGTCCCATAGCAACAAATGCCAATAAAAACCTAATAACCGCACAAAAGAAGTTAGCTCAAAACAAAATGAACAAAAGATTTTTGTTGCTGTTTCATATTTTTTTTAAATCATTAAAGTATCTAATCATTTTGCCTTTATAGTAAATACTCCAAACTTCAAGGTTAAGCTTGCTTTTAGTTTCTCATTGTTTATAATTCATTTTTGAATAGATTAATTTGCATACTTTATTCTACAATTTAATTCTTTAGATTTTTATCATTCTGAATCTATTCTGTTTTTCAAGATATTAGAAACATTTGTAATAAATGGATTGAAAATGGCTTAGTAAATTAATAGATGATTTTTATTTTTTGGATATTATTATTATTGTTGTTGTCAAAATATTTATTTGAAATGGCTTGACCATTTGTCAGATTATAGAAACTCAAAGGGAAAAAAAATATTACAAACTTTCTTCACTTGTGCAATTAACTTTTCTTCTACAACAGGATCTGTCTGTACATTTAAATGATGACAATAAACACTAGCTTATCTTTAGATATTTTGTTTTTGAGAAAATGTTTAATTTTCAGTTTTTTAATTTGAAAGAAAGAGCTTTGTTTGTTTTCATTTATGGTCAAGTTCATTGTTGTGGGTATACCATTCAATGTTTATGAAATTTTCTTGTATCACTTTGTTCTAGTTTAATAATAATAAATAAATTCATCAAAAGCCAAAAACATGAAAAGCTAGAATTCCTCTGACCTTATCCCTTCCAAACCAGTCACAATTTGCAAACCCTCTCCCTCCTCTAAGACACAGATATCTTTTATGGATAGTTCCCAATGGTTGTATAACTACCTGAATCAAGCCCTCGATGGCGACCCCCTCGTTCTTCAACATGCCATCCAACTTCCATTCTTTCAAATTCGCTATCTAATAGGAACGTACGAAAACGACAAGATACTGAATGATACGCCAGGAACTTCAAAAAATATTGGTTAAATTCAAATGACATCGGAAACTGCTGAAAAATCTAGGGATGAAATAAAAAAAAAAAATACAACAACAATAAAAAGGCAAAAGTATTAAAATTCAAGAAAACATTACTTTTCAGCATAATATTAGAGAAATTAAACAATAAAAGTTTGGCAATTCAATAGTTGTTACAGGTTAAGTAGTTTTGTTGATGTTACAAACATTTACTTGCCACTTATTATTAGCATCCAGATCTTCTTTAATGCTCTTCTTCACTATGTAAAAGTGTAGATAGTACCAAGAAACAATGTTTGTAAATGTAAACTGCATCTCTGCTACTTACCTATGGCTCATTTGTTTTGTTTCTACATGTCTTTGCTAATAAAAATACATCAGATATTAATTCTACACAGCATTTCCTGTTGCCAGGCTTAACACTTTGTTTCTTCATTTCTATAGCATTCTTTTGAGCTAGGCCATGTTTCTTCATCTTCTTTTGTATCACCATTTCATTCACACTGTGCATGGCATTATTAGGACATACGCTCCAATGATTATACAGTACTTCTAACCTAAGTTGAAGGCATCTAAATATACTGGTACTCATTTATATTGACTCTGCTGACTAACTTTTAACTGATTCAGAAAACACTTTTCTCCTGAGTGATGAAAAGGAAAAGTTACTCCCAGACTGACTTTGTTGTTTTCTCAGGCTATTGACCTGTTTTCCAAATATTTACTAGGATATATCTCATACTCATGAATTATGCTGTGGGAGCAATAATTAAATATTTCCACAGCATTCAGTTCCTTCTTGGGCCCCAATAATAAGTTCTTAACTGCACTTCTATGTTCTCAAATTCATGTTGGATATTATTAGCCAGGTTTTTTACAGCTGCTGACTTATTTGGTTGGGTCATCTTGATTCAGTCTTAGTTCATCTTTGAGTCAGAAATATTGTGTTCAAATTGCCTCTGCTCTTTGACTGGTCATACTGCACTCAACCTTACAGCAAATTTATACAGGGCAGAAAAGTGAAAGAATGTGGAGGAATTAGTCATCAACAGGGCCCAGTTTTTATGACTTTAAAATGATAGGTATATGCATAGACTCTAATTTAAAAAATATGACCTAAAAAAAAATCATCCTCCAATAAAATAAAAATAGACCACAATTCCCTCCTTTTCTCTGAACTAATGTTAACGAATTTTCCTAATACACAAAAATCCCTAAATTATATGATGAAATTTTGCTTGGTGAAATATGTTCTACTAGTAAAAAAAATCAAATATGCATTCAAGGCTGCATCTAGGGTGTTTGGTGTTTCGGTGCAATATTTTTATAATCCTAAAATATACTGATGGGAAGGTGACTCAGCATCCACTACCCCACGGATAGGCACCACACAATAAGCTCAAATAAATACAACAAAAACCTTTTAATTTAATCAGGCTAACTGGAGAGATTTATATCAATTTAAAACCAAAAAAAAAATATTAATAAATAAAAATGGCATGCCATAAAAATCTGGACCCTAGTCATTATATTTCCTAAATTGTTCCATCAACCTTAACATCATTGTTAATCTTATCAGCTTCCTTGCACATTGAAGCTGCCAATATTTTTGTTTTGAAACAATATCTTCTTAAACAGTATCATAACAAAGATATCTTTCAAAGAAGAAACATTGTTCTGCCCAAATGATATTTATGAAGTTCATCAGAATATATGTCATGGGCTAGTTTTTTTATTTTTATTTTTAAATGATATTTGTACAATCGTAACAGTACTGAACTCATTTTATCCAGAATTCTTTGCAAAATAAGAGTGCATTTTGGCAATACTGAAAAATATATATATTAAATAATTAAAAATATTTAAAATATTCTAATGTGTTAAGTTGATAAAATTTAGATAAATCAACATTTCTTTTTGAAGGATTGATTTGTTACTGTGGCAATAAATGTGTAATGACTCTTCATTTATCAAACACAGAGGACAGACAACAGTTCAAACATAGCTTAATGGCTTGGTAAACTGCCCAGAGTTGAGATAAATGAATTCAAATAAAAAACTATAAATTTTTGAAGCTGATGTAAAATTAGGAAGAATTTTAGTCCTACTCGAAGTTACTAGTCATTACTAGTGTTTTTGGTCATCTAGGCACTGATCCAGTTTTTCTAGCAAAGAATCTGCAAGATTCCACAAAATTTAGATGATTCTAAAACTGCTTGCCTGCATGATTCTATTACAAAATTCCTGCTCATTTCCATAACTTTTCCATCCTACATAAAGCCACCCGTAGTGGTAGTAGTAAAAATAGCAGTCTCATAAAGGTTCTTTAAAATCTTTTTTTCCTTGTCACTTTGAGTTCTATTTTACAGCCAAAAAAAAAGTAATTTAGTAAAAAAAATTCACAATACTAATAACGAACACAATTTATTTCTAAATATCTAAAATAATAACATTTTAAAATCAGGCTTGTCTCTATTAAGTAATGTAATTTATATGTCTCTTACATGTGCACACAAGATGGTCAACACAAGATGGTTCTAAGTTTTTCATAAATAATGCTCTGTTACTGGTTCTTCTCAGTAGAGTTTGTGCAGGTTCAATAGATACGTTTTTCAAAATTACAAAATACAAGAATTTAGTAGGAAAGAAATTTCTTAGTTTTATATTAGTTCCTATGCGAAAACATGAATGTGTTCCTTCCTGTGACTGGTAATCTGATACATCTTGAATGGACAACTTGGCTCAAACAATCTTGAAAGTAAATGTAAAATTATGTTCAACCAAGAAATAATGCTGAATAATTGTGGAGATTGCGAAATGCTTCAGTGATAACATATGCTAGAAAATGAAGTCCATTAAAGATGTTTGATGAGTGAAGGACAAGTCAATGAACATGCTGTCCTCTGATGGTTGACACACATTTTGAAGAAAATATACACCTTCATTTAACTGCTCTGAATGAGATAAGTTAAAACTACTACAGAGATATAACAATTTACAGTTGGTTATTTGGACATTGCTTTAAACCAGCAATTCTCAAACCTGTGGCACATGTACTCTCAGGGCTAAACGACCAAAAAATAAAATTGGTAATAGTAGTCAGTTATATACATGGTGCTTATCATTAAAGTTCAACCACTCCAGTGCTTCTACAGAAAAGACCAATTGTAGGACAGCTTTGAAATTTGATAGGTACACTAAGGAGAAGATGCAGAATCAACTGACTAATCAGACAACACACTTCTGTAAATGTAAGTGTAATCTATAAAAATATTATTTAGATATAAATAAAGAAATAATTTTAAAGACAATAATGAATTGCAATTCAATCATTTCACAGTTTTTATCTTGTCCATCTTCTCCTTCCCTCTTTTTCAATATCCCTCACCTCCAAACAAAATGCCAGAAATAAAATCAACTTATTTGAACATTTTTTTAAAACAGAAAATGCAATTCACAATTTATAGTAAATTTACCTGATGAACGACATCCAGAAACTGCATAAAAATAGGAGCAAATGCTCCAGTTTGCATAGGTGCCAAATGGTTGCTTCGATGTGTAAATCTGTGTCCAAAAGCAAGCCACTCTTTTTCTACTAAGGTACGAAAACCATCAATTGTACGGTAATAGGGATCAAGGCAAATCTGAGCAGTGGAAATGACCTGTAAAAAATGTATTAAATCCATATTTAGTAACTAATTCTATTTAAATTTTAATTGCCACATACAATGTTTTGTAAATTGTCACATATAAATACCTGAGTTGTAATATCCCAGCCATCTTCTAAGCATACTAATACAGATGACCCTTGCACATCCATTAGATCAACAACGGCTCCAGCAACTTGAAGAATGTTTTGCAGCTTAAAGGAGAGCAAATAAAAATAAATAAATTCTAATTCTGTAACTGGTTATCTTTATTAATATTATTTGAATAAAAGCAACTTGCTTTCTAATTACTAATAAAATCCAACTTCCATTTATGAAGGAATATTTAAGATCATAAAAAAAAGAGAATAAAGAGGATGGCCTGAAAGCTCTATAAGAATATTAGTGAATTTTCATCATTACAGTAATTCAGACAAAAAACAAAACAAAACAGAAACAGAAGACCCCTACAGTTGAAATTTCACAAGAAATCAAAATATTTTAAGTTTTAGGGCAACAAAAGTTACAAGGGCTCTCGTTATGTGATATATCTATGAATTTCATTTAATTTGTCGTACAGAAATATAACAACAGACATCCTGAATGGATATTATCTACCAATTCATTCAACAGATATTTCAAAGTATATGTGTGAATGTGTATATACAAGGTGTACCTGAAATGTGCTGCCAAACTTAAAGATTGTGTTCAATCATGCAAAACAAATAATAACCATCATATAAACATGGGTCCGGAAATGCTTTATTTCCAAGATATGAATGATGCAACAATTTCAGTCGTACAACCCGACGACTTCTGAACCAACTATCCTGACTGTTGGATTGGAAGAGGGGGACTAACAGGATGACCTGCTCGTTCCCCTGATTTAAACCCTCTGGACTTTTTCGTATGGGGTTATCTTAAAGCATTAGTGTACACCACACCAGTTCCTGATGCCCATGCATTGCTTGTTCGCATAGTGGATGGGTGCAACACAATTCGACGTGCACCTGGCATCTTCGACCGTGTTCGACAGTCAATGGAACGACGTTGTTTGTGTGCATTGCATAAACGTATATTTTGAAATATTTCGAGCACTTTCTGTGAAACTGAGCGACTGTACAGCCAACACCTCTGTATTGTTGCATCATTCATATCTTGGAAATAAAGCATTTCCAGGCCCATGTTTATACGATATTTATTCGTTGTTTTGCATGATTGAATACAACCTTTAAGTTTGGAAGCACATTTCAGGTACACTCTATATATACACTGAGTGGCCACTTTATTAGAGACACCCTCACTCTAACTTGAACTGGTCCAGTAGTGACACACGGTGACGCAACAGCAACAAGTAGCATAAAAAAAGGCATGCTCGGTATCAAGAGAACTATGTATCGCTACACTTCACCGGAACATGTGTAAAACAAAAGATTTAAACGACTTCAAACGAGACATGATCATGGGGGCAAGAAGAGCTGGTTCCAGTATTTTGGAAATTGTGAAGATCCTCGGCTTTTTTCGTGAAACAGTGTCGTGGGTGTTCAGAGAATGGCAGTTGGGCCAAAAAACTTCAAGCAATAAGCGCAACTGTGGACGGAAAATGCTTGTGGATGAAAGAGATAGCAGGCGACTGGCACGAAGCATCTGCAACAACAGAAGGACAACAATTTTACACTAGATTGCAACCGAGAACAACGCAGATACACCAAAACGTATATATGAAGGCACAACATGAAGGATCTTGTCCGTGATTGGTTTTAACAGCAGGAGACCAGCAACGGTGCCCTTGCTATCACAGAAAAGCAGGAAAGCTGCTGTTTTTCGTGTCTCCTGTGGCCCAGGAGCATCGCAATTGGACACAGGTCGCCAGGTCTGACAAGTATCGGTTCCTTCTCCACCATGCTGATGGCAGGATGAGAATATGGCGCAGGCATCATGAATCCATGGACTCGTCTTCCCAAGTGACAATCTTTTAAACGGGTGGCGGTGAATAATGGTCTGGGGAATGTTCTCCTGCAACACTCAGGACCCTTAATACCCTTTGAAACATCTGTTAATGCTACCTCAACATTGTTGCCAACCAGAAGCACCAGTTTATGGCTACAGTGTTCCCTGAAGCAGATGGCCACTTTCAATAGGACAGTGCATCCTGTCACCATGCTTGATTGGTCTCCGATTGGTTCAGTGAACATGACTGATTTCCACTTGCTTCATTGGCATGCTCAAGTCACCTAATCTGAACCCCATCGAGCATTTGTGGGATGAGGTGGAAAGATCCATTCGAAGCCTAGAAATGCACCATCCAATGTGAACAAACTAAGGGCTGCTCTTCTGTCAGCATGGGCCAATATTCCTACAGAACGGTTCCAGCACCTTGTAAAATCTATGCCAAGAAGAATTACAGCTGTGATCAAAGCTAGAGGAGGACAAACTCCTTATTAGTATGGTGTCTCTAATAAAGTGGTCACTCAGTGTATATACAGAGGAAAGGTTAATGGGAGATCACAATATCGATTATTCTAAGAAAATTTAATGTTTAAAATAACCTTGGCAACTGTCATGGAAAATGAAATAAGAAAAGCTTTTTTACAAAGTGTAATTACCCTCAACATTGGATCTACTTTCTTTGCAGACTAGAGAAGTTGTGATTTCCTACAAAATGTAAACAAAGAATGACTATTCCATTTCTGTGTGACATTTCAAGATGGAATCACTTTTATCTATTCGACTAACTATTTACTACTCTTTTGATTCTGCTTCTTGCTTTATATATGTTTAATGAACAATCATAGTGAAGACATGATCAGCTTTGAGCAATACGGTCATTTCCCATGCTCAGGACATGTCCCTTGGATAGCATCTATAGCTCGCATTTACATGGATAGGTGACGAGGATCTATTAACTCTAATTTGGTTTATTTAAGAAGTGATTGTTGAATAAAGCAGAAGGGTTACGTCTAAACTGCAAGTGGTGGTCAACAGTTGTGCCCTACTTTCCCAGAAGGCATTAAGCCCAAAAAGTTAGTTTTGAGATAATAAAAAAAAAATGAAACAGTTGATTTTTCAGCCTACTTCAACCAATGCAATTTCTTTTTAAAAGGAAGGATCCGCCTTCCTACTGCACTGAGAGGAAAAATAAAAATATGAGCTGAAAGCACAGGTTTCGTGGACTAATGCCCACGAAAATCACAGTTTAGGAAATTTATGGCTTAATGCTTTCTGCCAAAGTAGGGAAGAGTTTCTAAGACGTATCACGATTTTTAGGTATTGTGCTTGAAAATCTGCTCAAGAACATATAAGCTCATTAAAATTTTAGACCAGTGTTCATTACTGACATCTCAAAGACAGCCTGTTTTCATGCTAACTTGGCAATCATCAGTTGAAAGTAGTCAGAATAAACAAGCAGGTCTCACAGCGGAGGTGAATTGACGTGGCGATGGGAAGACAAATGGAACCTCCACAAATCTAAACTAAAAACAATAATACACATTAAAAATAAAGAAAAAGAAAATTCATGTGCTGGGATCTGCCAGACTCAATGAATTTCTGATGTGCATTTAAATAAATAAAAAGTGGCTAAAAATGCATAAACACATTAAAATTTGAGACCAATGTACATTTTTCTCAAATTTTAATATATTTATGCATTTTTAGGCACTTTTTATTTATTTAAATGAGCATCAGAAATTCATTGAGGCTTGCAGAGCCCAACAGATGAATTTTTTTTTTTATTTATTTATAATGTGCATTATTGTTTTTAGTTTAGATTTGTGGAGGTTCAATTTGTCTTCCCATTGCCAAACCTAAAAGCTGTTCACTGAAAAATATTGTATACCTTCTATAAAATATAGTAGATTACCAAAGTGAGGTCTCACTAAGATTCATAAAGAGAGCATATTTTATTTAGCAAAAGTTGATTGCTAAGTTACCTACCTATCAGAGGTAGATCATATAAATGTAGTTTTCAAAAACATAGATAAAATAAAAATCTGGTTTGCAAGAAATTGGCAATGGTAAAATTTCAACATATTTATAAACGGAATGGTAGAATTAATTTTTTGTAAGAACTCCATTTTTAAAATTACCTAAAAACTTAATAAGCAATTAAACTTAATTTATGTATCATTATATCCAGAATAGCAAAATTTTAAAACAGACAACTAACCTGTATGAACCAATCAGAATTTTCAAGTGCTCTATAAAATGAATTTTCAGGATCAGCAGTGGAAGCACTGGGAACACAAGCACGCATCAACTTCTTGAAACTTGCGCGAATGTGGCGGACGTCTGAATAGTCCACAGGGACAAAATCACATTTAGGGAAAGAATCAGAGCGAAGACCCTGTTGAAAATATGAAACAAATTTTGTAATTACTCAGTTTATATATATATATATAGTTCACAAAACAATTTTTTTTTGTTTGTTTTGAAACAAATTATGTGAAATTTTGTAATTATCCAGTTTATATATATATTGGTCACAAAACAAACCAAGATATTAAGGTGGGAAAGTGGCAAAGTTTTATATTACAATGAATGGATTAAAAAAAATATATTTAAGTTTCTATTACATACCACGAGTTCATATTAAAGAAGGTTGTTGTCTGACAAATTCAATTGTTGTCATATGTCTTTAAACAATTATTGAGACAAAGAATGAATGTCATATCCTTTAATATTATTTTTTCAATTCTAGGAGATGCAATTACTCTAAAGGAAAGTAGAACTACTGTACTTCACCTAATTAACATAGATGAGATTTAGTGACGGACTGATTTAATTTTCTGTATGTGTGTGTGAATCCTCCTTTTTTGTTTTCTAAACAAAAAATGAAGTACAGGAAAGTACTAGGAAAATTAAAAACACCGAGAAGTTTCTATAATGGAACTTAGAGCCTTAAGATGTAAAAAGGCTGATAAAGATAAAAAGTAACAATAGGCAAAGGAAAAAGACATTCTGGAGAGAATACTATGCTCCAGAAAGAATAAGAAATCTAAAAATGAACAACTATATGGATGACATACTCCTTTTAATTTTAAAAATAATTCCTTGATATTTGAAATGTGTGAAAATAATATTTTAATCTGTCAGTTTGTTTAAACATATAAAAAACAAAAAAGTCAGGTGACAGTACCGAACCAAGGAAAAAAAAAAAGGGGTGCTATTATAGATTCTCCTAACATCATCTAACAGATAGGGTTTTTTTTTTTTTTTTTTTGGTTTTTTATTCATCAATCTCATATTTCAAAGCTTATCAACTTTGGCAACAAAACAAAGGCAAAGGATCTATTTGTTGCAGACACAGCTAGCAGCTGTAAACCCTAGAAATTGTTGGGCATGATACCTTAATATTAACATAGACAAATCATCCAGTTGGGACAATGAACTTCAAACTGAAGAACATCAAGATTCAAAAGGTTGTCAAACTGGCTAACAGAGTTTTTAGATTTGCTACATAAAAAAAAAAAATATAAATAAATATCAAAGTTACCTTTCTAACATCAGAAATGACAATTTATATTATATTACACGACAAGTAGGTACACAAAGTAATATAATGACAATCTGAAAATTCCAAATGAAGATAGGGTTAGCACTATTAATAAAAAAGTAACCCTACAAAAAGTTTGTAAATTGATGACAAAACAATGGTATGAGCAGAGTTTAAAATACAATATTATATGCTTGTATTAACTGCTTAAACACAGTTAATGAGCATAAAAAATTATAACAAAACATCAACTGATTGATCAGGCAAGAAACTTCCTCAAGTTTGTAATAGAAATAATTACATATTTCAACATTATTGCAAGGAATGTTATATATCAGTCAATATAAAAATGCACCCAACTACAATACCTCAAAATCTTATTATAACTAATAAGTAACAAGTATAATTTATTAAAATAATTCCACAAAATTCTGACATAACTAAAATTGATCAATACTTAAAAAGTTGTTAGAACAGAAATGCAAAAAAAGAATGTTAAAAGTATCAATAAAAATATCAGAAAAAAAACAAACAATTTTTAAAATTTGTCATATGTTAGTAAATAAGTAGTATGTGAATATATGTATATATACATACACAAAAGGTGATTCAGATATAACTTAAAGAAGTAATTGTAAGGGTCATTGTGAATAAAAACCCTCATATTAACATAGATTCAATTCTCATTATTAATTCATTAATCATGTTAATATGAGCTTTTAATTTGATACAATATTAACCAGGAAAATATTTTAAGATTTCTTCAAAAACTAAAAAGGCATTGAAGTAGTTAAAGAGAAAACAAAACACATTTAAGATTTAAGAAAGATTTAATTTAACTTTTTAGAATTAAATTGGATACTTTGGTAAAAGAGATGAAGGAAATGAAAAAGAAAGAACAGAAGAAAATGTTGAAAAGAGGGAAAAAAATGGAAAAATAAATCAGAGACTTAAGAAAAAGCAAGTAGATATGGAGGATAATGAAAGAAGAAACAATGTCGAGTTAAGGAGGGACAACATGAAACGTGATGAAGGTGGGGAACAGAAAGTATGAATGAGGAAATTTACAGAAACTTCCTAGATCTAGCAGCTTGTCATACAGCAATATAAAATGTTAATGTTGAGTAAGACAATATGATTGAAAAGAGAACAAAACATTGAAAATTGAGGTAATTTAAACAAGGTAGGTAAAGCAATTAGTAAACCAATCACAATGCTTCACAACATCTTCTGATCATTGATATTGCTTTAATTTCCTTGTGTTATAAACACAACAATTGCGCCTTTTGACAATCATAACAATAACTATAAAAGTGATTGTTGCGAATGCAAAAGACGCAATTGTTGCGATTGTTATGCAATCATAACAATTTAATCATTAAAATTTAATGAGATTTTAACGATACTTGTTCACACACCTTCAGACAAAACAGGAATATTAGCCTGCTGATCTAGATCAGAAGTCTAATAGACATAAAGAAATAAAAATGAAAATCATAACATCAAATGGAATAGACCACACAGACAAAAAAAATGATTATAAAAGTGATAAAAGTTTATTATATTGTATTTTTTTTTCCTGTAAAAAAAAAAATACAGGAACTGTTTAATAGTTATTTAATAGTGTAATCTCTATTAAGAGCACAAAAAAAAAAAAAAGAGAGAATAAAACTTTTTATTAATTGGAGACTGTAATTTCAAAATAAGCTTAAGTTATTTTTAATAAAAAAAATCCACTTTTTTAATCTAGACTGCATTCCAATGTACAATATAATAATAATATTTAAGAATGGAAATACAAAAGTAGAAAGCAAAAAAATGATATTGGAAAACGAAAATAGAGATTATGCAACAAATATAATTACTTAAGATATTGGATAATCACAGTAAACACACAGCCAAATAAAGAAATAGAAGTATGAAAAATATTGAAAACCTCAGTGACAGAACATCTTCAAAACAGAAATCTAATGAAATAGTGATACAAATAGAATAGGTGAGACAGGACAGAAGAGATGATACACAAAAAGTAGATAGAAAATGTTAAGCATTACAATTAAACTGGATACAAACTCTAAAAATTGAAATTGGAATTTAAGAACTTATATTTTTTATATATCTGAAGCAAGCAGTACAATACATAGTCAAAACAATTGAAATGGATGATAATAGAATACAAAAGAAATGTTGGGTCCAACTGGAGATAGTACAGGCCTATCAGTGGAACAGTTAGAAAATAAAAGTTAAATTCCAATGGAAACTTATAGCAGAAATGCACTCCTTAAATTAAAAAAAAAAAATACACACTTACAAAAAAACAAACAACAACTACTGGACAACTATAAAATTGGGTTTGGAAGTATATTTTGACTTGGTACAGAAATGATTAAATTTGTAATGCACAAATAAAGTCACCACAAGAAGTTGTCATATTTGCTACAATTTGTCTATTGTGTAAAAGCTGCAGAGGTTTTCTGTTGGTGACTTCAGAGAACATCCAGAGTGCCTCAATGTCAAACTCAAAAGACCTTGCAAAATCTGAGAAAGGCTGTTTTGCTAGTGAGCAAATTTCCATACAGGTTGAAGTGAGCAAATTTCCATACAGGTTGAGAAGGCTCTGGTCAAACCAGGCAAACAATTGCAAGAGAGGATTATAGCAACATACAATATACCTGAACATCATCTATTTCTGTCATCTATAAAAATGTAGAATGTTCAACAACTTGCAAAAAATACTATACTCCTGTTGCCCCTTAAGACACCTACATCTTTATTTAACCATCACTGTTTGCTCCATTGTGAATGGTGCAATGCCCAAGCATCGTGGACAACCTTCAACTTGTTCATATTCAGTCATGAATACTGCTTATGTCAAGGTCAGATAACTGCAGTATCTGCATGAGGAGGTAGAGTGGGCAACAATATAGTTTGTGTATTATTATTCAAAACATATCATCTGAAAAAAATGGTGTCTTGATGTGAGGTGTTATCTTCTGTGACAGTCAATCTCCTCTGGTAGTGATGACTGAGATTTGAACATATTCTGATAGGTCAACAAGATACTGTAACCCATTCAACTCCTTATGATGTCATGGCAACAACTTTCTCAGGCCTTCTTGATCACTTGATCTGTCCCCAATCAAGCACCTCCGAGTACCTTTTCAGTCAGATAGCTGCCAGATCTCAGCCAGTACAGAACCTTATGAAGCTGAAGAGTAACTTCAGCTGCATAATGTTCTAAAATGATAGTGAAAAGTGTACCACAGGATATGAAAAGACTATGAACAATCCTTGGTAGATATATGCATGCTGAAAGTGGATTTGCACCCAATTGCTTTGTTAAGTTTGTAATGAAGAAACAAAGCATTCCTTTACAATGGCATTGGAGTCTTTTAATTATCCCTCCATTATCAGTATACTGATAAAGTTTGGTCACAAATACCACCTATTTTTAAGTGTATACAGTTTTTTGTCAAAGATTGAAACTTGAAGAAACTACAACCACTAGTTAATAATGGAACAAAATTCAAAATGTAATATTTTATTTAAACACTTACTCTGCTCAAATAAAATAAAAAAATATTTAATGTTAAATTCAAAATTTTTGATAGATTAAGATGTAATTTTTTAACAATTATCAGTAATTTAATCTATCTATAAATAACTTACACTATATGGCCATTTATTACTGGACAACCTGTGGAAAGTAAGTGGAATTGTCCGTACAAGTCATATCCCTATAAAAGGACCTTGAACGGGGCATGATTATTGGTGCCTACAAGTTTGGTCATTGTATCCATGAGATTTCAGGCAAGTTCCAGATACCCAGTGGGTGATGTAGTGGTGAAATGGAAAAGTAAAGGAGTTATAATATGCCAACCCAGATCCGGTAAGCTGAAGACATTGACAAATTGGGACTATCAAAGCCTCCGTGTGTTGAAGTCCAACTGTAAGTCTTCGTTGCAAACGGCAGCCAAAGACTTTTGATCAGCATTGGGAAGTGATGTAAGTGATCATAGCATCAGCCTGGAGCTGATGCATTGCTTGGATTCCATGGCCGAGCTGCAGTCTGTAAGTTTAAGATCACTGAATGGAATGCCGCCCGTCGTTTACAGTGTTGCAAAGTGCATTGCCATTTGACTCTAGAATAATGGAAAGGTATGCTGTGGAGTGACAAATCACACTAAAAGTTGTGGCAATCAAAGGTGATGTGTGGGTGTGGTGAATGTCTAGCGAGCATTACTTACAGGGCAGTATTATTCCACTGGGAAGTTCGGAGGAGGTGGAATCATGGTATGTGGTCCACTGGTTTTTGTGCCTGGATCCATGAATGCCAAGGCCTATGAAGCAATTTTGGACAATTCAGTGCTACCCAGACTGTGGCAACACCTGTCCATAAAGCAAAGGTTATATAACTGAGTGGTTCAGGACATGGGAGTGGATGAACTCGAATGGCTGGCTTAAAGTCCTGACCTCAACCCCCATTGAATATCTTTGGGATGAGTTGGAGCACTGGTTGAGAGTCAGACCACAAAACACCTACAGAGCTATTCTACAGCTTGAAAGAGGAATAGAACCATATTCCCGCAGAAACTTACCACAAATTGATGGAAAGTCTTCCTCGAAGGGTAGAGGCTGCGATAGCGGGGAAGGCAGACTTACATCATACTGATACCATACCAGATCTTGGCTAGTATATTACTAGGGGTATCTGGTGATTAATAGCCATATGGTGTATATATACTATGTTATGAGGAAACATCTACTGGAACATTTTACATTTATAGATAAAAACTTACAGAATGAATGAAAAAAAATGGATTGAATTCCAAATCAGTGATTATTAAAGAAGTATATTAATTCAAATGTCAAACTTAAAAATCGTGTAACAATAATTTATGTAAATTTGTTAGCATAATATTATAACAGTTTATATGTAAATAGTTTTAGAAATCATTTATTTGTATTTATCTGTATTTTATTCATTTTAATCTTTACTGTTATTTATTTTAAATCATTCGTTTTCTATTTCCTAATTATTGCTGTTCTGTTTATTTTTAAATTCTTTTGCGTTCCAGCCGTTTAATTAGTTAATTAATTTAAGTTCGTTATGTTTCTTGTCCAATCACTATGTATATTTTTAATTAATCTTCCAATGAAATCCAACTTTGTAAAATCTATAAAAACCCATGTTTTATGTTAAATAAATTTATTCAGTTCCAAACTTGACTTGTTGCTTCTTCGCTCCTACAAGACTCTCCCACAAATACCATTACAATATTCCAGAAATATAATAACTAAACAAAAAACCAACAAAATTAATCAGATGACTGAAAATTACAATCGAATTATTGATTGCTAACTTTGAAAAAAAAAATTAAAATAAGATAAAGAACTAAAAAAAGACCTGAATATATATATGTATATATATAAACACCAATTGCAGCTTAACCTAATGTAAAATGGTACAAAGACTAAAAAACAGTTAATAAAATTATTGTACTGTATTGAAGATAAAATTAACTTACTTTCATTTGAGCTTTATCACCAAGAACATACAAAGCTGCTTTTCGAAAACTTTGTATGCTACTGTCAACTCCTGAATCAGAATCCGAATGCCGCTGAGCAGTCCGAAATGCAGATTCAGAAGTTATGCTAGTGGTAGACCCTTGGCGTCTCTCTTTAAGACTTCCCCATCGTGGAAACTCTGAATTATCAAGAAGAAAAAATAAAATTACAAATACAAATTCGAGGTCATAAGGTAAAAAAGAGTAAAAATACAGCAGATAAGTAAAACTAATTAACTGGCAATTGTCAACAATTACTACTAATTCTACATAATTATCAAGGATATTTGGCAAAAGTAACACCATTACATTTATTACATTATTAGTCATTATGTACAATTACCAAGGCCCACTACTGGTAAATATAGTAGTAAAATTATGATGATTATGACAAAATTATATTCAGGTAGATTACTTCTTGTAGACAACAATTAGCAAATCAGAGAAACCAACAGCTTCTGTAAACATGGCCGATAAATTTCTAAAGCTGTATTGTTTTGAGAATTAATAAAATTTTTCACGATACATAAGATTTCTAAAACCAGTTATCTAGTTTGGTCCTGAAGGAGGAGTGAGACATGATACTATATAGGTCCTTATTTTGAGGGATTTCCTCACTCCGGGATGAGATATTATCTCAATATTTCGGCCTGGTGCCACGCGCCTTCTTCGGGAGATGTATAAATATCAATCACATCAAGGTGAGCGCACAACTAACAACTTCCGTCTTTAGTTTCTGGGGTTTACTCATGTTGTTTATTCCGAGCAACTGGTGACCACCCTGTGAGAAGAAGAAGGGGTGGGAGATGACAGCGAAAAAAAAAAGGGAAGAGTCCTTCGGGACAATTTCTTAATTGCGTGAAGAGGGTGCGTGACCGGTGGCGAACTCAATTGGTCAATTTGAATTCAAAAACACCATTGTGTTGTGCATAAAGTTTTATGCATAAATATTTGGTCTGTCAACAAACTTGTCAAAACATAAAACATCACCAGAGTCAATTAATTCTTGTACTGTTATTCAAGTAAAGTTAATGAAATTTAACATTAAATGATATATAACAATCCAAATGTGATTTTCTTTATGTTAATGACTATTTGAATAGCTCCTGAAAACTATTTAAATTACTTTAATAAAAAATGAAAAAAATCTTTCCTAGAAACACTAGAGGTGCATTCAAGTTATAACACCTCCGATTTTGTTTCTCAGCACTGGAAACAGATAGAAACATGTGGTTTGTTTTAAATAAGCGGACACTCTTTGTCATTGCGAGACAGAGATGGCAGAGCCGTATGGCACACAGAACTTTAGCGGCAGTGGCGAGAGTGAGCGACTGTTTTTGATACTTAAAATGGAGACGTTTTCATAACAAGATCAGCGCGTTACCATTCGTTTTCTCCATTTATCGCCAAATGAGTGAGACATGTGGTGAAGGTGTCATGGATGTGTCTAATGTTCGTGCGTGGGTGCGACAGTTCAAAGAAGGCAGAACGTCGTGTGACAACAAACCACGACAATCGTGGCCTCGCACATGCCGGTCTGGCGACATGCTCGAGCGAGTGGAGAAAGTTGTTTTGGAGAATTGTCATATGAGTGTAGAACATTGTCACAATCGATGAAAAGAAAGTTCCATTCATGCCATCATCACGCGTCAACATTGCCTGGCAACATGCCATGCGCGCAGCCTTGTGGTCGTCCGTCAGCATTCGCAGCACCCACCTGGAGGACACTTTCCGCATTTTCAGGTCGTCATACAGGATTGTATGCGCAGATCCCACTGAAATGTCAACTTCGGAGGCGATCTGTTCCACACTCATTCAACGATCCTCCAAAACAACTTTCTCCACTCGCTCAATCATGTCGCCAGACCGGCTTGTGCGAGGCCGCGATTGTCGTGGTTTGTTGTCACACGACGTTCTGCCTTCTTTGAACTGTCGTACCCACGCACGCACATTAGACACATCCATGACACCTTCACCACATGTCTCACTCATTTGGCGATAAATTTCAATCGGTGTCACACCACGCAAATGGAGAAAACGAATGATAACACGCTGATCTTGTAATGAAAACGTCTCCATTTTAAGTATCAAAAACAGTCGCTCACTCTCACCACTGCGGTTCTGTGTGCCGTACAGCGCTGCCATCTCTGTTTCGCAATGACAAAAAGTGCACGCTTATTTTAAAACAAACCGCATATTTCTATCTATTTCCAGTGCTGAGAAAAAAAATCGGAGGTGTTATAACTTGAATGCACCTCGTCGTATATAATATGTTCATTCATTATGTTCACACATGTAACAATCTGCATGAACACACATTTTAAAGATGGTGATTATAAAATTCAACAAACTTACGTTTAGTGGCTTTGCCCCCACTAGATCGCAAGCTATTGACAGCTTTTGAGAATGGATTACTGCTTCGCCGGGCAATTTCTGGAGTGAGAGTTGGAAAATTATCTCCAGAAGTTCCACCCCTTCCCTCAGCTGCAGCCAATACTAATGACGTGATACTTAAAGTGGAGTCACTCATATTAGCCCAACCAGAAGCACGCATTGCTGATAATGGGGTAGCATTCACAACTGCAGCAAACAGCTTTTCTTGCTCCAAGCTAGTTGATGTATCACTTGTTGAACCTAAATCAAAATACAAAAATCAACAATAATTATAGAAATAAGATTTGATATATTTGTAAAGTTGTTGTTACCATAAAGCCAAGATACTAAAGTTACATTTGTCCACAAAAAAACACAAACAATCAAATCTCCATGAATCTTTGAAAAAGTTAGATTTAATTTGTAAATGAAATTTCCTTTTACAATTCTTGAATATTGCTGCGATATGATTGTATACGATTTTGTAAAAAAAATAAAAAATAAAAGGGTTCGTATTTGTATGAATTTTAATTTATATATGATTGGCTGGTTGGCTATTTGATTTTAATCTTTGGCTAAGCTGAGTGAAGAAAAGTAAAAAGTGAACAAACAAATGTAAGAAGGTAAAAAATAAATATGTAAAGATAAAAATTATAAATATATATATTGATAAAATCAAGAATATTCTACTGCACAATATACATAAACAATATTTTAACAAATAAAAGACCATTAAAACAAGAAAAATAAAGAATACGAATAGTAGGGTTAAAAGCAAGATAAATGAAAAAAGTTATTACATAAAAATCACCAGTAAAAAACTTCAAAATTGTAAGAAAATGGAATGATATTTTGATCATAGATGAATGAATTTAAAGATAGATGAGATTGGTGAAAGATCACTGTCATTTTAAAGCAAGCAAATATGAAATGGAATGTTAAATTTAAAAAGGAAATAAAAACAATGATGATGATGTTGATTAAAGATACTACATTCAACTAAAATAAGAAGAATGTGTAAAAAAAAAAAAAAAAAAAAAAACAACATTACACATGGCATACCTGAGAGGTTGCTCTTTAAGTAGTAAATATTGGTGAGTTAGTCTAGTGTGTCTGATTCGGAGACATGTTAGAAGAGCATCTCATTGAGTATTACACATTCTATTTTTAGAAGATAAAAAAGGACTGAAAAGAGATTTAACATGCCTGAATAATTAAAAAAAAAAGGTAACAAACGAAGGCTCAATGCTAACAGAAGGATTTCACACCCTGAGCTGTCACCGGGAAGAGACTGGGACAAGGAACTTTCGTATTTTGTATTTTTTTGGTTAGGATTTCTTTGGGTGGAGGTCCCGCTCTCGGGAGCGAGACCCAGGATTCTTAATCTCTCGCACCTTCTGAGTCTGTCATCGGTAGAGTTTGATTGGCTGATGAGTCCTAAAAAGGACAAAATGGTCCGTCCCAGTCTCTTCCCATTGAGAGCTCAGGATGTGAAATCCTTCTTTTAGCTTTGTGCCTTCATTTGTTACCTTTTTTTTAAAACAGGACTAACTAGATGAAGTTCGTTACTATGGAGCTGATTCCACTGTCATTACCAGGAAGCTCTCAATCGAGAATGAGTAATTAAATGAATATCGGAATAACGGATAGCAATTCACTGCAGTGGCAGATTGGGAGCAGACTTGGTAGTCGGAGACTTCATTGCCAACAATTCTGACATGACTGGGAATCCAGCAGAAAATGACAGCGCATCAAATTTAAAATGATATAATATATCTAAAATGAATAAAAGAACAGAGTGAAACTTCATTTGTGACCCCATAATGCCTGCAGAACACTCTCGGAATCACAGTAGATGAGAATTATAACTTTTTTTTTAAGCGCATATTTTAAAGTCATAAAAATGGCATGTAGTTTGCAATGATTTACACTGAGCATTAATGAAGTTCTCAGTATAAAAGGCTACACCAATGTAAGATTCTCCTTTTGGATTCATCTGTATAATGAGTTGTGAAATCTAAGTGGCGTGATAAACGTTCATGGTGCAAAGAATGAAAGATTATTGAGGGAGTGTTTGTTTTCATGTATTTATGAAGTGAGAAATCAGTTTGGCATTTCATATTCCTAGTGAGCAGATGGTGAATTAGGTTAAAGTTGCAAATTTTAGGTCTGTGAACTGATGTGTATCTTCACCCGATGTCCAGACAGTGGTATAATGGAAGGACGACTGGCAAAAAGTAGTCCTTGACAGGAGAACATACACAATGGTTAGCAGGATTTTTTGGAATAGATGAAATGCGTGTGTAATATTGAAGAAAGAAAGTTTGCTGATGAAATTTTAGCGATGACTCAAGACCTCTGTGTACAAGCTTTGAACAGGTGAAGTTCAAAAAGCATCAAGACATAAATATAGTGCCTGATGATGAATGGGATTAAGTATGTGAATATCTGAAGGCTAAGCAGAACCATAAACAATACAACCTTAATCCAACAGTGATCATATTAAGGCTTCCTAAAGTTGTAGTAAAAACAAATTGATGACTTCCCCGACTGGTTTCAGAAAGGACTTTTAAACAGTTAAGCTTTAAGATACAATTTTTCTTTAGGTTCCACAGGTGACTTTGAATGTTTAATTTCTGATCAAAGATTAGATCCAGAAATTTATGCTCCAATTCAAAAGGAAGTTCCAAATCACCAAGTGTCAAATTAGGTTGTGGAAAAATCCCCAAATGGTGAGTAAAATGGATGCAAACAATCTTTGATGTTGAGAAGACAGTCCAGTCATGCAGGCGCTCCACAATTAACTCTCTCAAGGTCTCTCGATAAAGTCATAGGTTCATAAATGGTATGATATCTGTAAGTCTTCCACACGTAAGGAATTATGAATTACTAGTGAGTAAAAGATATAATACCATTTATTTTAACAGAGAAAACACTTAATACACAGTCTTGAGGTATAACTAATTCTTGAGGATAAGAGGAAGAGAACCAAGTCAAGGGGAATTTGAAAAGTATAATCAGCAAGAAAATTTTTCAATAAATATGGGCATGTAACCATGAAAGACATAATTATGCAATCTTTCCAGATCTAATTGTATTTGATTTGTATTTTGATCTGATTGAAGGCCATCTGAACCACAGGCAGTTTTTTTGCAGATTTTCAGGGCAAACAATAATTCCTCCAATGAAAATGGAATATACACTGTCTGGCCACTTTATTAGGTACACCTACCTGGTAGTGTGTTGGATCTCCTCTAGCCCTCAAAACAGCCTGAATTCGTCGAGGCATGGATTCCACAAGATGCTGAAAACGTTGTTGAGATACTGTGTACCATGCAGACATGTGTGTGTAAAGCAGTTCCTAAAGATTTGATGGAGGTGTAGGCCTGGAGCAAATAGTCCGTTCCAGCTCATCCCACAAATTTTCAATCGGGCTGAGATCCGGGGACTGAGCGGGCCACTGCAGCAAGGAAAAGTCATCGTCATGTTCCTCAAACTATCCCATAATGATGCGGGCTTTGTGCACCTGCGCATTATCCTGCTGGAAGTAGCCATCTGCATGAGGATAAACTGTTAACATGTACGGTTGCACTTGGTCAGCTACGATGTTTAGGTACGCTCTAGCATCCTGAAGTGCCTCCAGAGGTATCAATAGGCCCAACGTATGCCAGGAAAACATCCCCCACACCATGACACTGCCCCCACCGGCTTGAAGAGTTCTTGTAAGACAGCAGGGGTGTACCTAATAAAGTGGCCGGACAGTGTATGTCTCTATGTTATAGGAAGTAACATGTAAAGGAGTAGCTTCAGCATGGTGCTTCATCAGTTGGAATTTAGGTAATAAAGCAGCCGAACTGGATTTGCAAGCAAATGTTCTACCAAGTGCATCAACTCGATCATCAATGGCATATAGTTCCTACCATTTCCTGAAGAACGGTGAGCTGTCACGAAGTGCATATTTCGAATCTTCTCACAAATAGTTTTTGATGATAAATGACTCTGTAAGGAAGATATGAATAACTGCCAGGATTTATTTTATGCAATACTGTAGAGTCATCGAGATAATGCTCGAACTCTCTTAAAAATAAGAAATTTATTAGTATAGGATAACGTCAAAAGATATTCCATGCCTTCTTCTGTTCTCTGTGTGCCAAGTGCAGGAAGAATTCCACCATGGCTTTGGATACAGGGAAGCAACAAGACAACTGAGAATTGTAGCATGTGTGGTAGTAAGAATTATGTTTTTGTTATGAATAATGTTAATATTATCAGAAAGAAAAATAGATTCCAGTTAAGATTATCAGTAAAACGTCTAATCTTCAATTCAAACTTCCAGCTTGGAGGCTGACTAGAAATTGTAGTGGATTCTGCCAATTTCTTAAGACTGATAGGAAAATAATAGAAAAATCTTCACTGCCTCCAGGACTGTCAATAATCTCCTGGGAAAATAATGGCAGAAGCGATGCCAGGTTAATTGCAGAGAATGATATTGACAAGGATGCAAAATGAGTGGAATGAGCATTAAAATCTCAAAGGACTAAAAAAGGAGTGATAGTTGATCAACTAGGTTTTCAACGTCACTGTCGAAACTGTCATATTTGTGAAGGGTAAAGGTCAGTAGTAGTTCGGCTGACAATTGAGTGGCAACGGCCTCTAAAGAAGTACTGAGTGAAACAGGAAATGGAACAATGTGACAAACAAGGAAATAAAAACTCCTTCTCCTCTATCAGTATGGTGTTTGCTCAGCATTGGATATTCTTTTAAGTTGACATAATCAATTCGTATAATGAAAGTTTCCTGGAGGAGAAGACAGGCAGGCAAATAGGTATGAAGAAGGGCCTTGACATCATGTGAATTGGAATGTAGTTCCCTGCAATTCCAATACATGAAAATCATAAAACATTAAAAAAGAATATTAGAAAGTGTGCAGTGGTGATGTTACCCCAAATGTAGAAGGAATCATAACGATATTCCCCATATCAGCCTCATACAGCAGTCTTGGATAGAAATGTCTCCTAAAACCATGAGAAGGTGAATGTGAACATGAATGCAAATAACAAATAAAAGGTTTATGTTGAGGTCCTGATGGTCTCTTCTGTGAAAAGTTTAGTCCAGTTGGGGTAACAGCTGGACTCGAAGATGGTGGCAAAGACAAAACAGATAATTGTGAAGGAAACTATAACATTAGTAGGAGTGGCAATGTTTGTAATTGGAGCAGATAAAGACTCATGAGGACGATTGTGATATCAGTCTGGCAGGAGATGGAAGAGGTATGCTTTGATTGAACAACATATGCAAATGTTTTAGTTGCTGACTAGTTTGCAATCCTACTCTTACCCGCTTCAGGATATGAACACTTGTATTTCACATAGATAGCCTGTATCTCTTTTTCTTCATTCCAGCAAGGACATGCCTGGGAGTAAATAGGATGGTTGCAGAAGCATTTGGCACAATTAATAGGTGAAGTGCAAGAATCTGTACTGCGGGAAAGTTTTTCACACTTGGGACAGGCGGCCTTGCCACTACGTGCCGCTGATCCATGACCATATCACTGACAGTTATAACACCTCAATGGGTTTGGAATGTATGGTCTTACATTACCGTTGAGGAATCCAGCTTTCACAGATTTTGGTAAAGTTGAAGAATCAAAGATCAATATTATTATTGTGCAAGTTAGAATGTTCTTATTGTGTCGGTGAATGCTTATGAGTTTAACCGCAGTCACACCTGAGTTTTGAAGGAGTTCATCTTTGCTTACACAATCTAGATCTTGTTCCACTATGACACCTCTTGACGAATTTAGGGTACTGTGCTTTGTTGCAAATGTGGCACTGTTAGTCAGTGTCGTCATCCTTAGCATCTGCTTACTTGCTCGTAAAGATGGTAACTTGATGGTAACTTGAGCAAAGATGGTAATCACGATATCTGAGCTTCTTAGTTGATTTAATGGCTGATGTTATTCCAAGTAAGACTGAAAATTAAAAAGGGAGACAAGGTTGACAAAGTTTTATCAGTTAAAAGAGTGCAATATGATCAAGACAGACATAGTTATTGGAACAAGTGGTTAATCAACAGTGTGAGAATTGCTTCCCAATGTTGTAAATCTGTTTGATCCTTAAGAAAAAAAAAAACAGAGAAAAACTCGAAGTTTGTGCTCCTACCAACTACAGAGCCCAACAAGGGAATGTCATGACTGCCAAAAAAACTTTCATGGAGGTGCCAGGAATACACAAAAACTATATCCCAACAGAAAGGGAAGATACAAATTTGAGCTAATCCATATCTCCTCTCCCCTAAGAGTATGCTGTTCACCCTGTTCAAAACCTAATATCCAAGTAGCAAGAGGTGACCAGCTTATTGATCTCAGGGGGTCACCCCAAGACTTAACGTTTACCAGAAGCAGATACCAAAGCAGTATCTTGCAGTTACAAACAAGATAAAAAAAAAAAGCAAAAGTTGCTCAACTGCAAGAATCCTCTTTCCTGGGACAGGGGTCTCCATGCATGGCAAAGATATAGGCAGGTGTTTGGGGCCCATGAAGGCTATCCTATCGAAAAAGGAACCCTCCATGGATGGTCCCCTCATCATGTACAGGTACAGAGGGGGATATGTATGCTGTGAGATCAAATTATTATAACCATCAACCTAACAGCAGTTATTCAGTTATTGCCCCTTTTCAAAGCGAATGCAGCAGCTATACATTGAGGTGTGGACTCACTAAGATTCCAAAAACGTAGTTGGAGGTATGATATATCAGTTTGTTGACAGTGCCTCCAATGCTGGGCTGCAGTCCTTAGTGGTGCAGCCAAATGGCAAATCCGAAAGGTGCTGAATGGAATTCAAAGTGACAAATAAGAAAGCGATGAGTTGGGAATTCATTCTCGTTCTGAACAAAGCAATTGTACACAATCAGTGCTGCATGACATGATACATTATCTTATTAAATTACATTGTCGCCTCTTTAAAATTACCATAAAATGGTGCACACTTATCTGCAATAATAGGCAAATAGCCAATTGCATGAAGGGAACCTTTAGTCCATTATTTGACGTCACAAACTGTCCTTCAAGAACATCCTCCAGACCATGACATCTCCATCACCAGCCTGTCTGAGTGAGAATGTGGTGTCAGGAGCAGGTGTGTAGTGCAGGTCCGTCTAATCCTCACCCTCTTTCCATTCAGAATTGCTGGAACCATGACTCATTAGAGAAGGCTATCTTCTGTCAATCTTCCACAGTATAATAGTGGTGTTCCTGTGCAAATGCAAGGTGCTTTTACTGATGGGTGCCAGTCAATATGGGTACTGGATGTGGAAGTCAGCTCTGGAAGCCCACGGAAAGAACGATTCAGTGAAGGGTGAAGTGTGACACATCAATGGTGGTCCCTCGGTTATATATTTGTATTCCCTGGTTATTTATTTGGCATTGGTGCATCAAAAAAGTTTAAGGAAGTTTTTTTGTTTCATTCAAGACTAGTTGCCATTGAATTAACAACCTCAGTCACCAACCATTCAATCCTTATTAATTGGTAAGAACCCTATATGCTTTTCTATTATAAGGTCAATCAGTTTTGTTTTTGTTTTTTCCTGTTGGCTAAAGTATGACTCCTGATAGTCATACTTTTTGGCACTCTTCTTTCAATTCTTTTCTTTTTGGTTGGAACTTCTTCTTTTTTTTTTTTTTTTTTTGGGGTGTTTTTTTTGATAAAACTTTGACCTCCCCCCCCCCCCCTCCCACCTACACAGTACGCTTCATATATACTCATGTGAGAAGCAGGGTCTTTAGAAAAAGTTCTGAGAAATATTAGTCTTTAGCTTTAGTAGTTAACCAATACTGCATGTTAATAGAAACTGAAGAAAGAAAAATTCAGTTATCAGTGGAATATTTTCAAGAACCTCTCATGATTGTTATTAACATCCAGCCATGCTGTTTCCTAATTGTATTCTATTTTGGACAATAATCAGATTACTGAGACAACTCAGAGGAGACTATTTATTAACAAGGGAAACTTTACTCCACCTCAGCAGGTCTTTATATTGATGTGACACAAAAAATAAAAAATCTTTCTATTTTTAATATTTATATGAATTTTATTTCAGATCAATGTCATTGGATCCTATAAAAATTTGGGACATGAGACAAAAGTATCTAATTGCCTAGATTCAGTCTATCACTTGACTGCTGGTTAGTTACTTTACCAAATAATGCAATGGATATTTTGTTGGTAGCAGAAAACTGTTGTAGGAGATATGATTATTTTGCTGTGTATGTGTTAATTTTTGTTAACGTAACAAAGATGAGTCAGTGCTAAGACAAAATAATGCAAGAGAAGCAACTGGCTCTTCCATTCCAATGAAACTGTTTTAAAATTCTGATAGACAGTTATGGAATTAATACTAGGGGATCTTGTAAAGGAAGCCTGTCTGATGCTGGACACTTCAGAATGCTACACTAGGACGCCATGCAAAGAAAAAGAAAAGTAAACTAGGGAGCAGTGGAAAGATTGGGGCAGTTTGAATTTCTCAAACTCTGCAATTCATGATATCCTACATATTAGATAAGAAACAGTTATACTTCAATGGTATAATATCTGACTACTTACAAAGCAGAGAGGAGGAAGAATAACAACTGCTTTGTATATTACAAATGATAAATATTCAAGATAAAATGAAATTGTTGTCACATGCTAATGATTTATTACATAAAGAAAATAATAATAATTTTAAGAAATTATAATCAGAATTTTATTGTAACACTACTTTATTTCCATATTATCTCTCAAAACTTCTCCATTTATTATCTCAAAATAAAATATTTTTTCCATAGTCAATCTTCTAATCATTTCAAGTCAAAATTTGGCTCAAGTCATTACTTGCAATCTTGATTTCAAAATTTATATTCCATTGCTCCCTAAAATATCCCACTGAAGTGGGCAACAGATCAATTTCTGTGAGTTCTTTTCAAGAAATCATCCATTAGTGAGTCTAGCTGTAGACTGACTTGCTTTTGTAGGACAGTGGTTTCCAAGCATATTGGGTTTCATGTATCCTTTTGATATTCTACCATGGCTGTCACACCACATCAAATTGATGTGAACAAATGATAAGCATTTAGGTATAAAGGCTAATTTTTCTCATTTTTGATTTCAAATTCCAATACAAATTTAATTACTTAATTACAATACTGTCTATACAAAATATAGTCCTATTTTATTTTTTACACCATAATCAGATGAAAGTAATTTTGAAACGAGATGAAAATAATAAAGAAATAGATACAAATAATAAGTTCGAGTGTAGATATGAAAATTTTAAATTCAGTTTTTTGATTAGATTTATTTTTAGAAGCAATGAAAAAACTTCATTCTCTCACCCGATCCCAAATTGGAAACTAGTGTTTTATGGGATAAAGATGTAAGAGTGAAGGATATTTCTGATGCTGAAGCAAACAGAATCATCTGGAAAAATAACACCTGGGTGTTAAAGATCACAGGATTGTAAGAAACAAGAAAATTATAAATTTTCCTTCAAGAGAAAGTGACACTGAAAAATTAGTGTATTAGTGTATCCAAATTAAATTAAATAAAAATTAGAAATTAAAATAAATATAAATTAGTGTACCCAAATTAGTGTATGTCCCAGAAAAGAAAAGTTACAACTCTATTCCATCAATTTCATGTCAAGTTCATTTTGAGCAAATTTTGGTAATGCAAGGAATGTGTATCAACAATTCCTTACAAAACATTCATTCCAAATGGCACCTCCAATAAAAGTCCATTACATTTAACTGAAAGTTAAAGAACCAATTCAGTTGTGAGAACTCTGTCCAAAATGAAATCAAACAGGGTATTTTATGTTTAAATAATTGCAAAACTAAAATGGGTATTTAATCATTACAATTTAAGAAAATATGATTGATTCAGACATTTTATCATTATTATTATTTAATCTATTAATGATAAATGTCTGAAATTAAATGTTTCTTGACAGATTCTTGACAGATCAGAAAAGTAAAATGTAGCATATACACAAATAAAATTTAAAGGTAAAATATGTATAAATATATATACACATAAAAATTATTAGAATGAAACAAAGGTATTCAGTTGAACAGCAAAGATGGAGAGCTATCTGATTTTGGCCTCACTGCAGTTTTATTAACATTAAAGACTGACAAATTATGATATCAAGAGAGGAAATCGCTATATATATTTCTTGGAAAGTACTTCACTGAAAGTAGATCAGCAGAAAATAATATAATAAATCTAACAGCTTTATTGATTTTTTTTAATACAAAATAAATACAGTGAAACCTCCACTAACGGACACTCCCGAAAAGCAGACACCCCCCAATAGCGGACAATTTTGTGATCCCCAGTCCCTTAAAATAGATGTTTCCATGTATTGACCACTGATTAGCGGACACTCCCAATAATGGACAACATTCTACAGAAAATGAACGATCTTGAGTTGTTTTTCAAAAGCAATAGAATCAGGCTACAGTAATACGTAGCGTCCAGAGGAAATTTTGAAATTATGGATCATGAACTCCAAACACATCAAAGTTCGGAAACGGAGACAAGTGCGATCGACTCTGTTGTCTTCGATTAGTTTTGTGCTGCACGAGCAAAAAACATTCCCATTAGTGGGCCATTATTGCAAGAAAAGGCGTTGGAAGCATAGTGGGCTCTTGAAGGCCTTGCAAAGTTAAACGATTGAAATATTCATATTGAGAAACATGTTTTCAATGCAAAAAAGAAATGTCAATCTCTGTTAACTGATTACTTTAGTTAATAAAATTAATTTTCTAATCCGTTGTCTTACTTAAAATAATGACAAAATTAATACCGTAATTAATTTTGTTATTATTTTAAGTAAGACTAACGGAGTAGCATTCATTAAAAAAGGAAAATAGTAAACAGTTTGCAATTGTTCATATTTTCTCATAGGGCAATGTTAATTGTAGAAATTTTAAGATTGTACGTAATTTTTGATTAAATGACATGCTATAAGCTAAAAAAAGAAAATAAAGATAGTCCTCCCCAATAGCGGACACCTCCCAATAACGGACGAAACTTCCGGTCCCGTGACTGTCCGCTAT
>JAFIDM010009631.1:116515085-116567871 GCA_023159025.1 Thereuonema tuberculata
TCTGTCCATCCATGCCTCTTATTTTACTGTACTCTGCATCATTCTCAAACAACATCCTTATCAAATAGTACCATTATTTGTGAAAGACCCTGCATATGTGGGGGCAATCAAAAAGTAACTGAGTAAATTTTTTTCATGAAAACTTTAATAATTACAGATGTAAAGATATGCACATGAAAGGGCATGTAATAGACTACTTTCTCACCAGATGGCATGCATGTCTATTGTCTGTAGTGTACATAACAGCTGTTCCAATATGTCAGATGTGGTAATGACGTTCAGTCAGACTGAGATCCGAAATGTTAACCAATTTCTTGTGGTGAAGGGAAGAACACCTGCTGAAATTTATCATGAAATGTGTTCAACATATTGAAATGACTTCATAACATTTACAAAGATATGCAACTGGTGTGCAAAGTTTCCAGTGGGATGCACAAGTATATTCAATAAAGATGGTTTCAGGCAGACCACAAACATCTCACACAGATTCCAACATCGATACTGTGAACAAATAATTAAAGAGGATGAACAGGTAAAAATAAAAAATTTGCAGGCTTTAGACATATCATATGAAACTGTTTTTTGACATTATCCATGAATCCCTGTAATACTGCAAGATGGCAGCCAGGTGGGTAACCAGGCAGCTAATGCCATTGCACCTGGAGAACAGAATGAGTTGCAGCCTTGAACATTTGATGCATTACGAATGTGAAAGAAAAAGCTTCCTTGACGGTATCATTAAAGGATATGGATGTTTCAATTTTTACTTGAAAGGAACAGAAACAGTAACCCGAAAGGAAGCAAGACAGTATGGTTTGGAAATAACAAAACTCTTCTCCACCAAAAAAGTTTAAAGCTGTACAGTCTGCCAGAAAGGCAATGATTACTGTTTTTTTGGGACAGCCAAGGTGTCAACGCTTGCAGCTTACTGTGAAACACTGAATAGACTCAGAGCTGCCTTTCGCCGGAAATGTCCAGAAAAGCCAAAGTCTGATGTGTTGTTGCTGCGTGATAACGCCCATCCTTATGTTGTGCCAGCTATGACCACCAAACTCCACTCCTGGCAATGGAAAACAACCTGCCTACAGTGCTGACTTAGTGCCAAGTGATTACCATCTGTTCAGCCCAATGAAGAAGTGCCTTGCCGACACCCATTTCAACAGTGAAGATGATGTGCAGAAAGCTGTTCATCAATGGCTTTGTGCACAGTCGTACGACTGTTATTACTCCAGCATAAACAAATTAATTTCCCATTGGGACAAGTGCATCAAGTTCAATGGAATTTATATAGAAAAGGAATCAATTATATGCCTTTCATATGCAGATCTTTACATTTGTGTAATGATTAAAGTTTTCATGGAAAAATTTAATCAATTACTTTTTGATTGCCCCTTGTGTGTGTATGTATATACATATACGTGTGTATATATGTATATATATATATATATATATATATATATACATACACACCGTATTGTCTGGCATATAAGATGACTGGGCGTATAAGACAACCCCAATTTTTTCAATTAAAATATAGAGTTTGGGATATACTCGGCTCGGAAGTTTCAGCACCCGGCGTATAAGACGACCCCCGACTTTTGAGAAGATTTTCCTGGTTTAAAAAGTCATCTTATATGCCGGACAATACGGTATATATATACTCATTAACAAAAAAAAAAAAACGCACACAGAAGGAGTTGTCCGATGGAAACAAAAATTGGTGGAGAGGAAGATTATGTACAGAATAGAAAATGATTAAAATTTCAGACAAATTGAATGATTTATTTCAGAGTTACAGAGTTACAAAGTAACAAGCTCAATAAGGTGTTGACCCACCTCTACCCTGAATGCAAGCTGCCACACGACGTAGCATAGAGTGATAAAGCTCCCTGATGGTCTCCTGTGGTATTTCTTGCCAAATTTGCTCCAATTGTCGGGCTAGGTCATCCACATTCCCTGGTGAATGGAGTCGCCTTCCCATCATATCCCAGACATGCTCGATTGGAGAGAGATCTGGGGATCTGGCTAGCCAAGGAAGTGTTTCACAAGCTGCAAGACAGGTCATAGAAACACTTGCCGTATGTGGTCTGGCATTATCTTGCTGAAAAATAAGGCCAGGGTACTGCAAAAGGAAGGGTAGCAAAACAGGTCTCAGAATGTCGTCGATGTACCCCTGCGCTGTAAGTGTGCCGCTTATGACGACTAAACGGGTCCGGCTATCAAGGGAAATGGCACCCCAGACCATAACTCCTGGTTGAGGGCCTGTTGGCGTGCAATAGTGAAAGCAGGATCGGCACGCTGCCCTGGGCATCTCCAGACACGTCTGCGACGATCGTCAGGACACAGTTGGAAGCGAGATTCGTCACTAAACACTATTCGTCCCCAGTCAGTATCATTCCAACCAGATCGAGCCAAGCACCACTGTAATCTGGCCCGACGGTGTGCAGACGTGAGTAGCAGGTGGCGTAGCGGTCGGTAAGAGCATAGATGTCGCTCTCTCAGCTGTCTGTGAATGGTCATGGTGGACATTCGTGTGCGGGTCGCATGTCTGATGGTTGATAACGATGATTCAGGTGCTGTGATAGCTGATCTGACAATCACTCTATCCTCCCGCTCTGCTGTGGCCCTAGGGCTACCGCTACCTTCATGACGCAGAAATCTGCCATTGTCAGCATCTTCTAATCGCCGCATCACTTTGACCCATATGACGAGCGATTCTCCGATTTACCCAACCTGCCTCTTTCGATCCAATGATACGACCTCTTTCAAACTCTGACAGTTGTACGTAATGAGCTTGAATCCTGCGGCAAGGCATTTTTTCAGTCGTTGAAAGGTATCCTAACTGGCAATGCAACAGAAATTTTCACCATCAAATTGAGAATCACTTCTTATATACACCTGCTGAGTGCGCAGTTCCGATGCGCTGTAGCTGTCGCTATTCATTCATTGGACATGGTTTAATCATTTGCATGGGCGGTCCCAATGTCTTTGCATACGAAATTTCATTACAATCGGACAACTCCTTCTAGGTGCGCCGTTTTTTTGATAATGAGTGTGTGTATATATATATATATATATATATATAAATTAATTAAAATTAGCTTTCTTATTTCTGGAAAAGTTTATATAAAACCAAAAAACAAATATTATCTCTGAGATAAGAGAAAGAGCATAACATCAGGATCATAACCAAGCAATATCATATGATACATAGATAGGTATCATCAAAGATATAACCAAAACCATCAATAAAATCCTCTGGATGATGTCATGTGAAAAGAATTTATAAGAGAAAAAAATATTTAGCAGTTAACATTATTGTGGCCAGTCAACCTTCCATCACTTTTGAGAAAAAAGAAGCATTGGGTAAAACAACAGAATTCTATATCATAGTATTACATTCTTGTGAGATACTTGCTTTTTCTAAAACTTCCATATTTCGCTCTCAGGAAAATAATATGACAAAATACTGGTTTCTACTTGGGGAGTTTGAGACAAATTCCACAGACTGAGATCAATAGAGATGTTAAAGAGATTTGTGACATAAGAAATAAATAAAGAGAATTTTGAAAGTAGGTAGCTAGAAATGGAAACTCTGCAGCACATAGAAAATCACCATTTTGGGGTGAATGATCTGATAGTTGGTGCTAGGCATGCGAAATCGAGTATCTCTCAAAATAGCTATCTTCCTGAGCTTTTCATGTTTTTTCATAGTTTCAAGGGTTTACTAGGAGTGGAGCGAAAAACAAAAAACTTCCAGCAGTCGGTGATCCTGTGGAAGAAAACAGTTTGTGGATCAAATGACTTAAAGTAGGATAGTGAAAATCACACAAGCTTAAAGACAGCCACAATCAGATAAATCACATCAGAATTCAACCAAAATTTCTGTGACCAGAAATCACATCAGATGCTGTTCTCGGTGTGAAGAGGATCATCTTGGAATACAGCATGCATTGTACCTCATCTTGAATGGGTTACAGCAGCTGTTGATCACATTAGTACCCAATATTGGTAAACTCTTGTGCTATGCTACTAGATAGATGTATCTCAATAAAATGAAAAGGTATCTCAGTGTCTTTGTAGTATGCACTTGAGGCTTAGCAGCTAGAACTTCCTATCATAGGGCATGAGATCAGGATTCTCCAACTTAAGGAATGTAGATTGATTAACAGGGGCATAGATTTAGTGTTAATGATATATCCAAAATTTAAATTGAATTAATGCAGTGCATTATTTAATACTAATACAATTATATTTTAACCAGAAACTATCATAAAATTTGACAACTATTAGTTAAAATAAAACCTGTTCCTGAAAAAAATAAATATGGTTATTATAAAAAGTTTACATAAAAATGTTTGGATGAAATTTGCAATATACTACTTAAATTATTAACAATTTTTTCTCACTTTTTTTTTATCTATTTGTGTTTCAAATGACTGATCACACCATAGATAGTGACTCTATTGCTGCCTGGACAATATAAGTAAACTCTATTAAGAATCTCTGGTAAGATTTCAATGTTTTTGTGTGTTTTTTTTAATACAGATTGGATCCAGCAATAATTTCTTTAAATAATAATAACAATACTGCATCAGCTGCTGTGTTATTTAATAAAATAAAAGTTCTCTTCTGAGCCTCTTTAAACTGTGCAGAATATGCTGTGTTTATCTTTTGGGAACGAATAAAGCATTTGTATTTTATGAAACTTTTTTTGAATAATTAAAAAAAAGACAATTTTTTTAATTGCTATTTGAAGTAACTTAATCTTTATAACTGTAGTGCCATGTGTTTTATTTTAATAAATACATATGTATAATGCTGTGTATTTAATCAGAAATGAAATGAGCCTCAGTTAAGTATAAATGTGTGTATTTCATTTCACTTTGAAAATCATAAATATATCTGAATATCAAAAGATACTTTAATTTATACAATGTCTTTCAAAATTACACTGAAATAGGAGTGATTTCAATTATCAAAAAATGTAAAAAGTTCTGAGAATTTATAATTTCTGCTGAATTATAAATTCTAAACATTAGTAATTCTTCTACTTTTGCTAACTAATCTTTATATTACCAATATGTGGTGAGCAAGATGGTCAATGGTACCTACCAGAGCCACACCATCCCCACAACTTTAAAATAAGAACTGCTGAGTTTGATCCGACTGGATTCAGCAGCAATATACAGACTAGTCAATTCTAATTACTTGCGTAATTTCTCGCCTTTTTTTTTTTTTTGAAATTTCCTAGTACAAAAAGGGTGGGGGGATACACAATAATTAGCAATATTAAGAAAAACCAAAGATAAAGAAATATGGTTGAAAATAGTTGTAAATAGCGATTTTGTTTCTATAGTATATTGTTCATAAATTTTAACTTACATAATTTAATTAGCTTTATACATAAAAACATTTGATCAGCGATTTGAGAGAGGACGAAATCATGTTGTTGGCATTGGTGAATACAAAACAATGACGGTCAACGATCTTTTCCACGTAGACCCTTGGCAGTCACTGAGCCAAAGCTGTCCTCCTTCGTAAACTTAGGTCATTTCTTCTCATAAATCGGATAGTCCAACCTCAGCTAGCTTTAAAATCTTCAGATGAAATGCCATTCCATTCGCAATTTCTCGGGCCTTCATCTGGATAATTTCATGGGTGACCAATATTCCATTATTTCGTAGTTCTGCAACAAACTCTTAAGACTTCACTATCCACATTTGGGTATTTGCAGCAGTTTGTACCTCGAAGTGATTTAGAAGTGGTCTTAGCTTTTCCTATTTGTTCTTTCTGGTTTCTACAGTAGTGAATTAATTTCGGTTCCACTGCAAATCACCTTCCCGCTGTCTTTACAAAAGTTTTTCTTGGCATATGTAATAACTTGCATTTTGAAACCCACGGTGAAATTGTTGGGTTTTTTTTTTCCCATTTTCAGCAGATCTTCTACAACATGTCAATACTTCTTGAAGAAAGAGCAAGAAATATGCCAGTCGCTGTTGTTGAGTGAATTAGGTTTAGATATCAGCATTGGAATGTGGATTATCTTGGGTGTGCCTGGTGAAGGCTTAAAATTTGTGAAATAAAAAGGATAAAAGAAACTTTAGATAAGCTTTTGTGAAGAGACACTTTGTGGAAAAAAAAAAGGGGGGGGGGAATTACGTGAGGGGGGAAATTATGCTAGTAAATACTGTAACTCATGTACTGTAAGGCCTAATTAGGGTAGGAAGCCTTTATGGCAGAAACTCAAAATTTGGTGGGGATTTGTGAAGATTCTAACATCTTGCATTAATTAAAAACTGCAGCAATGAAGATTTTTTTTTTCACCCCTTCCAGGGGTTGAAACTAAATGAGTGGACCTGCCCTTTTGGATTTCTATGGTAAATTTTAGTTTTGAAAAACATTTATGAAATTTTTTTTCATAAAAATTTAGCTTTTGGTGTTTTCAAAAGTTGCTGATTAAAAACATGCTAATTATTTTCACCTTTTATCAGATATAGGATGTAACAATATTAAGTCTGATGAGTTATGGTTCATGTAAGATATCAGTCCCTGCACAAAGGACAAGAGCAAAATTGGCTCTTCAGAAAGAAGAGCTCAGCCACAAATAGCACTCTGGATTTGATGGAGAATTGGCCATCTTGCAGCTCAGATTTGACTGCCTATGGTTTCTTTCTGTAGTATTTCCTTAAACAACTTGTTTACCACTAGACAATCAAGACCAGTGACCAGATAATAGCATAAATTAAATGGTGTTTTGAGGATGGCTCTCTTTAAAGCTGAAATCCTCATTCACTACCAGCCTCATTGAGAGAGTTAACCTCTGGCATGCAAACTTAATAGTGAACTCTTGGAGTGAAGTTAGTTACCTGAACTGTCCTTTTAATAGACAACATATCTTAATTAGAGTATTTTTGCAAGATTATTATTCAAATTTTTATTTTAAGTGAAATAAATGTTGAATAATTTTTAAAGGCTAGCAACACATTTTCATACTGCAAAAAATAGTTCCCCTTATTATCTTATAAATTAAGGTAGAAATTATTAATTATATTCTTATCCCTTCAGACAGGTGAGTTTCTTCCCTGCATATGTCTCTCCAGCAGTATTTTTTTTTTACCTTTCTTTTCATTTTATTATACTCCTAGTAGAATTTATTTTAGAACTTTTATATTCTTTAATAGATAATGATGAATTTGATATATTATATAAAACACTTTATTTACCCTATTTAGCTGAATTTAATCAGTTAGAGCAAGGCATTTCATTGAAGTTGCCGTGTTTAGTAAACAACTTGAGAGAAGAATATCCTAAAAGAAAATATTTAAATAGCTAAACTAGAGCAAGGAAATTTAAATTCGACCAATAAAAATAAAAGCAATATTCATTGTCTTTTGGTCAGTGGAAAGTTAACTGCGGGAGACCGCCAATTATCTAGAGCTGCAGAGAACATACCCTATGCCACCTGTGAGACAGACACATGGGAACATAGATGTGTACATCTTACTGGCTTAAAGTAAGCACCCTTAAAACATATTTCATTGCTAAATATTTATTATTTACTAGCTGTATATGGCATGCGTTGCAATTCCACTCAAAGAAAGAAAGTGTTTGTGTTTTAATTCTGTTTATTGAAGTGCTTTTGGATACACAATAGTTTTTGTTTTTCCGTCTGGTGCATACACAAATAAATCAGAAGGTTTTCCGACGCGTGAGCAGGCCACTTACAGCTGTCCATGTGTGATTTTCCAAATTTAGTCCACACACTTGTAGAGGTTGTCCCTGTGCTTTGTTGATGGTCATTGCAAATGCGAGTCGCACCGGAAACTGCAAACGTTTGAATTCGAATGGCATTACAAATTCACCTGGAAAAAGCAAAGAAATGCATGTGATATCTATTATCTAATGTCGACCTGCAATTGGAATTTCACAATCAACACCACTTGTTATGTCACACACGAACTGCCGCTAAACTATATGAAATACACTCATTTGTTGAAACGACTCGCGCACCAGATATTGTAAAATGGTTCTACTAATTCAGAAACCTTCGCGAGTGTGCACACAACTCGCCAAAGTTTCATAGCAATCTGATGAATGATATGGGAACGTACATGGGACAAACAAACAAAGAAACATTCATTTTTATATATACAGATTTATCATCCTGGACTTAATTATTGAAATTAGAAGTTTTTAATTATCATACTCATAATCAGCACACTTAAACATCTAAAACCAAATTTTTATAAAATAAATAAATAAATAAATATAAAGCCATATTTAGCATAGAAAATCCATAAAAGAAGACCCATTGCTTCAGTTTCTACCAATAAAAGGGCTAAAAAAAGATTCTCATTGCTTCATTTTAAAGTCATTCAAATGTTTATATCTTCTTCAAATCCCCACCAAATTTGAGGTTTCTAATATAACAGCTTCCTACCGTAATTAGACTTTGTAATTAAGTTACATGAGTTATGGGACAGTCTTCACGACGGTGTAATCCATACTATGAAAGTATGGGAATATTACACTATATTGACTAAAAACAGTATTTATAGGAGCACTTGTACAGATAGGAACTTAAGCTAGACTATCTTTTGAAAAATGATTTGAAATCATCTTTCCAAAATATGATGACTATCACAACATGATTAAGCTTACATATGGTTCCAGACATAAAATTAGAAATGGGGTTCAAATAAATGAGATACACTTAAGGAAAGTCTCCTTGATAGCAGAGAAACATTCCACTGTTTCTCAAGCTGAATTTTTTGCCATTCATATAAACATTACATTATATACATAAACATACATTGTCAATATTCATAAGAAAATTTACATTGTGATAAAAGACACTCAAACCACCAATCAAGTGATGGAGTTTCACACCACTCCTCCAAATAAGCATCAAACATGATTTGGAACTGTAAACATAATCCTTATGAAACTGGCTACCATAACAATATTAAACTGAATGTCACATCAGGCAATAAGGAAATTTGCAGGAGTTAATAGATCAACTAATGAAGAAGCATTTTGAGACCTCATTTAAAGGGCTGAAGTGAGTCTGTGGAATCTCTAAGAAAATCATAAGTACCATTACATAGAACTTGATGAAGTCTTGTCATAACCTTCACTAGGATAAAACTTGAGGATAAAGCCATTCAAGGATTTTCACAAGAAAACCATCAAGAACTAAAGAAATACAACTAATGTTCATAAAATATAATAGCTACTTCATGAGACATGAACAAATTTACTTCCAGAGCAATGTCATCTTAGTAAACATCTTTACAAATTGAAAATTATTTCATCATTTAGAAAATGATGATTCTGTGAAATCATAAATCTGTGAATATGAGATCTTAGCTAGTATCAGACTTAGTTTCCCCACGTACAGGATTTTTTTGTACTAATGGAATTTTTAAAAGTTTTCATACAAAGGAAACTTTAGATTTTTAAAGCTACAGGATTAGCACAGAAAGAACGAACAGAGGTTATAAAAGCTCTTATAGGTCTTTGAGCAAGTAAACTTTCTTAACCATACCTATTTACAGTTTAATCAGCTAGTTGTGTCAATTATCATATTAATACAAATTCAATACAATAACGACACTGACAGTAGCAACAGGCTTAAAGAAATGTAGAAATGTATTTTCTTTCTACCCAAAAAGGAAACTATATATATTCACTTTCTTGAACTTTCTTACTGTTCTCAATGCACACTATTTAATTACTTATAACTATATTGGTTTTATATTCTACTTTTTCTTACTGCAGTATATTTTTAAAATTAAAATTCATTTCACATTCTTATTTTTTTAGTTTAATTAGTAATCTTAGGTAAACTAAAAATTTGTTATTCATACAGTATCTTTGGAAACTTTTGCATATAACAATAACTAAAGTTAAGGTTCTGCCTTTGAGTAAACAAGGTGAATTGCAGTGATGAACCCATTCCTCAAAGTCATTAACAAGGATAGTATATGCTTTTTTTCTTTTCTAGTGTTGATGAGTCTTTTCTCCAGGTAAACTGTTATGTCTTTGAGATTCCTATGGGATGGTTTTCTGTAATTGCAGCTTTTCATTTCCCAGAATGCACGTAAAAATATTCATTAGCTAATTTTATTTAAAAATATTTTCAAATTATGTATGATATATAATTTATCAAGCATTGTTTTGTAAGGCATTGTGTGTCAACATTCCAAGGATTAGAGGAAAGCATTCAAAAGAAAAAAAACAGTAGAAGACCCTTGCGTTGAGAGGCTTTTCTTTTCTGACTCATGCATCATAAGTTTCTTTTCTGACTTACCTCACGGTGATAATTTTCAAGATTTGCTGGTCAAATTGTAATGTAATGTTATGATACTCATTATAAAAGTAAACTGGTGAGAAAGTATTGTAAAAGCAGAAGACAAGGACAATGCTGATAATAGGGGTGAGATTGGTATAAGAATGGACCAAAGAACTTAATATCCTACACATGATTATTCCTCAACTGATAATTACCACTAACCATGAGGCAATTGAGGTAATGCAGATCAAAGAAGATGACAAGGTAGTATTAACTCAATATTGTTTCAATGCATAGTAGGCAATGGCTTTGTTGTCACCTATTCTTATCCATTGTATACTGGACTATTGTTAATTTTCAGTTATGAAAACGGATGAGCATTTTTAAAACCGAAGATGTCTTAGCAATAGTAGTGTCCATCCACTATTCTTGGAGAGCCAAATCTCAGAACTTGGTTCGAAGGGTTTGGTTCATGCAGGGTATTAAGTATGTTAAACCTGAAGACACCTATATCAACAAATAAGGAGCAAGGGGGAAAAAATCAATATGGAACAAAGAAGAAATGGGTAAGATTTATAGTTAAAGTAAACTTAGTATAGAAAGGGGTTCATATAATTTGAAAATCTTCTGGATGGTGAAGGGTTTGGATAAATAAATGTGCGATATCTGAAGCAGCTAATGCACCAAATCGCCTGGTACTCCTTACATGAAGTTGATACACATTCTATTGTAAGACTGTACAAACAGATCATGAATAAGAAATTTCAGATCAGCATTGAGTTCTCTAAGCACTTTGGAGCTAAGGAAATTATTTGAAAATCTTTTCATTTTTTTTTTATCAGAAGAACTCAAGGTCAATTGTTTTGTGCTAGTTAGCACAACTGAAAATTAACAATTGTCCAGTATACAATGGATAAGAATAGGTGACAAAGAGTTAAAGATTGTATTATCTATAAACACTGTAAAATTCCAAAAATCAATGAACAAAAGAAATGAATTATATTTGATATAATTCATTATATTTAATCTACTGTCTCCTCTATGGCAGATCTAGAAAGATTCAAGGGTATACATGAATTTCTTACTATTATATCAATTTGCAATTACCAGTGCTTTCTTTTTTTTTTCTAAAAAAAAAAAAAAAAAGCTTACTGATATCTCCCATCCCAATCCAAAAAATCATAAAACATAAAATACTATGTCACAGCAGTTTCCAAAGTGGCATCAAAACACTACTGCTGCAATCTTCACGTGATCATTATTTGCTCTTTGTAATAATACTAGTGTTGCTAAATTTTAGGTTTTTTTAAGTTTACCAGTATACATACCAGACTGTACTAGCAGAAAAATAAAGCCCTGGCAATTACTGCATTATATTTGAAAAATAAAATGGAAATCAACACCAGATGGAGAAGTCAACACCAAGAATGAACATTATAGACCTCTTAGATGCCTCATGATGATGCAGATTAGTACCCCCCCCCTCAAGAAAACTCTATAACAGAGCCTTTCTTAATTTAGTTAAGGGGAAAAAAAATATGTTATGGAATTTTTGCTCCAATTTAAAATAAGTCACTTTGGTACCAAAAAGAACAATATCACTGATCTGAAACGTGATAACACTCATGTTTTTAACAGGTTCACAGAACAGAATGTCAGTGTATAAACATGCACAAGCTTGCAACAGATATGGGTCATTCCACAGAAAACGTACTTTTTAAGAGACAAAAATGTTTAAAAAAAAATATTGACAAACAAATCTGAAATTTATTTTCTAAGCAGTATTATTGCTCCTATGAATTAAAAAATGAATTGTTACATTGTTTCTTCCTTTTTCATGAAATAAGGAATAAAATAAAATTTTGATATGAATGGAGGATACACAACTGTAACAGAGTATAAGATACAGTAATGAAATCTACCATATTTTAAAAGCATAACTCATAATTTAAGTAAAATTTCAATTTATTCTGAAACTGAGTGGTTAAACAGAACATTAACTTATCGCAAAATAGCAGAAAAGAAATTTACCGATAATAATAAACAAATATTCCAATATCATAAATTAATTATTGAGATAATGATAATAAACAATATAGTACATATACTAAATCAATTATTGAGACTCATAGTATTTAAATAAATGATTTTGTATCCTCTGTTACGAAATTAATATCCTCCATTCAATGTTAATGTAACAGAGGATACATTCTGCAAAATTTCCCTAGTTTGTCATGCTTACTGTGAGGTTAGCTCGTGAACATCCTTTAAAATGTAACTGAATCGTATTTAAGAATAATTTCAACAAGTTCTATGTATTTTCTCAATGTTATTTATTTGTCTAAGTTGAGAACGGAGGATACCCAAAGATAAGAACCGTCTTGACAATCCTGAAGAAACTGTTAGATAGAATGTAGTTAAACAATACTATTTTACTCCAAACACAAGACAGAGCTAAAACAAAGTGGCGCCTTTTCCTCCTTCATCCACTCTTTGTGAATACTATTGCCATCTAATGGGAATTTGTTAAAATATCTTCAGAACGGAGGATACAGGGAAAGTCTGTGACAAACTTTCAAAACTGAAAACATATGTTCAAGCTAACATTTTCTCATTTTTTTTTATGTCGAACTGCAGTTCACCTTTTAATGTAAGAAATACAATGTGACTCACTTATTCAATATTTCCTTAAATTCATGCAATAATTAACCACCCTTCTGACGAAGCACTTGTGACACGTATACATATCTTCACTGTTGTTTAAAAATTTAATAGAAATAAAATGAAAGAACAAAGAATACCAATGTTCATATCTTCCTTGGTTTGTATTGCTGTTTATAACCACTGAAAGAAAAACTTTGAATATTTCTTAAGTAAATAAGTGCTTTGTACTTAAAAAGGTACGTTTTCTGTGGAATGACCCATATAGACTTAAGATATATGAAAAAGGTTATTATAAAATTGAAGCATTATTATTATGCCCCCATATCATGCAATTTACCCTTTACTGTTCAATCAGTAATAAAGTCTAAGCAATCTCACAAGGATTACTTAATAGCTGACATGAGCAGGTTATTATTCCTATAGTACAAGTATGCAACTGTAGTACATTATAAAGCACAGTAAAAGACTATATTACATTTTTTATCTATTTGTCTCTTTGTATTTCTTGAAATTAATAAGTAATACATAAAACTTTAATTACAATGTATTATAAGTTTCCAAATTATAGACTTAAAAGTATCATTGGAATTATAGAATCATTATAAATATTAATACAAGAGAATGGGTTATTTATTGGAATGGCTCTTTCACTGGAATATCATTTTCTTTTCTAGATTTTTTTCTTACATTAAGATAGCTAGCTTCTCTTGATGTTTATATATTTTTTCTTTTTCCAGTGAGATCACATTTTCATTTAAATTTCCCATAATAATGTTATGAGTAACCTATTAAAAATTGAAGATGCTTGTAGGCTTACAGACTACAGCTCTAAATAAAATAGTAAAAGAAATGCTATATGTCAACCACTAATACAAATACTTTATTGAACAGCATGGAAATAATATTGAAATAATACAGGAAAATAATTAATTCTTCTAATTCAATTTGTCTCCACCCTAATCAATGTAATTCAGATGGAAATAAAGGATTTTGAAACAATAATAACATACTACATACAGAAGTAGTAGCACAGAATTAGCACTGTTGCCAAGTCTTTATTAGTAAAGCTTGGCTTAAAATGTTCTGGTTGGGTTAATCAAGCTGTAGATCAATATGAGATAACTGTTCAAAGAATTGTCCTCATCTTTTTTTTTTACAAAAATGTAAACATTTTGTGTTTACATTCCAATGTAAACATTGGATAATATTCTTTTCTGAGGTTTTATTTTCAACAATTATTCAATGTTCAAAGAATCAGAAGAATAAAAGAAGAAAAAGAAAACATTAATGATAATCAAAATATCTCATCTTAAAGAGCAAAGTAGATGAAAAACAATATATTTTTATAGAATTGGAAAATAATTAATGCCTCAATCCTTCTAGCTTTTTCTAATACCTTTTAATCTATGCCAACACTATCTAAGGTTGTATTAAGGTAGTGGTTTTTTTTTATTTATTAAAGAAAGTTGAATCAACTGTTCCAGAGTCCAATTAGGATTCAGATCTAATTATGCCTCTCTCTTGCCATTTTTTATTTTTTAAACTGAGGGATTTGTTTTTTGTTTTTTTTTCCTTTTTATCTTTCTGGAATTTGTAAACTGATAAAAAATAAATTTTTATCAAATAAAAAAAAAGGACAGCAACAAACATTTTTCTGCTTTTAAATGTATGTATTTAACTATGTTATTAAAAAAAAAAAAACCCTGTCCTCCATAACAGTGGTAGGGATTCCACAGTCAAAAACAACCTGCTTTCTAGAAAATTATTTTCCTACAAAAAAGAAACCATACTTTTATTTTGTATAATTTCTATGTTCTTTATATTTGATTGTTATTAAACTTACTAATATAAAAGTAAATGTGAATGCAGCCTTGAAAAAATTATTGATTAAATAAACTTGATCTTCATATGAAAGGAAAAAAAAAATTACTTGCCTACTTTGTCGGTAACATTTTGAAAATTTCCGAATGCTGTCATCAGAAATCTGTTGAGGAACAACAACTGCTGCAGGATAGCTAATAAATTAATGAATTTAAAACCAATTACTTTTGTAATATACATGAATAAATAAAAATATAAAAATATTTGAGAATTAATTCAAATAATAAGTCCCCAGTCCAAAGTCATTTAGTAATAAACAACAATTGGCGAGACTAAATTGTTTACCAAGTGACATAAGTTTCACGCTCTTTGGTGATCGTCAGCCAGGAGCAGTCACCAGTAAACAATGAGGTCTCCATACTGAGGCTAATGTGAATGAAAGTTTTTTTTTTTTGCTCATTTTATCTTTTAAGGCACCACTGCACTTCTGATGATCATTAAGATAAAAGATAAAATTCCAGGATGTCACTTGGTAGACACTTTGGTCTCACCCATTGTTGTTTATTAATAATTCAATGTGCAGATTGAATTTTTTATGCTTTAAAAAATTTCCTTGAGGCCGGCACACTGCTGGCATATGAATTTTTTCACTAATTTTTTATAAGTGAATTTTTTTTATTGTTCATTTTATCTTTTGAGGCACCACTGCGCTTCTGACAATCATTCATTTAGTAATAATTCACAAAATTAGCAAAATACTTGTCAAGATGTATGTCCAATCTCATCCTTTCAAGAATTATCTATACACTTTAATTATATAGGAGTTAATAAATACTGTTTTAGAATTAAAGCAAATTATAACCTATATTTGTTCGTCTCTCATTATAAAGAAAAGAATCGACCACGCAAGTTTTGAAGAGTATTTTCGTCCCCTTTTGAAAATTAATGTGTGAAAGTAAATGACTTTGAAATCTCAGGAAAGGATATGTTTAAAGTTAGGAGTTCAATGAATCAAAGGCAAGTGATAGAAAATTTATTTTGCATTCTTAGCAGAAATTTCAATGGTATGAACTGATTCATCCAAAAACAGTTCCATACCTGGAGATGATTCTCATTTGTTCAGAGAAAACTGAAAGTAGTAATGTACCATTTAACATAGTTTCCAATTTATCTCTATTGGAATTGAATTATACACACAGAAATTAAAAATGTATAAAATACAGTTTAGCCAAGTGATTAGTGTCAAGGTATCCTCTGTTTTTCGAAAATTAAGCACAAATAGCAGGTAAGAACAAAATCAAGCAAATGCACGACAACTGAGAAGCAATCCAAATAAGCAGTGTGAAATAAACGGAGTTATTAACAAAGTCAAAGTTGTTTAACATATAAAAATTCAATTGGTTTCAGTAGCCTTGCAGGACAAGCATCATCACCTGTGGAAAGCATTTTTTCAAAAATCCGATTAACAAAAGAGCAGATATCTGCTGACAATGAAATTTATTGCTTTATTTTTGAAGCATTAGCATTTTTTTTTTTAAATAACTTTTGAATCTGCATTTTAATGGCAATAAAGATTTTCTTTATAAATTGCAGAGATTTCCAGATTAAATAAGTGAAAGTGGGAATGAAGGTATTATTAATAATTCATATCACAAAGAAAGAAGTTAGAAAAATAATCATGAGTTATTTCACGTGATCCATAGTCGGCCAAATTCGAAGAAAGAAGAAGAAGAATTCATATCACACAAAAGAAATTGCCAGATGCCTTGATTTTGTATATTTCATGTAAGCTGTCAATTAAAATTTGCCCCAAATTCTTGCAATACCAATAAGCAATGACATAAAGATAAATACAGTAAAACCCCGATTATCTGAGTTTCCGCTTTAACCGAGCTATCAAATATTTCTAGGATTTTTTTCCGCAAATTAATCTTCATTGTTCTAGTCATATGACCCCCTACCTGGAATCAGGAAATGATTTCGACACCAACAATCCTGGGTTATCCTTAAAAAAATGGCAAAACATTGCTGCAGAAAAACGCCAAAGTAACGTAAAACAAAAAACAATTAAGGACTTTTTTAAGTAAAAAACTCTTTCAATATGAATTGTATGTGGTGTATCCATATAACTTTTGTATCTGTTAAAATATATATTTAAACCTAGACAATTTATTTTATTTATAATTTTCGGTTTAACCGAGTTGTTCGGTTATCCAAGTTATTCTTGGTCCACATTAACTCAGATAATCGGGACTCTACTGTAATATTAAAAACAAACAAACTATAATAACATGGCAAATTGATATCTGAACTAGAAAACATGGGATAGACAATCATCTTAATTGTCTCTGCATTATGTTAATTATACCATATTGACTCTCGTTATTCCCCAATTGTTTTTTTTTTTTTTATTCTTAAAAAAAAAAAAAAATCATTGAAAAAAAAATGGGAGGAGAGAAATATACTGTGGGCCACTAAATTGAAGGAAAGCATGGCCAGTATCTGTAACTAACAAATAAAAAATAATTTTATTTCTGCAATGCATTCTTGTTATGATTGTCCTCTTGTAATAAACTTTACTGTTATCCTACTGACATAATTGTTTACTGTTGTTCTACAGACGCATTCAAATACAACTTGAACTTCCTGTATAACTACTTTTCTTTTTCTTCATTTCCGACAATCGGTTCTACAAAAACTTAGAGAAATCAAAACATTTGGCTAATTGGCTAAAAATGTGCTCTATGCTACCCAAGTAGTGATTACTAATGAATGACTGCAATCATTAAAATGCTGATTACCTGATCTGACAACTGTAAAGGTTGAAAATTAGTAGTATATCAAGCATAAAAGAGAGCTTAAATATGCAACACCTGCCTCCTCACACAATGTTCATCATCCTGTAAGCTAAAATTGCTCATTCTGAATTTTTAAATCATCTTTGAAACTTTCTTAAATCAGAAGTGCCATTTTCATAAACATCTGTTATGTTCATTGAACAACAGTGACTTTTTTTTTCTTGTTTAAAGTCATACAGCATATAGTGTCTTATATGTAGTTTCCAAACACCACCATTCATTTCCTGATTAATTACCATGGTCAGTCATTCCCTGTCTTCAGTCATTTTTCTGTCTTAGGCTTAAATAAGATGGGGTTCAGGTCTACATTCACAATAAGAAATAATGAGGCATGAGATCCATCATGGCCAGATAACTACAGTCTGGATCCAGTATCCTTCCACTCATAAGAATACCATAAATTACAGCATTCTACGAACAGTTGGTAACATTAGCAGTTTCACAGATACACCTTCAGCTTGTATTCTCCAATCATGCCTTTTCTTGAAATCAATCAATTAATGTCCCTTGCCCATTTCAATCAACAACTTCAAATGGACACGTAAAATATCTTCAGAATCATATACACTAGCTTTCACTTGATTCAAGTGCTGCATGGCAGCTGATAAATGTGAAATAACAGAAATGACCATATCTTAACTGACTTGCTTATATTGTATATAAGGATTACAGTCAAGGTGCCATATAAATTTTAAGATATTAAGTTATTTTCTAGAAAATCTCATATTGATTCTTATTTCTAATTAACTGGCTCATTGTAACTTTAAAAAGTACAACTTAAGCTTCTACAGTTGTCATGTTTATGAGCCAGGAATTTAATATTATAATCAGTAATAATACTGTCACAAGTTTTAGACCTGACAGTGAACTATGACCACTGAAACATGACTTTCCTTTCAATTACAATCAATATTAATAGTAGTTAGTTAGCCATTATTCCTATCTAGCACTGGATTACAGAGTAAAAGGAAAACAGCTATCTGGGGATCGAATCATAGTGGGACTGTTTACTGATGTAAACTATTTAAACAGTAGAAGATGAGGAAACACTGTTGGAATGATGCAGAGGAAATGAGAACTCTAGGAAAACTTTCTTAAATTATGCATAATCCACCATGAACAACAAATGAGCAAGATCAATAATCTTTATACTGAAAGAGCAATGGTTAAATGATTTGGTTATTCTAACACCAAAGTTAAATACAATTAACTACATATATATAAAACTGTTCTAGAAGATAAAAAAATTACCTTCGGCAGAGGGTGTAATTGCTGTTAACTAGGGAAACACGAAACATTTCACCTTTAGCCCTTGAATTAGAACCATTTAATGTAGCCAAACCAAGTCGAGCCCAATCTTTGCAATAGCTCCTTTCAACTAGTTTTTCAAAACTTCTGGCATCTGTCTGGATGGTTCCAGTAGATGTAGGACTTATTGATAAATCACCTTCATCTACAACTGCAAAGAAATTACAAACATTTAAAAGCAGTAGATTGTAGATTAAATTTAATAATTGTAAAACTAGCAAAAAAAAAAAAGTAATGGAAATTAGTAATTATTGACTACTAAACAATGTCAAATAAATAAATCAGCATTTTACAAATGTATGTTAATTTTAAAAAGGTTTTAATATCTACATCAGGGATAATTCAAAATTAGTACACAAAGGCACAGATTTCCGTTGATTCCCCAAAAGTACAATTAATAATGGAATTATTTCTTGTCTTTTTTCATTGTCCTCTCAATACATAATAAATTAACATCCTAGGATGCACAACTGTTCCCTCTCAGAGGTAACCTTTGTTTGATAATTAATTGTCAGATGGAAACCTTACAGTCTAGAATTTTGAGATCTTAAGAACTGACACTGAATATGTTCTCAGTAAGTAATGAAATTTTCATTGCATATGATTTCTACTATAAACAGCATATCCATTTTACAGAAGTTTTACTACAAAAGAAGTCATTTGCATGCTATATTTGTTATACTGTTTTAATGCTCCCAAATCAGAGGTAATTACTGATTTTCTTTGTTGTCAGAAAATGTAGATAGACTTATTGTAGATATAATTCAAAAAAGGCTTGAGAAAGCAAAAATTATAATAATTTTTGCGAAATATTGCCGAATAAAATGAAGAAGTATTATGAAGTCTAATGTACTTTATTTATTAAATATTAAGAGGAAATGAAGAAGATTTTTGAAGTAGTATACATCTTCTCTTTCTCAAGCATAATGATAAGATTGGAATAAATACAACAAAACAAAATGGTGAGAAGTCTAAACAAATTCAAAAACACATGAATCAATAAATTAAGTTGTTTTTACAAAAACATATTAATATGATACAATTCAATTATTAAAATAATAATAAGAAAAACAATTATTAGATCATAATAAAATTCTTAATAATTAAAAACATCTATTGTTGCTGTTTTAGTACAATTTGTTTTTATTAAGTCTCTAATTAAGACAACTGTAGAAGGGTTTATATAAACTCCTGATAAAATTTTCCTCCTTAGTGTTTTTAATAACACAACTTTCTAAAATTTTTCTTAATTTTGAATTATATTCTTTATACAAAATGTTCACGTTTTTGTCCATAATGTGTCCTTTTTCCAAACAGTGGTTGACAATGCCAGATATGTCCAAATTTTTATTCATTAGAGCTCTACCGTGTTCTACAACACATTCGAACAAGGTTCTTTTTGACTCTTTTTGCAAGTTTTATTTAAGGGAATTCGAAATGATATACACTCTTTGACAAAAAAAAAAAAAAGAAGCATCTCTAGAAAATTGCCCGATCACCACGAAACTTAACATGCAAATGATTAGAAAATCATGACCAATGACTAAATAGTGGCCAGCCAAAGCACATGAAAATCACACATCAATGAGGGTATATCAAGAGCAAAGGTCGCATGCAGGGACAATTGTGACAGTGGATTGCAATTGCATTGCAGGCACAATTGTCAGCAGATTGTGATTGCATTAACCTCCACAGAATGTGAGAATGCATCAAAGTCGGATCCATGCACATTACAAGCAGTTGAGCAAGTTTGAGCAAGGATGTATCATTGGGCTGCAAGAGGACAGTTGTTCAATTTGCCGTATCTCCCAAAATTTGAGTCGGAGTGACGTGGCAATGGACAATGTTGATGCCAGTGGATTGAGAAAGGGACAGCTCAGCAGCAAGGGCAGTCAACGATTGAGGAAGATGATAGAAAGCGACAATCGAGTGATTATGAGAGATGCACGAACAGCACAGAATTCAGCCATGGTGTCTGGACCATTGCCAGACAACTTGCGGCATGGGGTCCACATTCGAGGAGGTCAATCCACTGTCTAGCAGTGACCACCAAGCATCGTCGGCACTGGTTGCATTGACGTCTGACTATTAACGTGTATAGTGTCCAATGGAGTTGTGCTGTCTTCAGTGATGAATCCCGGTTTGCACTGGGCACCGATGACAACTGCATACATGTTTGGAAATGGTTTGGTCAGTGCATGGATTCTGGCTATACCATGGAACGGCTCACAGTTTGCTCACTGGGTCTGGGCAGCTATTTCCTACAATAGTCAGACACCCTTGGTAGTTCTCTGTACCACCCTCTTGTCACAACGGTATGTCACGACATTCTACAACGTGTTGTGTCGCTGTTCTGGTCGCAGCATTCCCGAGCCATTTGTCAACAGGATAATGCCCAGCCACACAGGCATGACACAGCACGGCTCTCCCAGGACTGCCTCCATAATGTCGACACCCTTCTGTGGCCAGCCTGATCATCAATCAAACTTGTTTGGTCCATAATGGGATGCTGCCTACGTCCATAATGGAATGTCGCTGAACTGGAATCAATTAGATGCCATCTGACATGCTATACCTCAGGAAACTATCCGTGAACTATGCCATACTGGGCAACAGCTTTTATACAAGTCAGAGGTGGCGGTACATACTGACTTGTTCCATACGTGTAGCTGTTTTATCTGAATAAATGGCCCAACTGCTCTCAAATTGTAATGATACCTTTCCTATAAACGTACATTGCACATACCAATTGACATCTAGATTGGATGATTCCTTCCAGTTGCTTCATTTTTTTGTTGTTGTCAAAAAGTGCATTGCATTATATAAAATCATTATGTGAATTGTGGCAGCATGAATGGCTTATAGGGTGTCTTAAAATTAAGAACCTTAAATTTGAAACTATGCAAGAACGGATTTTAAGAATGAATTAATAAGAAAACATGATTTTGAACTATGCTAAGCATTATTTTATTTTGTAAATTGCATATACTGTATGCTATATATACAGATAAAAAACATTAATACACATCTGCAACTGCATGAAAGGAAAATGGGGAAAACAGTATTTAAATGACCAATACAAAGATTCGGAAGTCAGTGATCCTTGATTCAGTCATTTTGATTTATGAGAACTGAATAATCCATGATAACACTTAACTAGATTAAGTCTACAATGTCTATTTAATGAAAGAATTTACCATTTGATGCATATAAAAAAATAATGAGGAAATAGAATAATAATGTTTACCTTTGCCTTCTTCTTCATCAAAAGTTAGCATTGGAAAAAACAAATATATTCACTTTTACAAAAAAGAAATTTACTTACTACATCTAAAATATTATTCTTGAAAACTGATCTTTATTTTCAAAAATATGTTCAAGTTGTATAAATCCTTAATTAATTTCTAACTTTATCATAAATTAAAAGACATTCCAGACATCCAATTCTCATTTCAAGAATTAAAACTATCATTTTTATTTCTGAAAAAAAAAACAAAAAAAAACAAAACATACGTTTTAACTATAAAATCCTTTTCAGCTACTGACAGCAAGTTCACATAATAGCAGGTTTTTTTTTTTCCCTGACAGTCTTACTGTTTTAGCAGATACTGAATTCAACAAAAGTTTTTATTGTAGCATGTTTTGTTGCTCCTTTAACTTCCATTGTTTTTGGAACATTTTGAAAATTGCCAAGAATGAGTGCCAAGTAGCTCGTACAGGGGAATGGAAGGGTTTCTTAGGTTATTATTACTCTGATAAATAATAAAAAAGCCATATACTCAATATTCACATTTTATAACAAAACAGTGAGTCCACTAAATAACTAGTTAAATGTCGTTTCTGAGAATCATAAGGCCCTTTTGAAATTCACTAATTATCGTAGAAGAGAAGGCAATTACAGAAAGAACTCAAATTAAAGAATCCTGAAACCACTGATTACGAAAGGAATTCCACTAACTACTACTGGTGATCTATCACCACAGTTTAAAGATGCAAAGAGTAAGGAAGAAATGTTTAGTACAATGCATGAGAAAATTTTCTTACATTTGTTTACATAAAAATTACTAAGAATCATACTATTTCAAGCCCATTTGAAATATTATAAATTTGATTTTGGAGTTTGTCTGTAAATTGTTGAATCTTGTTGAAAGATGAATAAAATGCAAAGTCACTGAGCTCACTTGAATTACTCATTTTATCGGGAACACAGAATTATGACTGCCCAAGCCCCCACCAACGCTTTTATAGCGTCCAATGATGCATCAAACCTCCTGACCTGCCTGATCCACTTTGTCGGAAGGGTGTCCAGATATTTTTGGCCATATTGTGTATTTGTAATTTCTCAAAAATTTTCAATTTGCTGTTACTTATTGAACCACCCTCGTATAAATTTGTAACAGCACTTGATGTGGCATGGCTGAACCAAATTGGGTCCGAAAATTAAGGATTAGTAAATGATGGGCATTTTGATTTTTAGCCCCATCACAGCAATTATTTAGAAAACACCTTACTTTTGTTCTTTAAAATTTGATTATTAACAGGATATTGTTTGTTGGTAATGAGATTGTAAAACACATACAAGATTACTGAAGGAACATTTACAGTGAACAGATAGGCCAGTATATGATTTCATAATCATAATAACTGTGAATTTGAAGAAAGATTTGATTAAAATTTTTTCGATAGTTATGAAGTTTGGGCAATGTATCTGATATCCTAAAGAATATGTCCTGAATGGACAAATCTGTAGAATGCAGAAGTAAACCAGTAAAATTTCTTCAAATGTGGATAGATTTAAGAGAAAGTTTAAAGCTTCGCTTTAAAAATTATATTTCACTCAAAAGAATGATGTTTGACAATCAACAAGAACAACATTGTTGTGCCTGCATTGTTGTGGCAATGCCGAAATGACTTGAAAAAATATTTCCAAGTTTGCTCAGAACTGGAAATAGGATTTCCTTTGAGCAAACTTCAAGATTTCCAACAAGTCTCAATCATTAACAAAATCAAAAGCAATAAGAAACAATTTCTAGATATAGAACAAAAGCAATTTGATATTTAAAACTAATTCCAGCTATTATTAAATACTTACTAGAAAGCTCATCATCATATAATGAAGATGGCCTTTCTGATGGGTCTGTGTCCATCAAATGAGTTGCAGAGAGACGTCCAGGAGTTGTCATACATCGAGACTGTACAGAAGGAAGCACATATTTTTGTCTTCTGGATGAATGTTTGGGTTTAACTCCAACTTTTCGGGCAGTTTTCAAAAGAGTTTTTTTTGCAAGTCCCCTAAAATGTAATAAAAGAAATATCACAATTAATTGTCATTATTCAAACCAAAACTTCATATAAAGGGCCATTCTTAAGGTTACAAATGTTCATGCTTTGAAGGAAAAGAATGAATAACTTTATAAAAAGATTAGAAATAAAATAAGACTGCTAAGGTACTGGATGACATTAGAAAACTGCTATTAACAACTGATATTAACATCAATTTTTAAACTGCAATCTTAACATTTTAAATGTCGTCACTGTTAATATGATTTACAATCAATGTCTATTTATTTATTGTTATTTTTTTTTCTAAAGCAGAGGATTAGAATATATTTTTATCATAATAATAAGGTAGGGATAGCGATTAGTAAACCAATCACAATGCTTCGCAACATCTTCTGATACGTATAAGAAAATATAATTGTTATTGCTTTAATTTCATTATTATTATAAATGTGATTGCTGCAAATCAAAAGGTGCAATTGTTGCGAATATTGTGATTGTTGCTGAGCCGTATTATAAATGTGATTGTTGTGATTGTTGCGATTAATGATACTAATGATAATTTAATAATACTTGTCCACAGACGGACAGACAAACCAGGATTATAGGTCTTCTGATACTTATCAGAAGACTAAAATGTAACAGAATTTTTCCCAGCTAACAGATATAGGACCCAAGCCCTTTTAAAACGTCAGAAGTCATCATTATCAGCATGTTGTCCTTGAAGTAGACTGCGTGCGTATTCATCCAATTATAGTCAAGTTCTAAATAAGTAAGTAGGATTTGCAACAGACATAGGAGACAAGAAACATGGAGTTTACAGAAGGATACAGTTTGCAGTTTGGATGGATTCTAAAAATATAACAAGTGGAGCAGTAGCAAAAAGGCTTGAAATTGGTGGGACTTTTCGCAGTAACAGTATGGATTTCACAAAGGCTTTAACCATTACTTGAGGTAGACTCCAGTTTTATCAGAAAGTATGATAAGTTATACATTAATTAAAGAACATGAATGGCAATGATTCAGGCAATCTAATAAATTACATTTATACCTAAGATGCATGAGATAATGTCTGAAAGCTTAAAAACAGACATTTAAAATTATAGCTACAGTTCTTACATTCATTAACAAAGCAAAATTTCATCTGATTTATTTAAATTTTTTACAAATAACAAAAAGACAGTGTAATTGTATCTTTAACTTCTGCTGTTATTCTTCTTTCACAATTTTTCAAACTGATTTCAAACTAAAGTTATGAAAAAACAAGGTAGGGATAGCAATTAGTAAACCAATCACAATGCTTCGCAACGTCTTCTGATACGTATAAGACAATATAATTGATATTGCTTTAATTTCCTTATTATTGTGATTGTTGCGAATGCAAAATGCGAATGCAAAAAGCACAATTGTTGCGATTGTTGTGCTTAATGAATTTAATGAGATTTTAATGATACTTGTCCACAGACATACGGACAAACTGGGATTATAAGTCTTCTGATCCTTATCAGAAGATTAAAAGTGATGTTTTTCTGTCATTGGAAGATGAAAGCTAACTGGAATTCTCATATACTGGCTGTAGGAGTATTTTTTTTTTTGTTTTTTTGTTTAATGAAATCACTTATCATCACAGAAAAGCTACTGGTAAGGAAGAAGTAAGGAAATTATGTAAGTGGAATGTCTAGTAGTACTGGAAACTCTGATTCTAACTGTGAAACGTTTTATCTGTCCATATGTTTAATTGTGATTAGAATACTGCCATTCATCTAAACTCTTTCAATTTAGACAAGAATGGAGTTCCTATGTTTACATACATTCAATAACACATATTCAACAATATCTGGACACCTTCTAGAGAAATGTAGTAGTCTAAAGAGTCATGTAAAATATAATAATAGTCACTTTGGGGAGAGGTGCAAAGCTGATAGAGTTAAACTATGCAATAATCAACTTTGGAGTCGATTATCCAATTAGCCATTTGATGTACTAATGCCATGATACAGATCGACAACACAGGAAGATCCACAGCAGGAGGCAACAAAACTGGGGGATCAGGATTAATGATCTACTCAAGTCATGATGTTATGCTGCTACATATATCTTATAAAGATAGAACCAGAGCTTTTAATATCAATCAGAATTTTGTAAATTCATATACTGTCCCTAGGGAGTTCAGCAAATACTGGATTTTATGACAGAGCTGCTGAAAACCTATCATAACAAATAACAAATGTCCAAAGTTAGCTTGGACTGGTGTATTCCTCAAAGTTTGAAAACGGTGATCAATAGAAGCAGGTCCTATAAGGTAATGAGCTTGTATTTATTCTTCTATCTTGGATGAATGGATACAATTGGAGAAAGCACTGTCTAAAACTTTGGCAGAGGCAGTTTTAATTATTAGAAATGAATCCATCCTTCAGTGTTTCCAAAATCCCTCAATACCAAAAGCTACTCTCTCCAACAGATCTACAGAAATGACCACCATTACAAGCAAGATATAGGCATATTATTTTGTAACTAATATAAGAATATTGCTGATTAACAAACATCTTAACATCCACAAAGATGTTGATATCATCAGGAATGACCCGTGATTTAATTTCATATCAAATTCAGACATGCATAAGCAGAGCTTTACAGTGATAAATGTGCTATACAGAGATAAGTACTGAATGGCATTATTTTGTGAAATTTAGTTTGTATAAGAAGGGTTGAATAGTTCTTTTGGGTTGAAAAGTTTTAACCATGAAAAAAGGTCACTTACTTGAGAGTAGCATTTTTTTCTTTCTGCTTATGTAACTGCCCTTGAGGAACAATTGTGTGACCAGAGAAAGCAAATAAGTTGAAAATTGATGGAGGACTACGTACACGATGAATAACCTTGCGAAGAGATTCAATATTTTCAGTAGTAACTTCTTCATCGAAAGCTATCTTCAGCAACTACAAGTATCAAGTGATAAAGTTAAATCAATTATGACATTAGTATATATCCTCCATCAAATTATCAGCTTTCATTTTCGTTTAAATACAAATAAATAAATAAATAAATAAATAAATAAATAAATAATAGACAATTTTAAATTAAATTAAATAACAATATTAAAATTGGAAATCCTTAGGGCTCCACTGTTGTCTATATTATACATAAATTCTATATGTAATTTCATTAAAAACTCAAAAATATTTATCTATGCAGATGATGTTCTTCTTTTATCTAGTGACAAAAATCACTTTACTGAATTGAATTTTCTCCAAGACGATTTAAATAACATTACAAAATGGGCTAAAAATAATAAAATGATAATAAATGTAAAAAAAAGTCTTGCTTATTAAAAATTAAAACAAGATTGCGGACAATGTATCATTTCTTACATTACACAAATTTAATTTTCTCAATTTGATTTCTACAAATATCATAAGATGTAAAGGTGATAAAATTGATTACATCTCTCAGAAAAATATCTTGGACTTCAAATAAATAATAAATTTACATAGGATTCTCAATTTAATTCAAACATAAATAAACTTCACTTTTATATTTATTTATTTGTAAGAAATTTATTTCTTTTTAAAGAAAATTTGATAATTTTTAAATCTCTTGTCGATTTAGTTTTAAATTATGCATTAAATTGCTGGATATACACTTAACAAAATGTCAAATTAAAAATATAAATAATCTGTTAAAAAAAGAAAATCTTAAAATTTTTATCAAATCTATGTCACAACAAGAAAACAAAATAGTCAAATAAAATTTAAAATATTAATAATTAAAGAAAAATTTATTTATGAAGTAATTTTAATTAACTTTTTTGAAATTTGGTTTTTCTAATTTCAAACTTAATTATGAAAATAGTATAAATACTAGAAATAATTGGTTAAATATCTTTAATATAACTGGATCAAAGAATAATTTTGGTCTGGGATCTAAAAATTTAATTAAGTATAAAATTTTTAAACAACTTAAATGGGATAAATATAACTATGAAAAAATTAACAAAATTAAAAAACAAAAATATCTGATGTAATTCAGAAAAAAATTATATTAAATTTGTAATAGTAATTAAACTTATTATTTAATTATTAATATTAAAATATCAGTACCTATATTACAGGTATATCTTTACTTATTATAGGTATATCTTTATATCTTTAAAGTATATAAGTATACTTTATAGGACTTTTGTTTTAAACGTGTGTGATGACATTATTATTATGCTTTTAAACAAAAATGATGGCAAAATCAGCGGCGACAACAAATGTTTTCCATCCGGCATGGAAGATTTGTTGACAGCAACATTCTTTGATATTTTGCTGCCAGAGTCATCGGCCGAAACCAACTCAGCCCCCTTGTCGCGGCCAAATCGTCAGGAAACATCATCGAACGACTAGCATCGACCGATAATCGTCCAATGTGTACTAAGCTTAAGGGATGGTAATTCTGACTTCCTTTCTTCTTTCTTGAAATTACATCAGATAACAAATTACTGAAAAACATTTAGAATTCTTCAACACAAAGACATGTATACTTTTATGATGCTTTTTTCAAGTTATGATTGAAAAAGCATGGTCTTTATTCTTCATGAAATTTTCATATTTAATGGAGTATTAGTTGTAGTTGATTTCTATATATCTTAGTATGGGAGTAATTAAATATAATCAATATTACCTGGAATGTGTTTGAGCGAAGCTGAAGACCCTCTTGCAACCACTGGTCCAGATGAGATAAATACTGTACACTAATACGTTTTTCTTTGGTAAGAGAGGCTACAGGGAAACACCTTACAATGACCTGTTCACTTGCTATAAAATTTTAACAAAAGAAATCAACACTTCATTATTTCTAACATCAAAAAATGATTTTGAGGGTTAAATAAATTTACATAATTTTTCTGTGATTTATTGAATCATAGCCCTTAATTAACTGCAAAACTATATAACAATGAAGAAACAATGATAAGCAACTGTTGTTGGTTGGAAAATCTTTCTTTTCCTCTCTCATTCTTTGAACTATAAAAGCTTGCTACCAACCCCTCTCCCAAGTGATTTCTTTTTGTGGTTCTTGTTTTTGTCAGATATCCTCTGCATGGTTGTTTCATATGGTCCATTATTTGCATTTGTAATTTTGAATGTTAATTTAATAACTAAAACTTGTGTATTTTTATTAAAATTTAATTATATCCGTTTCCATCACACATTCATTCCATTTAGATGTTGTCTGTTCACATTGATTTTGTGGCAATAGACGGCAGTATTGCATCTGTCCAAGATAAATCATTTTGACAGGCCATAGGTAAAATTGCCATACAGGATTATCTAAAAGTGATGTCTAACAAAATAAATTTTCTCAAATCAGTTTTCGATATTACAATTCTATAAGGACACAAAAATGCAGTTGTAAATATAATATAAGGTCTCTAAGAGTAGGAATTATCTACTATACTAAGACTACAGATTAAATAAAAGATATGGTGCAACATTTCAATGAGCAACTGCATTTCTAAATGTAAACATAAAGTCTTTATCTATTTTAATAAATGTAGAGACAGACATCAATGATCTGCATGGCTTCTTGACAGAAAAGGCTACTTGATTTGTTAACATAATGGGATTTGAGTAACATGGAAAAAAAATGTTGCTTCATCTATCAAATCAGAATGATAATGAGGACATCACTACAGAACCTATGTAGACGAGAAGAAATTTTAAATCTTGAATTAAAAAAAAAAAAAATAATGAATCTTGTTCATCAAGTAATTGTTAGTTATGTGGATTGCCTTTTGATATTATCTATATTTCTTTCCAGCTACTGGGTATACAAAACAAACCATTTTCAAAATGCAACAGAAATGCCTGGTTTGACAGGATTTGTGGATATATTTTTAAATGGAGAAATGTCAGAGGCATTACATGGGACACTTTCATTTGTGCTATATATTAAATCCCAGTATCAAATGTTCTTAAAAATGGAAATTCTGTTTTCATATGCACAAAACAAAAGACAGGATGTATATTTTACTAAAAATTACAAATGAAATGTAATATATTTTAAATAATTCTTAACAATAATAAACTGCTGTCATATTTATTATGTTAGACATTAAAACTTACCAAATGGATCACATGGTGTTCCTTTAAAAATAATCCGATAATTGGATAGGAATATTGCTCCTTCTGCAGGAAGGAGAGAAGGACCACCAAGTGATCCTCCAGTGCCCTCTTCCCTGCCATCAGGAATGAGGTAGACCCTTAAGCCTTCAGTAACCAATTCTTCACCCTGTAACATGCTTGGCACTAGAATCTTCGGCTATAAATGAAATGGAAAAGTTTTCAAATTCATGAAAGTAGCCTTTTATTTTGCAAATATAAAAAATAATAATAATTAGAAATTAAATATTGAAGTAAAAAACATATTCTTTAGCATATAAATATGGAGTGTTCAAATGAAAAGCAGAAAACCCATGTTTTGTAATCAATTAAATGAATGCACTGTCACACAAAACTAAATATATAAGGATATCATTCAATCTAATGTTTATTATCTATACTGTTGCAACTTTAACTATCTCAACATGCCTATACAAGTTTATTATCAATCTGCTTATAGTTATTCCCAAACTTAGATTCATTTTGGCGATGCAGAAAATTTTAGTGATGTCTACCAGTCAGATGCTCTATCATTTCAATGCATTTATTCTCAACAGACTCAACCAGTTCAGATATTTTTAACCAAAACTGAACCCTCATGTACAAGCAGCCACCATACTCATCACAGCTGATACTAGCATAATTTTTGAAAGTTATGAAGCTTTCCTGAAAGGAAAGTAAATTTCAAAGTGTTAAAGACCATTAAAAAAATGTACTGGAACAACTTTTAACCACATTTTTTTTTTTTTTTTTATTCAGCTAATTCTGAAATGTTGATAGTCTACTACACTATTTAATGTATTATGAATTTTTGGGTTACTGTACTACATGTAGACCTTCATTATTTTTTTTATTAGTTATACAATCCTTGCTCTAACAGTTGACATTATCGATACTTGACACAATAATAGAAAACAAAAACTACTGCCATCTGATAGTGAAATTTCTAATGGAAAAAAATCAAAAGATACATTTATTTCTCATGTCACCAGGTTCAACTATGGTACTGGGAGAAAGAAAAAAAAAACCCTTAGCACTTCCATTAAGTGCCTCATTTGGAAATTTAATGATTTATTTTGTGTCTACCAAGGATAAACAAATCTACATTTGACTTAGTTGCAAGTACTTAAAAACGTGTAAACATAATACATTTTATCTTACTTCCCATTTAAAACTTCATAAAAATATCCTGGATACAACAATGTAGGTAATTTGATCTTCAGTACAAGAAAGAACCCAAAACATCTGATATTGAAGTAAAACGCAGTATCTGTTTAATGATTTCTGATTGTGAAGAACAGAGTACATGTTTCATTTTTGAAATTCTGCACAGAACCACTATTTACTGAAGATGATCACTGGTAAAATCAGGCATATCCAGTCACTATGTATGACTCATTTGCAGGAGTGTTGCTCCAGCGAATGAGTTGTAATAAATAGCAGATGAACACTGAAACAATTTTGCATCAGTCCTTCAATTTCCATAATTTTAATGCTCACTAAGTGCGAAAACATCTTTTACAGGATGGCTATGAGTCATCAACACTAAATCAATAATGAATTTTCTACTATTATTTTATTTTGGTTACCATTTTTCTACTATGTGGGTTAAGACAGTTAATATCAGTATTTCAGTACAGGAAGAATTGGCAAATAGGCAAGAAATTGAAGCACCCATCTTGCCTAGAACAAGAAGTCACTGTCAACCCATCTCTCCACCCACCACACACACATGCAAAACCACGGTGACTTTTTCAGTTGAATTACCAAATTGTGCTAATGGCATCATTTCGCAACAGTATAACAAAATCTTGATTGTTTAAAGCAGGCAATAAAAGTTTAATTCAACAATAACCTTCAAATTTATTTGTATGACAATGGCCATTTCATATTTCCACATTAATAATAAGTATTTTGAACATATATAACTTGCAGTACCTGAACAAATTCACTAATAATTCTGATGTTTAATAGAGAAATTTTATCTTTTTTATCTTTCAAATTCTAAAACTATCCATGAAAGTAAGGATGTTTAAATGAAATAAATAAATAAATAAATAAATGGTTGCAGGATATCATGCTGCTAACTTTAAACAGGATAAAATGCCTGAACAGGTCTGCCAAATTTATTTAGATAATTAAATATGTTATGGTAAATATTTTGTATTCAGTTACTTTTTCATGCGAAAACTACTTACAGGAAAACTGAGAAGAAAAGAAAAGAAATAAGCACAAAAAAATTCTTAATAACTTATCATTAAATTTCACTTACTTTCTGGATTGGAGGCAATCGTTTACTTTCTCTATGAACAGCTTCCAGAGTTTCGATATGCATAGCAACCACACCTATTTAAAAACAAACAAATAAAAAAAGAATTTATTTTTACTAGAAGCATCTTGGTCTCTGTTTGTTTATTTATTAATACATTTCAATTTACTTCTTTTTCTGACTTTTTTTTTTTTTTGAATGTCTATTGAAATACTAATAAGGTAAAAAAAAACAAAACATACAGGCAGACCTCATTTTAAGCTGGTGTTGAGTTCCTACTGTGGTGTCGTAATCTAATCGACATAAAATGAATCCTTTATATAATGTAGACAGAGGGGATGTGTTCTACACATCCAAAAATATTTTGTATTTATTTAATTAAACCATGCTAATATAAATTTTTTCGACTAAAATTATTGTAAAACATTTATATACATTCATAGGCCTATTAAATTAGCACAAAGTAATAAATAATTATTACATGCGTACATTGTAAAAGTGTGTTAGGGTACATTCCTTTTACCAAACGTGGGCAAGTTTATTTTTAAAAACTTTTATCACTAATTAATTATAATACGTATTTATCACAGCATCCACAGGCAATCATCGCCTGAGAGAAACAGAAGGAAGGAAGGAAGGAGTCACATGGACCGAGTCGGCGGAGCTTAAGTACAGAAGCTAAAGTTGACTGTGTTCACCATTTAATTTCATTTATTTCCGTTGCATTTTTGTTCAAATAATTAATTTTTCTTTTTTCACATTTTTTTATTTTTTTAAAATATATTTTTGACCTGTCTAAATTCTAAACTGGCGTAAATCTGAATCATCGTAAAACGAGAGCTGCCCGTAATTACCACAATTTAATTACTTAATAAAGCCAACACATAATAATTAAATACAAATTTTAATATAGAAATGATGAAATTAACATAGGTTAAAAAATGTATGAACTTCCTAACTCAATAAAAACTTACGTACAACAGTAGTATCAACATGCTTCAGATAAGAACTCACTCATAATTTCCATTTCACATTGCAGATATCATGTTCTTCTTCACTGTACCAATCATGTGACAGTTTTCAAATATTCACACATTAGCAAAAGTTGGCTTTCTGAGCATCTGCTGGACTGAAGCCTAAGACAGTTTTAATGAATGTGCATTATGCCTTGCTACATTTTCCTTATTACTAATGATATCAGGATGAACACCGAGCTTTTAAGAATAGTATAAAATGTCTTAGTAAAATGAATGAGAAAAAAATTCTTAATCTCCCCTAAAAGCCTTCAGGATGAAATTATACAAGGGATAGATAATCTACTATCAAAGAAAGTGTGTTTCTAAGCTTAAGATCTCAACTTCATTTTTGAACTTTCAAAATGAAACTGTTCCTTCTGTAAATCATTTGTCCTGTGCAAAGTAATAAACATAAAATCACAGTACAGTAATAATAACGTAATATGCATAAAATTGAATTAAAAAAATTAATGACACAATGCACAAGTTAAAAGAATATAGTGAACAATTATAATACTTCAATGTTCTTTCCGAATATCATCATCAGAATAATTCTGATACAGAATGGTAACATTTTCATTAACAAGTATTTATTGGTTTGTAAACTGGAGCCAGAACCACTCCAGTTGTTAAATATCTGTACTTAAATATTTTCACGAGGTTTCATCTATAAAAAATTCATGTTTGCAGTTTAGTGACTTATCTTATGATAAGGTTTTACCCAGATTTCAGATGTCATATTTTTAAAAAAACTATTTGATAAGTGTATAACATTGTGGATGGGATCTTTTGGGAATTTTTTTAAAATTAAAAGTAATGTTTCTTAAGTGCATCTATAGTTTACACTTGGCAGTATGTGCTTTGGTCCTTGACCCGCCATATTGTTTTTGCTGGGGAAACCCAAGGTTTGAAACATACAACAATAATAATAATAATAATAAAACAGAAATATCTACATAATTGACATTGCAATCCCTGGAGATGCAAGAATTTTAGATAAAGAACAGGAAAAAATTATAAAATACAGGGATTTGGCAATTGAAACAACACGGCTTTGGATGAAACACACGACAGTGATCCCCATCATCATAGGAACACTTGGAACAATCTCAAAAAATTTTACCAAATATTTGAACCAATTGCAGTTGTCTGAAATAACAACATCAGAACTACAAAAAACAGCACTGCTTGGAACATCATATATATTGCGCAGATACCTGGTGGATACTTAGGTTTCTGGCTGAAACTTGTATCAACTAAAGGCTCCAGTCAGTGATTTTTACTGATTTTTTTTTTTTTTTTAGGTGTATCATATCTCTGATTGTGTTTCAAAATGTTAGAATAAAAGTGTATCATAATAATAATCAGTGCTTTTTTTTTTTTTTTCTAGAATTAAGTTTACCAGTACTCTATCGCCTCATACCATTATTTAGATTTTGATTAGGCTAATGTAAAAAATTCTATGACCTGGACTCTAGCAATGGTGGTAATCCTAGTTTTCACTTGCTTTTAACATTTATTGTTTTGAGATTTTTAAAGCCCTAAACGGGTAACTTCAGCATATTATTTGTGTTATCCATTATGATACTTTAAATTCATGAACTCTGATCAGTAAAGCAATTTTGCAGGTCGAAAAAAAATAAGTAATTAAAATAAATTTATAAAAGTGTATCAGTATGTGTATGGAACATAATGGCAGAAAAAAAAGCACTGATGATGATGATGATCATAATAATAATAATAAAAATAATAATTAAAAGTTCATCTTCTTTCACTCCCTCCCCCCCATTTTAACTCTTCTCATTCATGCATTTTATAAAGGAATTTTAACAAAGATTATGTTCATGTCTTATGATGTTTCACTATGATGATGATGTAACTTTGAGAGTTAATATTGGATATGTTGTTTCTAAGGTTTTGTGATATTTTCAGTGACAAACATGAGATATAGAATAGAGACAACAGTATTTTACTTGCTTAATTTCTGAAAAATAAATAATAATTAGGAGTGATTATTTATTTGGAATATTTACATCACTCTTAGGATCAATTTTAAGGGAATAACATTTTCTTTCTTGGATTTTGAGGAATCTGGTAGTGCTGAATTTTTAGTATTTATTAAGAAGTGTTAAGCTCAATTTGATTTTCTAAATGATTGAGTATTTTTTTTTCCATTTTGGCAGTAATGTTGTTAATGGTGATGGAAGTTAGTAATGATTGCAGTATTTATCTGGTTGTATGGGAAGTGTGTAGGCGTGAAAAGCATGGCTAAACAGGGAACTATGTAATTTTGACTTTTTTTTATAGAGAATAAGGAAAATGCACTTATTTTTATTTATGATCCAGTGGGACATAAGTAATATTAAGGTTCATACTGATTTCTCCATTCAAACTGAATCATCCTATTTGTCCTCAAGAACCTGGTGTTCATCTACAGTCCCCAACTGTTAGATTTCTGTACTCCCATTATTTATTTGTAGTTCCTATTGCTTTTTTCATCTCTTATTTATCTTTATTAGTTAATCACACATGTGAAGCCTTCGCATGATTATTTGCAAAAATTAACAACTTTTCCATAAAATAACAATGGTTATCTAAAATAGCTTGAATGATTTACATGCATGGAAAAGATACCTTCTATTAGTTACATAGCATTGTATGAGGTCCAGAGGATAGCTATGCAGATTAAATTTTGGAAACACAATGCAAAACAGCAAAGAGGATTTAAGAGTAATTCAGCTTGATTTTGAGAGACTGAGCTTACTATCAAATAACAGAAAGCAAGAGACAAAAAAAAAATTGACTTTTACCTGAATAAAAACATGAATTCAAGAAAACTTATGTTTTAGTTTAAGAAAGCTGAAAATGTATTAATACATTGTACTTTGTTTTTGTGCAAAAATATCACTTATTAATGATATTACTACTAACCCGGAATCATCTGATGCAATGCTTTGATATGTTCCTCTGTAACCCCACTTTCTGTACAAACTTTATCAACAAAGCGGGATACAAAACGAATTACACTAGCACCAACTTCTGAGGTATCTTCTTCGAAACCACTTTCTGCATCCAAGCTATCACTCTCTGCAATACTAAACATAAATATTATTTTCTCAGAAAAAAATTTATAAACATTTTGGAACAAAATTTGTAATAAAATTTATTATTATTATTATAGGGAATAACAATGAAAAGAAAATCAGGGTTATCCTATCCATTCAATATGTCATTGATAAACCATTATTATTAAAATTTCATTACCATTACAGAAGTTGATAAAAAAATAATATAAAAAAAAAAAACTATCTTCTGGGACTTAATGAGCATTTCTTGGGTCAACTTACCTATTTGTTACATTACTATTACTATTGCTTTCACCTTCAACACTGACAGAACTTGTCATATTCTTGGATGCATCCAAAGGAACTCGTAAATATACCATGCGATTTGCATAGTGGATTGCTTGACTATATACAGTAGATTCTTCATTACTTATCATTTCTTGTTGCTGATCATAATTCAGAGATGCCCATGTTCGCATCTGATGGAAGATAATAAAAGTTAATTTTTCATTATTATTACATGGAATTTTCTTTAAGGTTTCTCTAATTATACAAAATGTGAAATTAAAACTAAAAAGTACTATTTTAATGAACAGTTGAAAATTTAAATCTAGGACCCTTGTCATTATTTTCATTAGGGCTGCTAAGCTTTTCCTAATTCATGTGACCCATAGAATGACTTTACTAGATCCAAAAACGAGGTTGCAATCTCTTTAATTTTTATTTACTTCTAAATAATTTCTAAACTATAAATCACTACAGCCACTTGATAAGAAAAAGCAAAATCTGCCTGATAAGCAAAAAATAAAATAAAAATAAATAAATAAATAAATAAAAAAAATAAAATAATATTCAAAAACTAAAGACTGACAACTGAAGAACAGACAAGTAACAAAATCAAAATTACTATATAATCACACAGACATGTTTAGAATCGTATTTTAGAAGATAACTCTCTTCCTCGTTTCTGTTAATTTCCATTGCAACATTGAGCAAGAAGTCAATTCTCTCCTCTAATTTTTGTATCTGATATTAAAAACCAGAAATTATATACACTCATGTGTCTTAACATTAAGATTATCAATAAAATAGTGTGTTGGGCCCCTAAATCTTAAGTGTGTTAATCTGCATTGTCTATTTGGACAAATTTTTCTGTGCATTAGTTACAATCTACCATTAATATCTATGTATCGTGAGCAGCCTGCTGTCCTGAACAATAAGTGCTTATTTATGTTTACTTCAGCTGTTAACTGGTGGCCTTTCATTTTCACCATATAAGGTGGATGTCTCCTTTTCAGACCATTTCCACCATACCTTTACTACAGTGGCCAAGAAGCCATCCACAACACACGAATAACAAGTCAGTTGATTGTACTTCTAGCCATTCAATGTTTTTTAACCCCCCCCCCTCCACACACCCTGTTGAATTTAACATTAAGGGAATTCACAGCAGATGACGGGGGGGGGGGGGGACATTATTAGAGATCACAAAAGAATTTTTACTATCAGATGAGTAAAACTGATAGTAAGTCAAGTGCTTGGAAGTCAAGTGTTGAAGCAGAATAAAATACAGTCGGACCTCTATTTAACGAAGTCGCTAAATCCCGAAAATAAGTTCGTTATATGGAAAATTCGTTAAATAGAGATTCACCTTTTAAAATTACTTTAAACTACATAAAACAGATTTAAAATACATAAACAATAAATATTATTAAAAAAAGTAATAATTTTAATGACATAAAGCATATGGAACTTTACCACATGCGTACTTAAATTTTACTAATAAAGTCTGTTAATTTTGTCTTTTTTTTTTTGAAAAAGTGTTTTCGCTCGTAGTATGTCTCGCATCTTTGCAATGCACCAAAAATCCCTTCAGGCGTATTTTCTTCAAATTATAATCCGCATCGGATTGTTTCAAATGATTTTAGCATTTTATCATACGAAGGTTTTTTGATTTCTGCATCATGATCATTTCCATTTTCATCATCTTCATCTTCATCGCAATTCATTGCTATATTATTTTTATGGATATGGGGTGGACGGGGGATTGCACTTCTTGGTTGAAATGCAAAGAATGACAGCGATTGGAGCCTTGTAAAAACATTTCAAGGAGAAAAAAAAAAAATAGATACCACAAAAAAGTTCGTTAAATAGAAAATGCACTTCGCTATTTGGAGGTTATTTTACAAAGAAATTAGCAAAATGTTCTTGGTTCCAAAGAAAAGTTCACAAAATAGAGAAATTTGCAAAATAGAGGTTCGTTAAATGGAGGTCCGACTGTATTAACTGATTAATTGGAAGAGGGCTTTCATTAAGATTAAAATCCAATTATCCAATGGGGGAAAAACTTTCTATAGCCTATTTTTGGCAAAAGTTTCAGCCATGAACAATGATTCTATCAGCTCTGCCAAGTGTAATATGGCATTGCTTTGCAATATATTAAGCAGAAGTAAAAATTTTAAGGAAAAATATATAAAGTGGCAATTATAAACAAAAAATCAAACTGCAAAAAAAATCTATTGTACTTACATAACAAACTTTGAGGAAGGGTAAGATAATATAATCAGATATGCTTTAGAAGGTTTACTGCCAGCTATTCTAACTTAAATGGAATAAGTTAATAAAGCTGTCTTCAAAACAAAAGTGAAGCATTATAATAAAATGAAATCATTAGTGTCTGCAGTAAGTTATGTAAGTACAATAGATACAGCTATTGTACTGTATAGAAAGCTGGGTACAAATTCAAGATATGGTGACAAGAAGTTTTGGGCATTTGTTGGTATTGAGAAATAATTACCAAGCTAAAGAAGATTTCAGCTTCAATTTTGTTAGGTTGATTTGCTGTCCATTATAGTGTTTGAATTTTTAGGTAATACCATCACTTGAAAAGAGTTATCTTCCTTTATAAAGGGAATACAGAAGAGAAGTAGAACGACCAAGACTTAACAAATTTTGACCTCGGTCCAGTTTATGTTTCTTTATGATTCATAAAGAAAATATCTCTCAAATTTTCACTTTAAAACAGTTAGCAACCCTTAACAAAGTGGTTAGTTGCAAGTGACATGAGCACGTGTATATACTCTAAATTTGTTCAGGAAGTTGTTTTTAGATATTGTGGGATCAAAAATTACTTTCAGCAATAATTGAAAATAATGGTAAATTAATCTTCAGGATTAGATCTTTAGATTTTGACCTGATTATCTAAGGTCCACATCATGTAGCTGAGATATTATACAGGGAATAAGCCTCTTATAACAATATATCAAAGAACTCCTTCAATTTGCAAAAAAGATAATGTATCTGCATGTTGTCTTATTTTTTTTTTCTTCAGACAAGTTATTTAAATAACAACATATATCCTTAAACTTCCTAACTTTCAGCTGTTCTAGAATTCCCTGTCTTGTGTATCACAGAAAACACATTCAAAATTCCAAAACATAATTAAAAAGTAGAAACAAAATATTCAGGATATTACAAATCTAAGAATAACAGTTCTGTTATTGGGACAATTTTGTCTGTGGCATTAGGCAAGTAGTAAACTCCTGCAAGTCCTTTGTGAAAAGAAGAAATAGCTAATCATAAAAATTATGGTAAAAAAAAATCTTTGGCTGAATCTGATCTGTCTTTGAAAATAAAATGACCAATATAAAGTTAGAACTTTGTAATATCACAAATGACAAATCAAATTCACATGCTAATTTACAAATAAATACAGCTAATATAAGAGTAACTACAGTTAATGTAATTATAATAATGAAGCTTAACAAATGATTTCAAGTCAACTGCTTCAAGGTAGAGCAATTTTGTAAATTTGACATTACACAAAAATCCTTTTAAAAACATTTCCATTAATCAAATATTTCTTAATATAACAGAACTGAGCACTAACTTACTTGTTCAGCTGCAATTTCTAAGGCACTGGGCTCTTGTGGCCTTAAGTAGCCACTGATTCGTCTTACAGGGTAATCAGATGATCCACTACTTCGATCTTTCGACCATGAATCCTTATTCTAAAAATTAAATAACTTTAATTTACATTTCAGAAATATTGTCATCTGAAAATGGGCTAAAACTAATTTTTCAGTGAATATAATTAATTGACCTCAGAAGAAAAAAAGAATAAATAAATAACTAAAGATGCAGCCTAACTGACAAAACTGATGAATGTTTCTTCTTCTCAAATACTAACATATTATATATATATATATTACAATAGACAAACATAACAATGCTGTCTGGAACCAGTATCCAGATAAAATTGTTTTAAATTTCTAAGAGACAATCAAGCATTGTTGATGCATGGTTTCTTTAGTCAGGGTAGGGGAATACTCCTACTGATATCCATAAACAAAAAGGCAGAACAAGCTTTACACAACAGTGGTTAATTTATTCAAACATTTCTTTAATGTCAACTTTCAGATGTAATGTAATCAAATGCATTAAAAAGAAATAAAGACCTGCAGTGAACTTTTTCACCTTAACTTGGGCATTGAATTGCCCACATCTAACATAAAATGTATCAATATTACTCCATCCTAATCGTGTATGGCTGTCAGTCATATATTGAGAATGAAGCAACTTAAAACAGAGTCGTAAAGTAGTGTATCATATGAATTAGCAGTCTTTTATAAATTAACATATGTTTTCTAAACATTCTGGTAAAATAACAACAACATAATCAACAATCACATAATATAGATTTCTATTAAAAAGTAATTACACTGATTTTATATTAATGTGCCATAAAATAATCAACATTTAATCAACAACTAAAAAAATGAAACAAACAAAACTTACTTCCCAAGGACTAACAGGGCTAAGTGAAGCCTCACGGGCAGCTGCCAGAGATTTGCTCACTTCGTGCCGTGGGAGGTAGAGAGCTTTAATATCTTTTTGTACATCCTGATAAAATGCTGCTTCCCAAAACTGAAGATTCCCCCAGACAGCATGTTCCTGGATGAGTGTGTACGCAAACTGGATCACCCCCATGCAAAGTTTCTATAAAGAAAAACAAATGGAGGGAAGAGTTTAGAAAATTTTTTGATTTGTCAATATGAAGCCTTATTATAAAGAAAAAAATATATATATATAATCCAACACACAAAACTTGAAGCTGGTGGTCTTCAAATGATAAATTTGATGATTTGATAAATTTCAATAAGCAATAGAAAGGATCGTCCACTTTTTGTTGCTTCATTTTATATTTAATCAAATTAATCATGTTGATTTGTTTTTAAATTTTAGATAGTTAGGATAAAATCTTTTAATTTTAAATTTAGATTTATATTTTAATTTTTAAGATTAATATTTAGGTAAATTTTAAATTAAATTTAAATTTTGAAAGAGCAAAGTCTTATTATGTTGCGCTTTAGTTTATAAATTACGCCACTGAAGAAGTGGGGATATTCAAATTATATCTCCATGGAAACAGCGATTTGTTTTTTGATATTGGCATTTTTAAAACAGTGATTAGTTTTTTTGATATTGGTGTTTCAAATCACAAATCACTGTCTGGCTTATATATATATATATATATATATATATTTAATGTATTGGCTGCATTTGGCTGTACAGTAGTGAAGTGTTACAGGACAACTATTCATTCAAAAATAACATTTCAATCACTAACTTCAGTTATAATAGAGCACAAACTGGACACAATTGATTAATACAATACTCTTCAATAGATAGTGTGGGTTCTTGTGACTTTTCATAAATCTTGCAAGAATAGGAACATTTAGTTTTTATAATTAGTATTTAGATAGGGAATTATTTACTTCCCAACTAGACTTTAAAATAGTTTGCCTTTTAATATGTTTAGTATTATTTATATTTCTTATTATCAACAAATGTATTCCACATAATAATCATAACCCATCTATCATGAGTTGAATTCTAATGCAGAATTTATTGGTAGTTTATTTAAAGTTTTATCAACTAAAGCTGGAAAACATTTCCTGCATTGAAGGATCTTCTAAATTCAAGTTGAATCAAAGTCAAACTTCTATTTGATCTCTTGTTAGAACAGTCACTGAACAGATTTTTGTAAAGAAGAAATGTTAAGAATACACAGAGCACTGAAAAGCTTAACCATTAAACGCAACTCTAAGCCATCAAAAAAGCTTGCAAATACAGAGGGTTGATTAAGTTACAAGTGAATGATTTCGATACGCAAAATCTCAGGTCAAGTGAGGTGCACACCCATGATTCAACCAAGGGTTATAAAGGTAGAGCAGTAGCTAACATTTATTAACTGGCAATAGTGTGTTGGTTACAATGGCACCGAAAACAGACCAATTTTGGGACACCCTTTTTGAAGCCAAATTTTCATATTCTATGATTATCAGTATGTGAAATCCTGGGGATTGCACATTTCAAAAGAAGGGGTGATCAATGTAGCCTAATAAATAAAAAAAGAAAAAGTCAAACACCGGCAACATTTGACAAACCAGGACCCTTGAGGCAAAAACCAGCACCTCGTCAAACTTTGGAGGTGGTTGCTAAAGTGAAGCGCCTTGTCACAGGAGAGAATTTGCAAACGCAAGGTTTGTTGTAAGACAATTAGGGGTCTCCCAGTCAATGGTACACAACATAATTCACCAGAAACTGCAACTTGTTAAACATCACAAATCCTGTGTGCATAAGCTGTTGTTGAGGCCTGTTGCACAGCAACGTATCAATTGCTGAAAATTATACGATCACTAGCTTTCCAGTGATAAATAGAAATGTTTTGCAACTTTGGACGAGGCATATGTGTACCTAAGAGACTGTAACAAGCCCAGAGGAGTATATTACAAGCCAAGGGGTGAAAAAATGATCAAAAATGGTATCGAGAAGGTAGGGAAAGTTTTCCGAAAGGTTTCATGATCATCACTGGATACTGCTATAAGGAAAAATTCCAGATTCGTAAGGTGGCCAACAACGTTAAAGTTAACTCCCTCTACTATCAGGGAAACTTGCTGAATCCATTTATAATTCCTTCCCTGTATGGACCAGACAGAAATCAAGTTTGGGTGCACCAAGACAAAGTTTCCAGCCACACCTCTAAGTCCACCATAGATTACTTCAAAACCCTTGGAACAGTAAATGTTCCTTTTTCTGATATCCCAGTCCATTCCCCCAATGCATCCCTGATGGACTTATGCAGGCTTGAGTTATTAAAACGGGCCCTTGGAAGTAGGCAACCACGTTTGTTGGACGGTTTGTAGAAAGCCTGTAGAGAGGAATGAGAGGCGATTGATACAAATTCTCTGAGAAGGAGTCTTTTGCAATGGAAATTGCAATGCAGGGCAATGGTTCAAAATAAAGGCTATCAGATAAAACATGATCAAATGTGGTGTTGAGGATTTTTGCAATGTTATGAAGGTTAGAAGTCGTTCACTTGTAATGTAATCAACCCTCTGTAATGATTCTCTTTTAATTCTTACACACTGCAAACACTGACAATTGAAACAATCAAAGGAAAGAGCCATAAAAAAAGAAAAGTAGCTGCAGGAATTATGATTCTTACTCTGCAGAAAGCTGTAGACAAAGGCAGTAATGCAGCTGCAACGCCATGCTCATCCATACTGGAATCATCCTACAAATAAAAATTAATTTTGATTATAAATCTTTATTTAGTTGTCATAAAATTTGAATTTATTTCCTAATATCAGCTAAATAGGAATTATTTAGGAAGTACTGAAATATGAAACTAGTGTTCAGAATGAAATGAAATTATGTTTAAAACAAAACAAATAAAGTTCTCTAGTACAAGAAATAGTCAGCTGTCATTAATTTTATTTAGAAAAAAAGTTAATATACATACATACACATACATAAGATTTCAAATGAAGCATTATTTCATTTTTTAAGTACTAACCTGAAGAGCACAATTCATGAGCCGCACAACAAGATCAAACTGTTGATGTTCTAACATGGCTTTATTTCCCATGACATGTTGTGATAATTCTTGGCAAAGAGCCAACCTTGCTGCTTTGTTTTTAAGAGCTCTTAATACAGCAGGAAATGTCTGTAAAAAAAAAAATAATCAATAAATGTTAGTTTTTGTTTTATTTTTTTGAGGGGGGGGGGGATTATAATTTCTTTTTGCTGTCTTAAAACTAAATATAAAATAGCTTAATGTGTGCACGTTATAAATAACAAGAGATGCCGACACACAAATGTAGATAAGAAGTTTAAACATATTAAAAAATTTTGAAGTAAAACTTTAAAAAATTTTAAGTTTTTTTAATGTGTTAAACTTTTTATCTACATTTTAAAACTAAACGTAACATTAAAAATTCAGTGAAACTTTACCTATTAATAAACATAATTAAGAATTAAAACAAGTAAACATATGCATCATCTAGACAACACAAAATTTATAAAAAGCTGAAAACCTATACAATGCATACTGAATGTTTTCTAAAAGGACTGTAACTATATTCTAACAGTCAATAAAATAAATGGATATACTAATTCACATTTTTAGTCAGATGGCACACTTTGACTTTCTTTTTTATTAAATGCCATTTATTAATCATCTTAAAAGTCTTAAATGTAGTGAAAAAACTGTTTTTCTATGAATCATATAGTAAATGAATTGTTTCATTTTTTATAGCAATTGTATGTATAAAGGATGCTATTTTTTTTTTTTTTTTTTGAAAACAATTAAAAATGGTGACTTATCCCCTTTCCACATGTGATACTGCAATAAACATAACTGAATTGTATGCACAATCAAGTTTGTCTAAGAGGGCAAGTAACTAGTAACAGCACAGGTTTATAAACTTTTCTAACAAAGTGCACATACAAATATATTCAAAAGTCATCTAAAATAAATTTTAGAATTTACCCAAAATTTCATTTTGCTAAAGTTCTTGTAATTTATTGAAGAATTTGAGATATACAAATAATGTGTTTGTCATTTAAAAGTAATACGAGAACCAAATAGAAAACTATCCTCTTAGTTTCAATATTATTAGATTGTTCAAAACTTTCTTTATGGATATCATATAAAATCAAATTCCTAACATTACTGCAAGATTTTGTGAAAGAATTCACTTTTAATGTATGGAAAAGTTGATTTGCTAAAAAGAGTTTGTTAAAAAACCCTCATAAAATTAAAATTACTAGGATTAAGACTTGGCATTGATTACTTCTTAGAACTGAAACTTCTGGCTCCAACAATTGTTTCTAAAATAGAAAAAAATAGCAATGGTTTTTGGTTAGGAGCTGTTTGAGAAAGAAATTAAAGGAAATTTTGTTTTAAGTTCACATCAAGGGTATGATCATGTGCAATATGATTAACATTTCCTGAAATCAAGGAGACTTAATAAATTACTGGAGTTGGAGTGAAATTCAAAACATTATTTTCTGACTATACAGTCCTGTAAATTTCCTGAGTCTGTAATCATTTGATTTAGTAAGTTAACCAAAAATTAACATAAGTATCTGAAAGTTGAAATAATACTTTCAATTTTATTATTTTATCCACATGATACTCATAGCTATCAAAAGGTAAAAAAAGTTTGAAGTAATGTCTGTAACATCTTTTAATATGCATTTTGAAGATAAAAGAGTCAGAACATAAAAAAAAAGTTTTATAAATTCTACTTTAAGTCAATTTATGCACTTCCATCTACATGCCTGTGATCAAGATAACTCATAACTATTTAATCTAAAAAGCTGAAACTCTATAGTAGGTTTAGGCTACTAAAAGCAAGATTCTTATTAGTTTTGATACAAAATGGAACTACAGGTAAGGAGCTAAGGGCCAAAACTGCCAATGTACCTTCTTTTATTAAGTGCCATAATCATGATAACTCAAAAACTACTTATCTTAGAAAGCTGATACTTTCACAGTAGAGGGATGTTATTCAATGTGATTTCTCTATTGATTTTGGTACAGATTGGACCAGTAGATGAAGTGCTTTGGGCTCAAAACAGTCATCATATGCATCCTGTTAAAGCGCAGTTATCAGAATAAATCAACTAATTAGCTCCAAAAACTAAAAATTTAATGCTAAGTCTAAGCTACCTAATGATGATTTAAACAACTATTTGTGGGATATCTGAAATTTGGCATATCAACTAGAAATTTTCATGCTTAATACAGACATTCAATTTCATAGAAATAGATACATTATATATATGGACCTAATTTTTAAGTGTCCTGGAGGGTAACTATGTTTTGCATTATTCTCAAAATACACTAAATAAGAAACTAATTGGAATGTAATCTCAGCATTCAGTATCTTTTCTTTATTGTGATTACCCTCAATCCCTCAAAACATATGTAATGAAAATGTATACATTTTTGTTATTTTAGGTAATTTTGCTTATCTTGGGTAGTTCTTCAATCAACATGTATTCTTCTAAACAAATGTTCATGGCTATACAGATTGCCAATGATTTCCTTTTAACAATCATGTGGGATTATTAAAACAGTATTATACATTTATTTCAAGTTTGTAACACTCTTAAAAATACAATATCAGACTGATTAGTTGTTGAATGTAGTTTTAAATTGGAATGTCTGTCCATCCATCTGTAATCATAATACAAAGTATTTTATATAAGAAAACTGAAACTTTAACACTATATTAAGATATCGAATGGGAGCTCTCTATTGATATTAAAATGGGCTCATAAGTAATATCTTGCTCCCTGTCACTGACACACACACACAGTTGCAAAAAAAAATGATGCACTCCAAAGAAAGTGTTCTATTGCTATGAAAATTTGCACGTGCAATGGGTATGGAAAGATAAATTATTACATTTTCATTCAGTTCATTACAAAGCAGTGGCAACATAACTGCCACATGTTAGAAATAGTAAATTCTTTTCTGTAGGAGATACAATCTATGATGTTGCATGAGTCAAGTAATAGTCTAATATTATCTTGTGGCAGATTCTGCAAGAAGTTTTACAACTGTTGGGCTAATGTAGTCACATCCCATGATGGTTGCCGCAGCTTTCCCAGCATAACCCTGATATACTCGATTGGCGAGAGGTCTTGAGACCTGGCTAGCCAAAGAAAGGTATGAACCCCGAGGAGGCAGTGTTGAGAGTCTTGCTGTGTAAGGTTTGGCATTATCATGCTGATAAATAGTCCCTGGAAGGTACACGGTGATTCACTTGGGACTGAACACTTATTTTTGTAATTAACTCATGATTGCAGTTACATTTGAAGAACATTTTTATGTAAAACATACCTTGGTCCATGACAAATAGCAATGTCTCTGAGAAGATGCTGAAGTGCCCACCGCCAGCGTCCAGACACTTTATTTACCTGACGCTCCATACTGGCGAATGTGCGATGTAGGGCAACAACGTCAACTGCATCAATTTCACATCTGATGTTGGGCTTCAGTTCTTCAATTGACCTTGTCTTGTTGGCATAAACCTTCCTTTTTAAAAATTCCCAGAGAAAGAAATCTGGGGGTGTCAGGTTGGGAGACTTAGGCGGCCACAGGTCTTTGGAGATAATCCTGTCCTGGAAAAAGCTGTGAATGTCAAAGAGCAGCCAAACAGGCAAAGATTAAGCCGTACCATTTCAAAGTTGTGCATGAGTTACAGCCTCTTGATCTTGTAAAGCGACTGTCATGTTGTCAATGGTTTGCCCAATTTTTTGTCGAAAACCCTAACCTGTTGGACATAACATGGTTTACTGATGAAGCATGGTTTCATTTACCCAGGTTATGTAAACTCGCAAAATACAAGGGTGAGGGCCAGTGATAATCCCCGTGCCATCCATGAAGAGCCATTGCATCCAATGAAAATTGGTGTCTGGTGTGCACTGTCCCATCGCCGTATCATTGGGTCAGCCTTTTTAAAGACGTAGTGTTTATTGACCATTACTTGGAAATCTTTACCGAGTTTGTGAGCCAGATGGATGATCAGGAACTTGCAGGTGGTTACTTCCAACAGGACGGTGCAACTTGCCACACCTCCAATAAGAACATTGCAGAAATTTACAGCTTTTTCCAGGACAAGATTATCTCCAAAGACCTGTGGCTGCCTAGGTCTCCCAACCTGACAACCCCAGATTTCTTTCTCTGGGAATTTTTAAAAAGGCAAGGTTTATGCCAACAAGCCAAAGTCAACTGATGAATTGAAAGACAACATCAGACGTAAAATTGCTGCAATCAACATCGCTACAATATGGAGCGTCTGTTAAATATGTGTCTGGACACTGGAGGTAGGCACTTTCAGCATCTTCTTTGGTCCATGATAACTAGGAATGTCTCAAAGTATGTTTTCATAAAAATGTTCTTCAAATGTATTTTGCAATCATGAGTTAATTACAAAAATTAAGTGTTCACACCCGAGTGAATCACCCTGTATGACAACATAGGCAATATAATTGGCTGCAGAATGTTGTCAATATACAATTGAATGTATTTTGACGGCAAAATGAGGGGAGATGGATGTCATGGGAGATGTGATGTCCATGTGCTATTTGACTGCTGCAGCTGTACTGGAGCGATAATCACGCCTCCTCCATAAATGGATATGGTGATCATCTGCTCCAAGAGAGAAGGGGGTCATTGCTGAGCACAACATAACTCCAATTGGACAACATCCAGGATTACCAGGTTTGACATCATTCCAGATGATGCAGCCCATGTTGGTTAGTCAGTGGTAGACATGTTAAGGGGCACCGAAAATGAATACCGCCTCTGCCAGTCATTGCGGAATGGTGTCCCTTTACGTGATGAATAGAGGAAATTATGTGCTTTTGGCTGGAGGACAGGGACATCATTGGTGTCATTATGGCTTCTTTTGTGATCACATGATTCCCTAGAGAACTTATTTCCAGGGACATCCAGATCCTTCATGGTGGTTATATGTACCCCTCCTGGATACAATGCTGCCAACATCATCCAACTACTGTTTTGTTCCAACCAAGGTGGATGCTGACAAGTCTGCATGACCACCCAGCTTCTCTTAAACCTATGATGTGGCATCTCCCAAATTCACTCAGCTGTTGGTACTATTGGTGGAGTGCATTGTAGAAGCATCTTCACAGATTATTTAATGTATCAAAATAGCAAAACCAGTCAGATTTGTCAATCTATGCAAAAAACACTCCTTACACTGGCCCCAGAATGAACTCTTCTAATGCACTCTGGAAACGCCTAGTTCATTGACTGGTGATAAAATTTTAATCATTTGCATATATAGCGGAGAGACACTTTCACACCCTGAGTTTTGTGGCTGTCACTATTTTTTAAGGGTGCATCATTTTTTTTTTTTTTTGCAATAGATTGTATATATGCATAACAAGTTTCTATGAACCCACAAGAATTTAAGAATTTTAATGTAAGTTTTAAGAGCCATAAATCACCATTGGGCCATTCCTAACAAAAAGATTGGTACAGTTTCGACCCCATATTTTCAATTTGAATGAAAAATTTTGTTTATTGTTACATTGTGCCTCAGACAACAGAAACCTTGGGTGCTAATTTTTTTAAAAAAAGAAAAAATATCATATCATTATGACCCTTTATCTTTTGCATGGTAGAAAATATTTTGACATTCAGAGATGTTTACACAATCCATTGCAGCACACATTCTAATGAAGCAAATATATATTTTTTTTAACATCAAATGAAACTGAAGATATATAGTTTCTGAATTATGCATTTACATTTTTCAAAAAAATAATTTTATTTTAAAACGACAGCTGTCCAATTTCACCAGTAAGGCTGACATTTTAAGCTATCTGTTGATATCCTAATTCACATTGATACAAATCACATTAATACGTATAAATCTTGGGCAGAATCCCTTCCATTTGCAAGTGTTCTGTAAGTACAACAAGAGGGTAATTTCTGCTCCTCCTGCAATAAGTTTCCTTACTGCAACTGTTTCCTTAAACGTAAATGGTGAACCAACTGTACCATTACCAACTCTAAAATATTATTTCATTAATTCATGATGGCATTATATTATTTTTAATATTAACATATTTCACCAATATAAAATTGCATACTTACTTTTAATGTTGCTATATCTAGGGTAAATCTGATGACTAGAAATCAGTACATAACTCCAAAGCATTAAAGGCCCCATATTTAATCCTCAGAAATAAGTCCTGACATTTCACAAAGTTCGTCATAAGAATATCAAATTAACAATGATGACCTTAATAAATTTAGTAGAAATCAAATCTTACACAAGATTTCCTATATATTTTTGCCAGACACAGCAACCAGACTAAAGAATTTTTTTCTCATTCATCTTTAACACACCATAGCTCCAGAGATACTCAGAACCTGAATATGGCTAAGGAGAGAACACACCCTGTATATATGGAATTTGGTGCCTTTTTGTGAGATGAAAGTACACACCAAAAATATATATGGGTTTGGACGCAAATACTCCATGGATTTTGAGATATTTGATATTGTTTTCATTGGATTTCCTCTAATAGCTTAAATATCAGAAATGCATGGGATGATTACATTTGGTGGCAGGCTCATATGTTGAAGTTTCTGAGATCTGTTGAAGGTTTGCCCCTTTTCTTTTCTTTTTGATCTTTCTCCATCTTTTTTTATTATTTCTTCTTTTTTTATCTTTGTTTTGTTCCTTACATTATTATGCTTTCTATTATTTTTCTTTTCTTTTATGGCTTATATTAGTAATACGATTAGAAATTATAAACAATATCCCCTTTTAGAAGATAAAGTAAAATGTTAATAAAATAATAAAACGAAAGTATTTATATGAATGATAAAATAGATCATGTATATTTGATTAACTAATTTTTTTTTTTTTCACTATCCTGTATTTGTGTAGTTATCGGATTATGTTTACATTATATTTGGACTTAAATGATAAGAAATCTGAAGATCATGCTTTTCTAAGAACATAACACACACACACAAAAAAAAGTATATACATACAAAGACTTTCTGAACTTTGCATAACCCATGAAGTACCAGGATGTCATTTTGTATACAACTTGGTCTCACCCATTGTTATTATTATTATTAATATTTACCTGCGCTTTCTTATTTTTATGCGCTAAATACATTCATAGAGGACGCGTGTAGTGGCACATGAATTTTCTCACCATTTGTTCTTTCGGCGAGTTTTTATTGTTTGTTTTAACTTTTGCAGGAGCCACATTTGTTCCGACCTAAATAATTATAGTTTCCATATTTTCTTCTTACCTTTTCTCTCTTCATATTTATTAAAAGAATAATTCATCTCTCAAATGGCATATATTTTTATTTAATACAGAAATTTTTTGGAAAAGAATTTTTATGCTTTTCCTTCTTTAAGTCATTATTACATTGAAGCTTAAACAATTAGTTTCTCAACAAAATGAGAGACAAGATACTAATTATAACAACAGATTAATATTACAGTTTAGAATTTGGCCCACTCAATACACAAGCTTTTTTATTCATTTTTCATTGTCATTATGAATAAAAAAAGAATACATAGAAAAATTGGTCAACCTAGTAAATGGTATCCATTATGAAGAAATCAATGAGGCTAAATGGAAACTATACAACAAAGTAAAAAAAATAACTAAGCAAATGGTAAATGAAAAGATCGTAAGTGATGATAAAAGAGAAATAATACTAAAAGATTCTTATAAAACTCCAACAATACAAGGAAGAGTTAAAATCCATAAAAAGAATAACCCTTTGAGACCTTTAATAAATGCATATGGAAGCCCTTTACAGAATCTCGCCAGTATGGTAAACAAGATAGTAAGAAATTTAAAACTACCTAGAGAAAAAATAATTATAAAGAACACAAAGGACTTAACTACAACATCTCTTTAATAATGATAGAAAAATTCACTTATTTTCAGTAGATATAGAGAGTATGTACACAAACATCCCGGTTGATGAAACCTTACAAATATTGGATAAAATGTCATATGAACAAAATGAAATATTGTTAAAACAAAATACAAATCCCATAAAATTAATGGAACTTATTAAAGAGATCACCAATAATACATATTTTAAGCAAAACAAACCTTTTCAAACAAGCAAAAGGTATCCCAATGAGGTCACCATTATCAAGAACTTTATGCAATATACAGTATATATATGT
>JAFIDM010009631.1:116567971-116596821 GCA_023159025.1 Thereuonema tuberculata
AATAATTTAGAAGCAAAATTGTTAAAAATAAAAAATGAAGTATGAATACTACAGACAAAGAACGTATAAGAACTCTCCTTATACGTTCTTTGCTACAGATATGCGGATGATGTACTGATAATTTGATATGGAACAGAAAGACAATTCGAAAAAAGTTTTTAAAGAAATAAACATAATTCATAAGGATATATAATTTAAAATGGAAGAAGATGTGGATAAAAAATTAGCATTTTAAGATGTGATGTTGAAAAAAATAATAATAATTTGCTTTTGTGCCATTATAAAAAAGAGTGTCAGAGTAACCATTTATTAAATTTTCATTCTGGACATAGTAAAAACATAAAAGAAACATTGTAGAAAATTATTTAAAGAGAATAGATATATTCACTAGTAAAGATGAGGAATTTGACCATTAGTTAATTAAAATGCAATAAATTTTCTCAAAACATGAATATGATAGTAAATTTGCAAAACAAGTAGTAAACAAATACAACACTTTAAACATCAAAGAAATAGAAGATAAAAAACAAAATTTAGTAATACCATATTTAAATACATATAGTTACAAGTTGAAAGAGATATGTAAAAGGTTTGGTTATGATGTAATAAGAATAGATTAAAAAATGTGTTATACTCAAAGGTAAATAAGAGTAATTTGATACATGAAATGGGTGTTGTGTATAAAATTGAATGCATGAATTGAGATAATTTTTATTTAGGAGAAAGTAAACGTACCCTTGGGGAACGTATACTAGAACACTGAAACTATATTAAGAGAAAGAAAGTCGATGCATCTGAAATATCAGAACATTGTTATAAATTTGGACATAGACCTAATACAAAAGTAAAAATATTAGAAATAGAAAAAGAAAACCCTACAAGGATATTGATTGAAAGTTTGCTAATAAGAATTTCAAGAACAAATAATTTAAATAGGTGTGATGGTGTTGAAATTGATAATAGGTTAATAAATTTGGATATTGGTTTAATAAATAAACATCTAAATTCTTATAAAATAGTAGAATTAAAAAAAAAAAATCTTGATTATTGATAGTGTTAAATAATGACATATCATGTTTGTAATATTCAAATCGAGTGTAATTAATTTTACGTGTGCCAACTATATTAATAAGTAAATAAAATAACCCACAAAACACAATTAAAATTTTTAAAAAAGCTTATTACATGTTAAAAAAATATATTTACAAGGTATGTCTCTCATTGTTGAAAAACGAATTGTTTAAGCTTCAATGTAATAATGGCTTGAAGATGGAAAAGTGTAAAAATACAGAATAATTAAACAAATGCATTATCATAATGAACAGGAAAACAAAGGATGAAGAAGTAAGTAAACGGTATTTGATCATTTATATAAATAATAAATTAATAAAAATATAACATTTTGCTTTATCTTCTAATTAAAAGAGGTATTATTTAAATTTGTAATCGTATTACTACTATAAGCCAGAAAAGAAAAGAAAAATAATTAAAGAAAGTAAATAAACATAAGGAAAAACAAAACAAATATAGAAAATGATGAAAAAGGGGGGGGGGGGGGAAATAGATAAAATTCATGAAATATATGAAATAGAAAAATAGGAAAAAAAAAAATTCAGAAGATTCGATCACAGAATACAAGCTATTGCCGATAGCCATTGTCACTCCATCGTATTTGCAACATTTAATAAAATCTAATGAAAATAATGTCAAATATCTCAAATTCTAGTGGAGTGTTGGCCTACCCAACCCATATATACACTGAAATATCAAAAAAAAAAACTGGGAAGGGTGATAGCATCTCCATTTCATGTCACCACACCTTTGCAGTTAAAGAATTCATCCACAAATGATGTATACTGCATTTGACGGCAGATATCTTTGCAATCTCAAATAGTAGCATTTGCAGCTGTGATAGCAGCTTATCAGGACTTAAGCAACTTCGAAAGAGTTATGACTGTAGGAGCTCAGGAGATGGGTCACTCCATCTCGGAAATTTCAACGAAGTTCGAATTCACATGTTCAACAATAATTTTAAAGGTGTAACTGTACTACACGAAATCAGGCAAAACATCCAGCATGCAAGGGCAGTGTGGTTGAAAAAAAAAAAACCCCGATGAACATGACAGAAGCATCCTCTATCAGCACAACAATGCACCATCGCACAAGGCCGCAGTCACCCGATTATGGCTGGAGGAGCATTCCTCTGAGTTTGCTGTCATGTGTTAGCCCCCACATTCGCCAGATTTAAATGCCATCGAACACATGTGGACTGCACTTCAATGTGAAGTTACTGCCAGGAATCCATCACCAGTGAACACTATGCAATTGTATGATGCTCTGCAGGATGCATGGTTTGCACTGTTTCCACAGTACTAGAGAGCATATGTAGAGTTCAGGCTACATCGCGTTGTTGCTTTCTCATCCAAGCATAAAAAGGACCTACACAGTATTAGACAGGTATCCCAGTGTTTTTGGCACTTCAGTGTATACTTCTTAAATACTTCACATGTACTTTAATCTCACAAAAGGGCACCAAATACCATGATATACAGGGTGGCATTTTCTTTCTAAGTTAACAGTGGCCTGTTAAAAAGCCAAACACTTATATGATGGCTCCTATGCTTTTAATTAATTAGCAGCAATATTAAAAATAGTCATCTGGTCCACCAATATAGATTTTAGCCTGAATCTCACTTTATGTCTAGTTAATTTCCTAACTGTCCTGAACTCAAAAGTTTTTTTGTTTTTTTTTTTATTTAACAGCACAGGAATCGACACTAATGAACAGTTCAGGTCTAATGACAGGCCAAAACTGTCAGATACATAGAACCTGAAACATCAGTCATTAAGGGTAGAGGAGTAGCCACAAGAGATACATAATGGTACAAAATATTTTTATTTAGTGATAGAGATGAATTTATATAGATCATTTATTTATGAAGCTGGACTTCTTTAAGAGAAGTCACTTATAAAACCATTCTAATTTCAGTAATTTGTAACCAGTAGTTGCAGAAATAAATGGCTGAAAGAGGATCTACAATCATCCCAATATTTTATTATTCAAAGAAAATAAAAGTTTTGTAAATTTTTTGAATCCCCTTACAACATGGTTCTTCTGCTGGTCTCTCTCTTTATTATTATTATCATCATTATTTCCATCCACTAAAACTATTCAATGAAGTGAGAGGAATTACCAAAATCATAAAAGACAGAAAATGTCAGCCAAAAAAACAAATCATGGGACTAACCAGAGTTAAGGTATCGATTAAAGCCATATCAAAGTTGTTCAAAATTCAAATATAAGCTTGCTTCCACTGTAGTCATCCTGATAATAGTAACTTGTCTGAATTTGGAAGTTTCGTTAAGTATTTTTTATATTTTTTTATGACTTACTCAAGAGCATAGAGAATCCACTGACTTTCTCATAAATGATTTTTTTTTCACTGCTCAAAAAATAAATATCAGTAAAAACTTACAATCTCTCCTTAGATAATATAATTGCTTTTCATTGTATTTAATGTCAACTAATTACTGATTCTTTACTAAAGAATGTTATCTGAAAAGGCAACTGTTGTTAAGATATTTAAGCAGTTGCCGAAGTCAATGAAAATTTCACAAAACATGATTTACTATTGTCTTTATAGTAAATATCATCCACTATTTTAAAGTAAATCTGTAAAAATATTGATCTTAAAAAAGATGATGGGATGAAACTTGTTTGAATAGAATCCAGAGAAACAACAGAAATCAACTCAATTCAAACTTGAAAGAGCTATTGGGTTTTAAACAATTAAACTAAACTTTATTTTTTTTTATATCTTGATATGCTCTGTTGCATATTTTGAATACTCTGTTACTTAAAATTATTTCATTTATACTCTTGTCTCCTAAGTTTATTTATGCTACAACTGCCCAGGAAACATACTCAAATTTGTTTAATGTAATTAAATGAACAATTGGTTAGTATATACGAGTGCTGTTCAATAAATAAGGAAACAAAGCTTGTCTTTGAGTAAATTTAATTAACTCACACATAAAGGTATAATGCGTAGTATGGCCTTGGTACAGATTATTTTCCACATAGTCCCCATACTTGTCTAAGCATTTGTTCCAATGCAAGGCAGTCATCCCAGCATAGAAGAAATCGACAAAGAGCCTGAAGCCAGGACATGATGGCATGCTGAACTTCATCATCGGTTGCAAATCGCCTGTCACCCAGGTGCTTCTTCAATGGTCCGAAGAGATGGAAATCACTGGATGTCAGGTCAGGGCTGTACAGAGGATGGTCCAGTACCTCCCAATGGTAGCGCTGTAGCAACTGATGCATGCAGTTGGCAGGGTGTGGCCTGGCATTATCATACAGCAAGATAACACCTGTTCTAAGCAACCCAGGTCATTTTCGATAAGTTGCCTCCCGCAACCCCGTCAATGTTTCACAATAGCAGTCAGCATTCACCATCTGTCCCTTGGTAAGGAAATCAACAAGAAGAATGCCTTTATAGTCCCAAAATATGCTAGCCATGACCTTCTTTGCTGATGGAGATGTCTTGATTTTCTTTGGGGAAGATGCGTGGTGCCATGTCACGGATGCTTGCTTCGTTTCAGGTGTCACATGATGCACCCACGTTTTATCACCTGTAACAATATGCTGCAGAAACAGCTCTCCCTGCTCATGGTACTGCAGCAAGTGCACGAGAGACAATCCCATCAAGTGGCTTTGTGAACTTCGGAAAAACCTCGGAACCCAGCGTATACACTTTTTCCTGTAGCTAAGTTCCTTATGAACGATGGTTTGCACAGTACCCAAGGAGATGTTTACTTCGCTAGAAATGTCCCTCAGTCGAATGCATCTGTCGTCCTGAATAAGACCTTCAATGCAGCACAAATTGTCATCTGTTGTGGACGTGCTTGGCCGGCCGGATCGCTGCTTATTTTGAATGCAATGCCATTATCGAAGGCATTGCATCACACACAAATCTGCTTCCGAGACATAACATGTGCACCGTAAACCTCAACAATTTGGCGATGAATTTCAGCTGGGGATCTTCCCTTCAGATGCAAAAATCTGATCATACTATGCACCTCAATGTTTGACCAGGTTTCCGTTAGCCCTGCCATTTGCAAACTGATTTTTCATAACTACGATTGATGGAAGGCATAAGAGTAAGTACTGATCTGCCTTCTGTGAAATGGTAGAAAATTAGAATTAAATAGGGAAAATTAAACATACGAGACATCTTGTTACCTTATTTACTGAATAGCACTGGTATTTTGCAAAGTAATAGAATAAAAAAATTCTTTAAACCATATCATTCAGATGTGGGATTTTCTTTTTTTTCTTCTTTTTTTTTATTAGCCTTTTTTATTTAATAAGACAAAAAATATTTTATTTAACAAAACAAAAAAATATCTGGATATCTTTTTTTTTTCTTTTTTACCCTCCGATTCACTTTTCTGCAACTTTTGAAAGCACCAAGAATCACAAATGCATTTTCATGACCCTGTTTGTTGTGGTGATAAAAAAAAGGGTTCCATAAAGCAATAGTTCATTAAATAAATGTCAAAATGTTGAATGGATGGACCACAGTCATGATGAGAATCCCCATAAATACGATAAACATTTATTTAGGATTCAACGAATTCATTGATTGATAACTGCATCAGTTATTACTCTGAAGAGTAATGGCAAGCTAAATTGGCTATATTTATCTTTTGGAGATGTCTAATAAAACAAAAATAAATTGCTAAAAAGTCACTTTCAGTCAATAACTGACAACTCAATAACTCAAGATACTCAACAGAAACAAGCCTTCAAAAAAATAGCAAAATGGGTTTCAATGGGAAATAAAATAAACTGAAACAAATTTAACTGAATAAAAAGCTCTTGGTAACTAATTATTATTAAAAAGAAATATATTTTCTAATAAACAAAATAACTTTTATTAAATTTATTACTATTTATAAATAAATTCTACTGAAATTTATTCTACAAAGCAGTAGATAAAACAATGGAGGCAGTTAACACAGAAAAACAAACATAATGGGTACCACATTTGGTTGACCTTGATAATTGTTTTAAAAAAATTGCAACAAATTCTTTTAATTATGTAAACAAAGAATTAGGTTGAACTTATTCCTACTAGAATTATTTATTTAATTATTTAATAATTATTCATAGAATGAAAACTTACCTTTCTTGCATCTGATATCTTATTTTCAAATATACAATTTACACAACTACGAAGAACTTCAAGACGACGAGCACTATTATTTATAATAGTGCGCGAGTCTTGTAAAGCAGTAATTGGAGGTCCCATAGGAACAATCCTAGGTTGCTGTGGCCTTAATGCCTGTAATCTAAAAAGAAAAAAAATACCTTGGTAAATCATCAAAACACTAGTTTTACAATCACAATTTACAATTATTATTTTTCTATTCACAGTCACCATATCACCATTACATGAATTATTTGCCCAATTAACTATTTAAGCTATTTTAAACATCTAATCACATTTAAAATACCACTAAGTACTGTGTGATCTTGGGCACTCAACCTTGCCACAGAAGTTATAGCTTCCTTTCATAGTCTCGTTAAAATGATGAGAACAAAAACAGGGGGATGGAGAGAGGGAATCTTGTTCATCAGATGCCCATAGTCTCCCCAAACTTATATCTTTACACAATATCCTGTTGTTTCAAATTTCTTGTACCAATTGTAGATGGATCGCCACGTCGGTGGTGGTTTTTCGAAACTTCCTTTGCATAACAGTTACAGAATTCATTTTGGATAATTCTAATAAGCAAAATGACTTCTCCACAGCATTTGCAGCCATCTTGCATGAATGGTCACGAGACATCGCTGAAGATACGATCCACTACACTGATAAAAAACTTTTTGAGTTTCCCTAAAAAATTGTGCATAGTTCGTATTGATATCTTAAAGAGTTTTTGTTTAATATGATGTTGAAACTCTACTTCTTCTGTAATAACCCTACATTCATGATTTAATACTCTTTACATAATATCGGGGATAAAATTCACTGTGGTGATGAAAAATCTTGAAGCATTCCGTGTTTAAGTGAATAAAGTGTGCATAAGAAGAATTCTGAAATAATAAGAACTTCAGCAATTCAAAAAAAAACATTAAAAATATTAAGTAAGAATTCTTTCAAATAAACTAATAAAATTCAAACTCTACAAAAAAAAATTAAAAAAAAAAACAACAACACACACACTCACAATACATACTTATTAAGTTAATAATAAACACAAAGAAGAATACCTAGGTTTCAAGTTATGCTTTGACATTCCTTCATCAATAATTTCTTGTACAACCTCATGTGATATATGAGGAAAAGTAGGTTGATGTATTCTAGTGAAAGCTCCCTCAGTAGGCTTTGGTATTTTTTGTACATAAGGCTGAGGGTTTGGATTTTCCTGTAAATATAAAAATATATATATATATAAACATACTTCTAAGTATTTGTTAAATACTATAAATGGTTCAAATACTAATTAATTCTTTCAACTTAAAATAATCATCTTAGAACAGTTTTCTTAAAAAATTAAAAGCTTTTGTGGTTTAAGCAATAGAATTTCGATTTTCTATAAAACAAAAAATAAAATTTATAACTTCATTTCATACTTGTATTAATAATGAGATCTTCACATTATAATAAAAATATATTTGCTCTATGTAATATAAAAAATAAAGCAATAATGGATGACTATGAATAAGGTTGGTACAAGTTTCAATTTACAGGATTTGAATCAGAAGCTGCTGGATTATTATTATTATGTTTGTATGTTTCAAACCTTGGGTTTCCCCAGCAAAAACAATATGGCGGGTCAAGGACCAAAGCACATATTGCCAAGTGTAAAGACGTGTGCAAGAATGATTAGGGATGTGTGGTTGTGTCCATAAATTTCCTAACTATGCGTGTTGTGTTGAGTACTACAGCCTTCTGCAGTTGTGCATATGTGTTTTTGTGAAGTCCTAGTGTGCTGAGACTGTGGTGCAAAGTGTTAGGTACCAGACCAGTGGCGGACAAGACGATGGGTACAACACGTACTCGGTCCTGCCTCCACTGCTTCTGGAGCTCGTGTGCTAGATCGGTGTATTTACTGATCTTGTCTGCGTGAGTTTTCTGCATGTTCTTGCTGATAGGCACTGCAATATCAATGTTTATTATTATTATTATTCTTATTATTATATAAAAGATTATATTCTTGGGTTTCCCCAGCTATGACAACATGGCAGGTCAAGGACTAAAGCACATGTTGCCAAGTGTAAATAAGTGTTCAAGGAGGGTTAGGGATGTTAAGGATGTGTGGTTGTGTCCATAAATTTCCTAAATATGCTTGTTGTGTTGAATACCATAGCCTTTTGGAGTTGTGCATAAGTGTTTTTATGAAGTCCTAGTGTGCTGAGGCACCAGAGTCATGGGTACAACACGTACTAGGTCCTGCCTCCACTGCTTCCAGAGCTCGTGTGCTAATTAGGTGTACTTACTGATCTTGTCTGCTTGAGTTTTCTGCATGTTCTTGCTGATAGGCACTGCAATATCAAGAAGATAGGTCTGTTTGTTGGCCTTATCAACAAGTGTGATGTTGGGTCTGTTGTGGTGCATAGTTTTGTCTGTGTGAATGGGACGATCCCCAGTACAGCTTATATGAGGGTGACTCCAACACGCTTTGTGGTGTACTTGTAGTATGGGACCATGTTCTTATTATGAGTATATTTGTGTGCTAGCTGTTGATGGACAATTGATGCTGCCCGAGTGTGTCAGTGAAGGTAGTCTGTTTAGGAGAGAAGGAGGCAGCCTGACATTATGTGGTTGACTGTCTAATGTGTAGTGTAGCACTTCCTGCATGTGTCTTATTATTATTATTATTATTTCTAATTTCGATGATTTGTATAAACAAGCAATTCATTTGTGTTAGATACAAGAATATTCACTTAAACTAAATGACAATTAAATGGAATATAGTAATTATCTAAATCAGCTATATTAATATCATTGAGAATGCAGTAATACCTCGATAACAATGTGGATCAATTATTTCTTTGAATTGATGTCAAGTTATAATTGCCAGATGAAAGTTACTGATATATTTAATTTTATTTTCCTTTCCTTTTTAACTTACATTTTGGAAAAGTTGTTGAGCTAAATCTTGTATATTGCGAAGCATTAAATCAGGTTTTCCCATTTCCTGCTTCAAAACCTCTTGAATGTTTGCATAGAGCTATTAATAACAAAAACAAAATAAATATATTTATATTAAAAATATATTAATGAAAGAGTCATTATTAGATCCTATTAATTCATATATGTGAAAGTTTATTCTTATGATATTAATTACAAGAACAAAACTGAAGGTATTTCTTGGATGTATTTAAATATCTAGATATTACTAAGTTGACAATTAAAATCAGTTTTAGAAACTGCACAAACTTCTTGACAATTATTGATCATGTTGCAGGAATAGCAAACTATCAATCAAGCAAAAAAAAAAAAAAAAAGTAAGCTTATTATAAAGATGACATTGGACAAGTAAAATACAGTATTAAAATGTTAAGATAATAATGTCAATAAGTTTTCAATTAATTTATGAATGAACCACTATGTCCTTCTTTATTAAAGACAAATTAGTATGCAGTTCTTTCAAAATAGTACAATATTCATTACACATTCCTTGAAGATATTACATGTTCTTAAAGTTAGGGGGAAATGATAATACTCTGATGTAAAATCTAAGACAGTTCTGATACTATTGGATCACTACCACATCATCTACTATACTTAAACTATACTGTAATGAACTCTTTTTAACTTAGATTTTACGGGATCAAAACTATCATATTTTGCCTTAAATTATGGTCATTTTCTTAATTTAAAGAAAAGGTAATATTCTCAAGAATATTACCCATTCTTCTTTAACATACTATCCTTTTTAATGTGATAAAAAGAAGAAAGTGTTAAATAAATTCATTACAGAAGAATTAGATAAATAAAACAGAATCAGTGAACTGATTTTAGTTAAACAAAATATTTCTTCATGACTGTTATGAAGCAATGGAGTCTTAACACATTATTTTTAACCTATAACTATCACTAGTTTTCAAATGAAGTTACTGTCATTTAAAATAACAATTCATAATCATCATTAATTATAATGCAATACATATTGGGTGCTAAGGCTGTAATTCCAAACAACGAGAAATTTAGAAAGCTTTTTTACTCACAAACACATCAAGATGCTTGCATCAACTCTGAATTGCAGTCAAATAAATTAGCACATAAAAATAGTCAAAAGTAGATATACAAATTCTCACATTTGAAAGCATTTATGTCTGACCTAACCTGTCATGGAATTTCCAAACTAAAGCAAAGAAATTTATGTATAAGCAAACTTCCAACAGATAACTATGAGATTTCAATAAATATTTACAAAGCATGAATTGGTGTTAAAATGGAATAAACAATGGTTGAACAGATAAAATGAATATTAGCAAAGCTTCTTTATAACATTTCAAGAAAAATTACAATTAAGAAACAGCTTAATGCAAATAATTACCTCATCAAATATATCACACACACGATAAGGAGGCCCTCGTTCTGTGACAAATGTATTATAGAACATACAATCTAAAACTTTAATTACAAATTCATCTTCCACAAGGTTGCGTTGTCCAAGAAATGCAGCCTAAATGAAACAATAATTTGAATATAAAGTAATTATAGTTTTTAATTTAAATTTACTATGAATATCAATTTTTAAGAAAAAAAAACTAATTTAATAACCTTATGAAAAGTTATGAATGGTTTTGGATGGATGCGTATAATTGTAAGGCATGACCTATAACCCTGTAACAGCTGTGCAAAGAGACGTAAAAAGATGGCACGCACTTCTTTATCCTGAAATTACAAATAAAATAATTAAAATTTCACTTACAAAAAGATGACTGAAATTCTAAAATAAAAATCTCAGTATTTTAGAATTTTTGTCAAATGCATGTTTGTGCACATTTAATTTAAATTTCCACTAATTGAAGAACAAAAAGTTCCTGAAAACCTTAAAGCTTACTTTCCTTAAATGGCTGCAATTTTTTTTTAATTGTAACAAAAATGTAAAGGAAAATTCCCAGTCTATTTGTAAATTACTTAAAAGTTTCCATAGCTGAAAAGTTGCCTAAATTACTTACTTAAGATGATTAATCCAACTCATTTTGATTACATAAAAGCTAGGGTAAATTATAATGGCTTACTAAATAGATTAATACACACTTAGATTTCCATAGAAGCACATCGTTTCATTTCTTATGTTTTTTCTATTGGAATTTTTTTCACCTTTATGCTCCAATTTCTCAACAGGGATTCAAACAGAAAAAAAAAAAAAAAAAATTAAGATCAAAAGTTGAACTATCTTATATAAATATTATCTCTCACACACATCGATTTTATGAGCCTCACTTTCAAATGATAAGACATGTGACACATTAATACTAAACAATGACAGAAGTGGGGTAATTATCGTAATCTAAGATGCACCACGAAGACAATCCTTAGTAGTTGTAAATCAACTTCTATTAACTATATAAGCAGATAAACTAAATATTGTGGAATGTATATGTTATTCTGTAGTATATGATCAGCATTTTGTAGTTACTCCTGCAGCCATTTGTGATTGATCAGGACCGGAGCTTAATATATACAAGCTATTCAAGAATGCTTCTTATTCACCTGGTGATATATGTGGGCATGTGGCTGGCCAAGGAAGGATGTTCATAAAGCATAGGCATTTCCAACAGATGGCAGTTACTGTGTGTAGTCAGGAAGATTTGTTGGAAAACAACACTAGGAAGCTTGAAACCAAAGATAGTAAAATAGAGGAAAGGATCTCATCAAAACATCAGTCTGCTACCGGCCTCATCATGCCAACTGTTCAGTATTCTTCTCTCAAACTTATTCCTTTGTTGATGTGAAAACAAGTTTCATAATGACTGGATTTTTCCATGTTGATGCAATTATTTTATAGTGATTGTACTTATAAGTGTGTGGGCACATAATTATTTTGATTTTTTGATTATTTTATACAGTATGGTAAATTAAAAAGCATAAATTAATTAGTATGCAATTAATTAAATATACATTCAAAACTCCATTTAAAGTTAGTGATGACTGTAGTTAATATACTGCCTCATCAACTTTTCCTAAGTACACAGAATTGTAATTCATAGTACTTGAAAAATATGCTTTATGTTTTTTTAATTTTTCAAGCTTCAAGAAAAAATAGAAGTGGGGTGTAATTTCATCTACAGAAATAGAATATATATTGTGAATTTTGAATTCATTAGTCAAATGTCTATAAAACATACGCTTACCATTATAACCGATGGTGACTGCTTTATGTGAGAAGGAAGAAAAGCATTATCTGCTGCTAACAGCTCTGGATGCAAGACCTAAAAAAAAAGATTTTATGAAACATTTCCCACACAGTTATGATCTTTTAAAATGTATTTATGCAATTATATTCAACTCTGAGGAGATAATGGCATATTTCTTATTTTATATTTATTAAAAAAAAAAAAACAAAAAAAAAAACAAACTATTACAATCTCTGAAATAACAAAAATATTTTACCATAGTTAAAGCTTCATGCATCTGATTATAAAGAACTTCTGGAAGCATTGGCACATTTAAACAATCAGGAATGGATAAACTTCCTCCATCCAAATCAATAATTATGACATCCAGCTAAGGAAAAAAAAAAAAAAAAGTTTTTAAAAGCATATTCTGAAATTAAAGCTTTACAAAAAGAAAAAAAAAATAGGAAGAAAAAAATCCTGTTCACTTCTTTTTAGAAAAAAAATAATTATTGTCTGATTAAAGAACAATTTTTAGTCTAAAATTTGAAAGAAAAAAAATAAAAATAAATAAATTAAACATGTAAAACTAATCTAATTCTCATTGCACTTTTTCTTTTCAAAAAATTAAATCTGATGTTATAAGGTAATTTTATTATAAATTCAGACTTAACACATTTTCTGTGTAGGTATTAATAAAAAGTGTTAAACTGCAGGCCATTTACAATGTAATCGTTTCAAGAAGCTTAAAAGCCTGATAATTTGCAAAAGTTATGGATATACAAATTCGAATACTTGCAGTTACACAGAAAGGTTGTATTTTAATAAAAGTAAGAGCAAAGGAACTAGTAGTTTAATTTCATAAAACTTATTATTAATGGCTAGAAATGTAATTCCAGTAATGCCAAAGTGAAAAGTTCTGATCAGAAAAGTGTTTCATTAAAGATCTCAAAAATTTGATTTGTTTATTCGTATTGATTTCAATGATGCCTCTGTGGCCAGAATTATCATAAAGAGAAGTGGAATAACATCATTCTTGGTGTTATCCATAGTAGTCCATGATGTGCTCTACAGCAGAGCTTCCCAACTGGTGTGCCATGGAGATGCCTTTGGTGAGGTGCAAAAAAATTCTGTGTTCAATATTTAGCTTCACATTAGCCAAATGCCCATATCTAGAATAAAATCTACACATCAAATAACCTGGGCAAACAGAAACAAACTATTGTGTTTCATGCTAACAATTAATGCTAATAAAGTATTAAATCACAACCAAATTGGTTTAAAAATTATATTTCAGGATATCTTTAAATATTTAAAATATTTGTTACATTCATTTATAATAAATAATTGTCTTTTTTCAAAAGATTCTACCATAAGCAATGAAAAAGTTTGGTGTGCCATGGGATTTTAGGAACAAGGTTTGGTGTGCTGCAGATTTCTGCAAATATAAAAGTGTGTCGAAAAGCAAAAATGGTTGAGAAGCACTGCTCTGAAGAACAAAATTTTGCCTTTCCTTTAACTAATGTCAAATTGCAACTGAGGTCTCCTACAACTGAATGAGCTGAAAATCTCATTACTTGCTCACCCTAATATTGTGGGGAAGTTTCATAGCATTCATACATAATAAAAGCAACACATAAGTAACCTTTCCAATATATGTAGTCTATTAAATAAACCTGATTATTTTTCTACTAAAATATAAAAAGCACATCGTTGTTTTTTAAATATACAAAACATCATGGTTTCCTGATCTGAATATTCTAAAAGCAACATACTCAAATATGGGTAATGGGAAGAAAATGACATTTTTTTTCACCTATTTGTAGTTGCCTTACAGACAGTATAGTATAGATAGTTATAAATGATACCAATTTCTTTTCAAAATTTAAAAAACAAATGAACAAACAAGTAAATTAACAATGCAGGCTAAATGCATTGACTGTGTCAAGCTTACGTACAAGGACTTTGTTCTCCTCCTAACTTTTTTTACCTCTAAACACATGTTGTCAGTTTCTATAAAATTTCGGAGAATTTGTTCTATTAGTATTTAAAACAATCCACTTTAATTTTCAAAAGGAAGAAAAATAATACAAAAAGGGTAATTTATTAATCTACAACAATGACGTACACTAACAGCTATAAAATTGTTAATGTTTGTGCATGCCTACAAATCAAAATTATCTTACGATAATTTTTCTTATATTTTTAATTAAAAATATCAAATAAAATGCATCGTTTATTTTATAAATTTGATAGTGTATGAATGCATTTTCTTTGTGTACAATAGCCCATAAAAGATTGCAACCAACTAAGTAAGTCAACTACATTATTACTATTATAATATTTTTATATGACTGTATTACTATTTTTCTTACCAATTCCTGGATTTCATTTCTTAAAGATGAATGAATTCCCATGATGAAAGGAGTAGGAGTACTTAATACTTCTATCAAAGCTGATGGTAATAAAGGTATATATACATGACTGTAATGAAACAAAATGTTTAAAATAAATCAATCTTGAAATACAAAAAATTCTATTTGAATAAATTACCTAAGAACAGACAAAGGAAAAAAAAAAGAAAAGATATTGTTAGAATGCCAACTTTTGAATATCTGCTTGTTAGTTGTTTCAAAATAGCGATAATCTAATTTTGTTAGTAAATTTTTAGCTGTAATATATAATTAGCATTTATTTACAGTGATAACTGCACCTTAAGTTAGAGCTTTTTGTATTTGGTCGCAATTTCCAGAAAAAAAAAAGAAAAAAAAAGAAAGGAGAGCATGCAATTAGTAACATTTACTCTACTCGGCATTTTGAAATCTGAAATAAAAATTTCAGGTTTTTAATGATGAACAGCTTTTATATTATTGTGATTAACATGCTTTAAGCCAAATGGGTGAATCTACAGAAAACCTGCAGTTTTGATCAAAAAATTTTGAGGTTTTAAATTACAAGATTTCCTTTTCAAAAAAATTGAGATGATTGCTTTTGATATTCTTACATCTATGATGCATGTGGTTCAGGTTATCCCATTTTGTTTTGTTTTGTTTTTTTTAAAAAAAAAGGAAAAACAAGATGTAGACGGAAGTGACTTGTGATGATAATAATGTCGGATTTTAACATAAATTATATTCGAAATAATGAATTCACTTGGGAAAAACTGTGAAGTAAGTAAATAGAAGACTATAATTTATGAACTAAAAGAACTTTTAGCATCCTGGCATCCTTTTACAAATAAGAACTTGCATCACACAAAACACAACATTTCTATTCAAAATCGACCTGACATTAACGCAATTGCAATGTTACATTTATAGGCTTATCTTCACTGCATTTGTGTGTGTGAAATTACAAACATCAGTAAAACACATCACTTCTGTGGACAATCATTACTCCGTGGACCCCACATGTCCACGGAAGTGATGAATACTTATGTTTCTTGGCCCATGTGCTCTGCATTTTGAGATTACGAAGAAGTTGTCATTCAGAAAATTAAGATTACCATGTTTCAATTGTCATGCCCAGTAATGATCATTTTTCGATAGAAAAATTAAATTCTAAATAAGACCACAAAAGTGATGGGATGAGCTGTGCAAATTATAAAAAAGTGAATAGCAAGGTAATATTTCCGGATAAATATCAAACTCAGACAAATATAATCACTTCCCAATCCAAAATGACCGTCTTATCCTCTGAATCTGATTAAGACAGAAGACAAATAGTGCATCTGATGGATTTTTTTAGAAAGTTTAGGAATGTCCACAGAAGTCATGGCTGAAGTTTGTGACAAGAACTTAGGTTCCAAACAGTTTTACTGATAATTTGAAAAAAAAAAAAAAAATTCACATAACATTATATTAAATTTGTGTGTTTTCTGATCTGACAATGTGTATATATTTAAAAAATATTAACAAAGAAAGCAGTTTTCATCTTCAGAAGCTGTTTAACTCCAGCTTGTGACAGTCCACGGAAGTGAGAAATAACCTTCTGTGGACAACTTTTTTTCTGCATTTACATAAAATTTTCAAAAAAAATTATACTAAACAACAGTATATTTTGTACTTCAATGTGTGATTCTAAAAAATGACAAATATTTTCAATCATTTTCAATTTATAGTTCTGTGACACTAAGTACAGGTTTTCCGTAGATTCACCCAAATGTATTTTGTTAGTTTTTTTTACTCTTTGCTCTTATCTATTACTCCCAAACCTTTCTGTAAAATTTCAGCTTACAATGATATATAGTTTCGAGTTATCTTGATCATGGATGGATGGATGAATAAAAGATACGACCAAAAATCATCAATATGACATATCTATTTTGACCTAAAATTGCATTCTATTTTTTTTTTTTTATTCTAGCTCTTTCTTCTATTTAATGCATATTATGAGGCATTACAAACATCAATCAAACCTGCAATTCCCTATTGTAGCCATGCTTAGCATATCAATATAAAGAGATCTATTCTCAACTTCAGAATATAAAAAAAGCTTGCTCCATCCTACATCGTTACTCGTCTCTCTGACTTCTATTAATCCTAATATCTTTCTATTAATTTATTTAACATCTGATTCAACCACTTTCATATTACTTTAGTTAAAGTACAAAAAAAATAACAATTATCAATTCCTTTAGATAGGTAATCTAAGTTTAGCGTTCTACTATTTCTAATGCTTAAATCAAACAAAATAGTAACTATTACCTATACTTTAGAGGATACAGTAGACAGGTGAGGGCATGGCAGGCCTCTGTGAGGCGAGAGTAACTCCGAGAATGAAAAAGTAGTTTGTGTTCCGTTAATGTGGCACAAAATAACGTTAAAATATTATGAATACCTAAACATGAAAGAAAAGTGAAAACAATTATTTAAATGAGATAATACAAACTATATGAAAGAAATGTTAATTTTCCATAATTTAAAAATGTATCTAGGATATAATATAAAAATTAATCTTACCTAATTCCTGAACAAGGGTTCCTACAGCAATATGTGTTACTGGAAGAGTGGGACTTAAAGGAGGTTGGAGGGCCTGCCGGTCCCCAGCGCCTATGGAAAACCTCACCTGAGGTCCTCCTATTCATATTAATAAATAAATAAATAAATAAATAAATAAATAAATAAATAAATAAATAAATAAATAAATAAATAAATAAAATAAATTTGAAATTTAAGACATGAAATCAGTTTTTAACTGTTTTTGAAAATAACTCCATAGAATTAGAGGTTACTAAGTCCTGCAGTTTGCATCTATAGTATTTTCAAACTGCACCTAGGGCTTTATGTACATTCAATGACAATTTTTTACTGTTCAATAAACTCCATTGCATTCTTATTTTTGAAAGAACCATATTCTTTTTCTCCATTGCTTCCTTTTAATCATTACCAAATAGCCTATTCTTCATTCTCTTTAAGAGTTTGATGTGGGCCAGTTCAGAGAAGAAAATGTGTATTTAGGATTTTTCCCAACTGTTTTGAGGAGTTGAGGTCTTTCAACATTACTACAAATATCCTTGTCAAAACTGGCAAAAAGTGGTAAAGAAGACAGTATATAGATGAAGAAATCGGTTGTAAGAAAGATCAGAAAGGAAAAATATTACCAGAGGTAGGGCATGGAAGGATGAAGAGAAGAACAAGGAAGCATGGGCAGCAATGAGGCTAGCTGGTTAGTGGACAGCAAAGAGAGCAGTAAGGGGAACTATGAGAGCAATACACACCATAGTTTATCCTAACCCACACCATCATAGAAGAACCATAAAAATCATCAAAGCTGGAGACGAAACCTTAAATATCAGTGATGGGATGGTTTTTATCACCCATTATCCAAGTTGTGATAAGAGTTTACAAGTATATCACACATCTTCCTTTGAGATCCTTACTTACATTACAAGCAAAAAGTGAATAGCACATAAAAATTACATTAATTAGTGTTTCAAACATTTTGAACAGTCAGAATATGGCTGCAAAATATGAAATATTGAAAATAAGAAATAAAATGGGGGGGGGGGATCACTTATTAACTTCAAAAGATGAGGGGGGAAAAAAACTGAAATGCTTAGAAGCACAACTGTGGAGCATCTAACTTGAAATCTATTCCTCAGAGATCTAAAGAATAATTGTAAAGAAGTTTGTTAAATATCCCTAAGTTTATTATAATGAGACATAGATTTGTAAAGTATTTCAGCATAATTAAGGTTATACTGATTAAATTATATAATCTGTAAAGCATTTATATAATTGAAGTAAACTTTATGCCTTTAATTAAAGTGAACTTAAGTTTACCTGGAAATGGAACTTGAACACATCCAAGAATATTTCCAATAAGTGTTTCCATGGGAATTTGCATGTTTTCAATATATACAGTATATAAAATCCCCAAACAATTCTATCAAAGAAGAAGAAAATTAATTATTTATTGTGAAAAAAAAAAATTCTTACCATTCATATCAATAATTAATTAGTATCATAATTATTATTTCTTTAATAAATTTAATAGCATTATTTTTTTTTTAAATGTAATAAATCTCAATCATGCAACAAAAAGCAAATCTGTTAATTACCCTAAATGTTTCAAAATAGTCCAGCCTAGAGACAAGGACAAGACATTTGGGTGCATACATGATACAATGGTGGGTGATGAGGGCAGGGGTTTCTGTTTCATCTCCATCTTCATCATCTGGGAGCTTGCTTGGGGTAATAGCCACAGCCTCATTAAAACAAAGACAGGCACAGTAATGGCGATTGGCATCAATGTCAGTTAGCACTGACACAAAGTATCTTGGTTCCAATTGAAGAGTTGATAAACTCCAACCTTGTGGTTGACAAAACTGAAAAGAATAGTCAGGATGTTTCAGATTCTTTTACATTTTTTTATTTACACTTGAAATTTAAAATATGTTTAAACTTGTCAAGCAAGACATTGAACAAATCTACCTTTAGTAATATCATTTAATTGTTCTGAAAAATTCCCCGACTACACTTTGCTTAGGTTTAATTTTAGATTACATTTATTTACTGCATTACATATTTAAGAAAGCATCATAATCATTAACACTTCTGTAGATATTTATTAAATATAACACAACTCTTGTGAATCAAAAACTTCTTTATTCTACTACACGATATTTCATTTCTCTGAATGAGAATCTTCTTCAGGTTTAACTACGAGGAAAAGAAGCTTTTTTCTTCTTCCTCTATATCTTGTTATTCATTATGGATACAAAATTTAAACATAACATACTTTATGTTTTTAAATATTCATATCAATATCTTTCTAAAAATTAATAATGCAACATTTAGGTATGCTAAACAATACATGAAAAGTAAGAAAATATATTTATAATAAAAGGTAAAGAGAGAAATGATTGTTAATTTGAACAAACATCGGTATGATGATTTAAACAAAGAAAGATGAATATTTAAAAACATAAAAGTATGTTATGTTATGTTTTAATTTTGTATCCATAACGATTAACAAGATATAGAGGAAGAAGAAGAAAACTTCTTTTCCTCGTAGTTAAACCTGAATAAGTTTCTCTTTCAGAGAAATGAAATATCTTTTTATTACTTTTTCAAATGATAAGTGAATTAAAGAATTCCCCTTTAAAATATGTGACCCCTCCCTCTTCAGTAAGGAATTCAACATGAATTAAGCTTTCAAGAAAACTTTATAAATTCTTCTCAATTAATGGAAGTTATATATTTTCATCTTTATTTATAAAAATATTAACTTACCAATTCAATACCATCAATAAAGGGTGTATCATCCCAATCCTTTTCAGGGAAACGTTGTAAAATTTTGCCAATGCTAACACCGCTTCCTAAATGAACAGAAAAATATTTGAATTGTCTTAGTTTTAAATTATAAAATAAAACTAAAAACTTAGGATAATAAATTACATCTTAAATCTGTATGCCTTAGATATGAATTAAGATACAAATAAGTGGGTAAAGTAAAAAAAAAGAAACAATAATATATATAAAGATACTGTAAATCTATAATAACCATCAAAAGATTTTTTTACAATTTTTATTAGGTAGATAGGTGTAGATGGATAAGATAGGTGTAAATGTTAAGATTTATACCATCTTTTTTTGTTTATTTATTTTATTTATTTATTTACTTTTTTTTTAAACCAAAAAAAGTAAGTTTGAATTTATTATTACCATAATTCAGTTTATTACAGACTTACAGTTTCATGAACTTCTAAATACAATGTTCTCTATAAGCAAACAAACAAGCATTAAAAATCTCTTTACTAAAAAGATATATTTATTCTCCTAAACTTTCATTACTAATTACTCATTATTAATTTTCCCAAAGGATGTAAACTACAGTATTTTAGAAGGAATAGGAATTCAATAGGAATGGAGGCAAACTGCATTCTCATCCACTGATCTGTATTGGGTTACCAACTTTCACAAACTGCAAGTTACTCATTCTAGGGGAAATACAGCATCTATACTGAAACTATTTTGTTTGAAGGAGATAACAGAACTCTGCTTGAAAAAAAAACTCCTCAAACGATTAAACTGATTTGTATCAATATCAAGATTATATATCTTTTATTTCTAAGCCTTTTCTTATCACATGAAAAATGTGCTTGACATACTTGAATCAATGGCAACATTCCCATCATTCAGTTTACTCCAACTAATGAAATAACAATGCTAACGTGGTTATGAATTGCTATCAAATTCATTGATTAAAAATTATTATAAAAAGTTTGTTTATGAGAAGATGATTTTTTTTTTATTTTTTTAATATTTATTGGTTTTGCTGTGGACAAAATTCTATGTCAAAATTTATTTGAAAAGAGAAAAGTAATGGAAACATTTTTACTAAATTTACATTTAGCAACAATGACATAAATAATTTTGTACTTCCCATGATACATATGGATAAAGATCCAATATTTTTGGATTTTCAGTACATTTCATCATCGTGGATAGTTATGCTAAAGATTAAAATATAGATGGGTTAAAAGTATTTCATATAAAATCCTGATAGTTGGATAACTCTCTTATTTCCTGATAACTGTAAAATTACTTCTCTCTGTGATGCCTATTTGGAAATTAGCTGTATTGTATGTGCAGCAATTGTGGAATTACAACTGATGTAATTCTATCAATTATGAGATATATAACTGATGTAATTCTATTTAGTATGAAACAAATTCCTTAACAATTTCATCCCTTATCTAATGTTAGTGTTAGGAAAAGCAAAATATAATTTTGAAACTTGGCATACAAATATCATTGTTTGTTTTCAATCTTACAAACAAATACACACATGTTAAGGCAGCCTAAACCTATTTGCTGTGTAGTAAGCGTCAAATGTGTAGGCGTTTTTTTCTTTTTCCTTGACTTTATTTAAAATTAATTCTTTAACTGCTTCAAGAATCCATGAGAAACAATGTTTAACCATCTTCATAAATGAGTAAAATAATGGATTTATCTTCGAATATAAGTACACAACAATAAAATTAAATCCCTTAAAGATAGTATGTTTGGACAACCAACTTTTCTACAGACTTAAAAATAGATGTGATAGATGCAAGCTAACCCTATCTGATTCTAAAATCGAAATGAAATAAACTCAAAATTTTAGAACTTTGGGGTTTGTTTTATTTTATTTAAAACAGCAAGAGGTTTTAAAACATTATCTTTAAATAAAAATTTTTAAAACTGTCAGTTTCGCTTCTAAAGCTAATCAGTTCAAATTTTCATGATGCTGGGGATAAAAAAAAAGTTTTATAAGCCTGAAAATTCTTAGTTCAAGAATCATTTTTTATCAAAATTCAAGCATGAGAATAAGTGGTAAGGATAAACAACAACAACAACAAATTCCATGTTCCCCATCAATAAAAATTAATTGGTAAACAGTTTCATTTTCAAATCTTTACCTGTAGAGGCTTTTGTGTACACAGATTTCTCTGCAAATATTCAGTCAGTTTTATCCCTGCTAACTTCCTCTACATACAAAGTTTTAATTTGATAGTTACTACTGACTTGTTTCTGTACTAATAGGAATTAGGACAATATCATGTTTCTGCAAATTCAAGAGCAAGTTCAATCTTACACATTCAAATCTGATACAGTTATAAATCACATGTTCTATTGTTTCTTATTCTCCAATCCAACTTTCACAAAACACACTGAAAAGGTAACATTTTGCTAAGTAAGCATTAAATTATCATGACCTATGATCATTTGTCCCATTGCAAATTTAAATATAGGTGATGACAAAGAATGAGACATTTTGGGAAACGTCTTTTTGTATTTTGACCTTTTTTTTTAGAATGCTCCAAAAATCTATTTCATTTATCATTTTCAACAACTGAATATTAGATTTGATATGTTTAACTGGAAATAGCTGATACATTACTACATTGAAAGTAGTGTCTGTTACTGTTGTCTTGGCTTCTTTATCAGCTTTTTTATTTCCTTCATATCTAGAGCGTCCAGAGACACAGTAAAAGTTCAAATCATTAGGTATATATCATAAAGATCTCTTGAACATCTGACAAATTGTTTTTAAAATTTAGAAAAGCTTGTAGGGAGGACTTTGAATCACTAAAAATATTTACTTTTAATGCTCTGTTTTGAAGATTATCAACCCATTACACAGCAAATTTTATTACCAACAACTCAACTTGAAAAATAGAAGCATTAATTGGAAATTTATATATTTTATATTTATGTTTCTTAAAAGTCTAATTTTGTATCTAAAAGTATGCAAAGATATTTAACAGGGTCAACCCATTCAATATTTTTCCCATCCATAACAATAGAAGTATGATTACATTTATGTTTCTTTGTGAACAACAATGCTTTTGTTTTTTCTTGACTAAAGTGTAATTTGTTTTGATATCCCCAATTCACTAATTTCCCAATGTTACCTCAAAGTATCACTTATAACTATTGTACTTAAATTTTCTATAATTAAGTCATCAGAACAGGACATGACTATTGTAATATTATTTCATTGGGCTTTTAAAATATTGTTCATAATAATATTCAAAAACAAAAGGTGAGAGAATTCCTCCCTGTGGATAGGATTTTCCTGTCTATAATAAAGTTTTGTAAGTTAACTTTGATTTTTCGATCCACCACTTAAGAATAAATTATCTTTATCAAATAGAAAGGGCATTGGATTTAGATAAGTTCATTAATAATGCTGGGGTGTCAGCATTATCAAAAGTTTCTTTGATATCAGCAAATGTAACTGCTATATATTTCTTCTCCTTAAAACTATCTTGAAAATATTCATTTAGGTTAAGAACAGCTTCTTCAGAAGAGAAATAAAGAAACAATGCTGACATTAAATAATAGAAAAAAAAAGTATGCTTTTTTTTAAAATCCCCCAGATTAATCTAATTAGTAATAACAGCTTAGAACATTTGTAATAAATTGTTTATTTTATAATAATTTTATATGTTACATATTCATCAGTAAATGCTAATTATTTTCTTTCTTTTACAAAACTAACTTAACTTTCTGAAAAACCACGATTAAGAACTTAACAATGGAAAAAAACAAAACACTATTCACAGAATTAATTATTGTTAGTTTTGTGTAAATAATTAATAGAAAATGGATTTTAATTTTTGTAGTTTAGAAAATATTTTAAAACTAAAATTAAATAAAACCGAGTTTAAATCGTCAATTGCTCTTTTGTTTCACATAGTTTTAAAAACGCTCATTACCATAATTAATATGTCAAACTCAATATTCAAAAGAATCTAAATATTTTTTAAGTAATAATAATTAAAAATATTTTGAGAAGAAATTATAAGAGTAAACATTTTTTTCAATATTTATTTTCTTTTTTAAATCCGATTAAATAAATACACAGACTCAGTTTTAATTATTAAAATTGACTGCAAGTGAGTAACGCCCATTATCACAATATTAATCACCCTATTAGTCCGCGCTCTTTGACATCAATCTCTTCTTTTTCCCTTTAATATTTTGACCACCTTCCCTGCTTTCTGCAAATAGAATTATATTATTTTATTCACTACAAAAGTTATGATATAGAGAGATGATTTCTTATCCCATGTACCTTGATGGAGGTGGCCGGTACCCCTCTTCCAAACAAAACGACAGATTTTAACTCCACTGTGACAGCGCTGGACAAGAAACTTTGCCAAAGGCCGCAGTGGACTAATGGCAAGCTCATAATATTCCAATGCTAACGAATTAACAGGGCGGAGTTTAATGACAGCTATGACCTTGTTTGCGCGGTTATTCTTTTATATAAATACCAGCAAAAAGACCCAATCTTCACACTGGTTACAAAAACCAAATATCCTGATGTGGATGATTGCGAGATCACTTCGAAACTTCCTGATTGGTACAAAAAATCAAATAAAAAGTAACTCAAAAGGTCTGATCTCATTACAAATCTATATCTACCTGAAAACCCCGTAGAAGTATCCTTCAACCATGTTTGCCTATCCACTCATCGCACTCCCGTGTACACCCACATTTCCAGGTTATCTGAATTTTGTAACGTCATAACCCTATCACTTCAAATCTTCCCCAGTTTGTAAAAAATCATCTGATCATTACAAATCTACATCTATCCCGAAAACTCCGTCGATGTTATGTACAACAACATTTTAGTTCGAATTGTCGCCACCAGATTAATCTGTGCGCTATTATGCACAACGATGTTTTAGTTCCAATTATTGTACATTTTTGTAGTTCCCATTGTCGCCATCAGAAGCATATGTGGCGCTACTATGCACAACAATAGTTTAGTTCCAATTGTTGCCACCAGGTTGCTATGTGGCGCTATTATGCACAACAGTAGTTTAGTTCCAATTGTCGGCACCAGGTTGCTGTATGACGCTATTATGTACAACAATATTTTAGTTCCAATTGTTGGACAGTAATATTTGTGTAGTTCCCATTGTCGCCACCCGTTGCATATGTGGCGCTATTATCCACAACAATGATGTAGGTTCAATGGTCGACACCAGGTTGTTATGTAGCTCTACTGCGCTGAATAATATTTTGGTTCCGTGTGAGAGGTAAAATCCATTCAGATAATAAAAAATCTCACAAACTTTGTTTAAGTAAGGAATATATTTAAAATTTAACACTGTTCCAGCAATTATAGTTCCAACTGCCATTTTTAAATTACCAATAAACAGACGGATCGAAAATAAATAAACAATCTAGAGATTCAAAAAATAGGTTGAATACCTTCATTATTGATGGGAGGAAGGGGAAGGAAACATGGTCAAAAAACAATATAAAGTGAGTTACAAAATTGTTATTTTTTTTAATCCTATTTTTATTTGTTTTGGTTTTATTGAAAAAAACAAAAAAAAAAACAACATTTTGAACCCTTTTCAATGTACTCGATATTATTTAAATCATAATGATTTTCCGCCTGTTTTTTTGAATCTATTACTTGTGAATTCAAACCTTTATTTAAATATTTTTTAATTATTTAATTAAATTTATTATCTATATTTTTAATGACTATTTTATTGTATTAATCTCATTATATCATACCATGTCCTTGTTTATTATAAATATTATTGTAACACATTTTATATTGTTTTTTGACTCATGTTCCTTCTCCTTCCCCCATCAATAATGAAGGTATTCAACTTCTTTTTTGAATTTCAGATTGTTTATTTATTTCCCATCCGTCTGTTTATTTGTAATTTGAAAATGGCAATTGGAACTATAATTGCCGAAACATTGTGTTATATTTTAAATACATTCCTTATTTAATCAAAGTTTGTGTGATTTTTGTATTATCTGAATGAATTTAGTTCCAATTATTGCACAACAATATTTGTGTAGTTTTCATTGTCACCACCAGCTGCAAATTTGGCGCCATTTCACGTATTTCACCCCTTTTCAACCCGGGGGGGGGGGGGGGGGGTTTCCAGGTTCCATGGTAGCCCGTTTTTTCTCAGGGTTCTAAGAGTAATTCTGCAAACTTTGGTCCAGATAGGTCAAAGGGTTTAGGAATGTACAGCGAACAAACCAACAAACATCCTCCTTTATTTATACCGTATTCCTTCGAATCTAAGCCGCACCCCAAATTCCCAACACGTTTAATGCAGCATTTTATAAAATAATGAGTTATAGAAACTCTTCGCCGTGCTGGCGTGGCCGTGCGGTCTCGGCGGCGGCCAGCCGTGGCGACCAGTGCGCCAGTACCTGGGTTCAAATCCCGGCAGTGGCATGGCTGTTTCAATTTCCTTTCCTGTGTTGTCCAGCCTCTTCTTCGCTTTCTCTTCGGTCTGACGTCATTCCTTAATGGCGTCCTGGGGGCAGGTAACGGGAAACCACCCCCGGTACTTGTGTACTAACGCCACCGCAGCCGGAAGTGTCGCCAATCATGAGAAGCGATCTTGCCCACGGCGTGTATACATACGGTTAGAATTAGGTTAGCTCACATTTACAACCATAAGGTTCAATTTACAACCAAAAACAGTTAGAATTAGGTTAGCTCACATTTACACCCCTAAGGTTCAATTTACAAAGGTTACATTTGGATTAGGTTAGGTTAAGTTAGGTTGGCTTAGCTGCAGGATGTATGTATTGAAAAATAACCCAACTATTTCCAGCCATTGCAAATTCAACGATAAATAACGACACTTCCGGCTGCGGTGGCTTTAGTACACAAGTACCCCACCCCCAGTATCTTTCCTCAGGTGTTTCTAGGAGATCCATGTGAGACCTCCATAGAACTGGACCTGTCTTCGGACAGAAAACTATGGATGGATGGAGAAACTCTTCGATTCTAGCCGCACCCGATTTTCGGTAGCATTTATATTGGAAAAAAAGTGCGGCTTAGATTCGAAGGAATACGGTATATAGATTCACAAACACTAACATTCCTTTTTATAAATTTCAGTATGTATTATGAAACAGTATTTCATATTTCAATTTTTATGCTTATTTAATATTTTATGAACATGCATTAACAATTATCATCTAGTAGGGGTTTGGGATTTCCGATCTCAATTTACATCGAATTTTTGAATTAGGTGAAAGTAAAATCCAACTAAATGTTTAATTAACAAGAATGACTGTTTATGGAGATCACAAAAGATCTATTATTATTAATATATTTAATGAAATTAGGCGTATTGTTACGCCAGCGTTGTTTATCTGATCAGGCTTTAGATTTACGCAAAACAGGAAAATTTTGCATCACGAAGCTTTGTTAGCCACATTAACAACTTTATTTCCGGCTGTTTTTTGAACGGATAGTCTCTTTCTAATTTTTGAAATAAAAATAAAATTTTTACTTTAGTGAATGCTTTTTATTATAAATATAAGGGAAAAAAAAAACAACAACAACAACGATTCAACAGATTTCTTCTAATTTTTCAAAAACAGCGCTAGAATCTTTGTGAGCAGTATATGTATGTATCTGTACTGTAAATCTGCACTGTAAACTGAACGTATCAATCTAATTACAATATCAGGAAGAAAGATTCCTGAAAAAAATGACAGGCTAGTGAGAAATCACTAAAGGGATGGAACATGGAACAAATTGAAAATACATTTTATGACTTATTTTCAATTAACTCAAATACAGTAAGATAAAAAGATTGCTGACAAGAAAATAATGAATTCGTAGAAGATTAAAGAGATTTAAATGCAAGACATATACCAAGAGTATCATCTAAATATAATAAATATACAGTAAAACCCCGATTACCCGAGTTTCCGCTTTAACCGAGCTATCAAATAGTTCTAGAATTCTTTTTTCGCAAATTAATCTTGGTTCGTCTAGTCATATGACCCCTTACCTGGAATCGGGGAATGGTTTTGATGCCAACAATCCTGGGTTATCCTTAAAAAAATGGCGAAACATTGCTGCAGAAAAACGCCAAAGTAACGTAAAACAAAAAAAAAAAAAAACAATTAAGGACTTTTTTAAGAAAAAGAACTCTTTCAATATGAATTGTATGTGGTGTATCTGTATAACTTTTGTATTTGTTAAAATATATATTTAAACCTATACGATTTATTTTATTTACAATTTAACTGAGTTTTTCGGTTATCCGAGTTAGTCTTGGTCCACATTAACTCGGATAATCGGGGCTCTACTGTAAATATATAGTACATTATTTAAAAACTATAAAATCAATATTACTGAAACTAAGCTTTATACTTATGTTTAAATTATAAAAAAAAATGTAAAGGATCTCTATTTAAAATTCGAGGAGGGTGTGTGGGAAAGCAACGAAACTATTACGAAGTCGAAGAAGATAATGTAAAAAAAATGAAAGTTGAGAATGTGTGAAGAGTAAAGAGGATGGAGGAAGAGAAAATTATTGTCAACTGAAGGGAAGCAAAAAAATGGAATGGTTAATAAATGCCCTTTCTCCAAATGGTAAATTAGGAAAGTTTTATGGAAAATTACTGGAAATTAAAATAGTGTGTTTCTTAAATTATTATATTGTAGAAACGTATAAGGTAATAAGAAAACGGGG
>JAFIDM010009631.1:116596921-116625173 GCA_023159025.1 Thereuonema tuberculata
AATATATTTGGTGAGCGTCGGGGCCGGGATGTTGCGCGGGGGGGGGGCGCGACGTTATAAAGTGATTTTTTCATATTTACGTTTAATGTAAGTGAGAAATATATAATGGGATTGAGAGGGCTATGATGTTTACATTTACTTTGGTTACAGAACTTAATGAAATGTGGAATGAATGGAGGGAGAGAGAATAGTTTCAATTTCAGTTTATATTTGATTTTTCTGAAGGTTACAACAGTTTGGAGGAACTGCAGAGTGATTAGCTACCTCTAATAAGTGTGTTATAGTTTATTAGGCTATCAATCTATAAACTAAACCTTTGAAAAAGTTAATACGTTTATATTATGATATACTGTTATTAATCTCCTAATTTTCCCGGACAATATCCTTGATTTTTGCACTTAATGCACTGTCCGGAAGTACTTTTTTTGTGTTTAACATTTTAAGAATTGTGAGGCGTAAAATGTCATTAAAGAAAATCATAATGCACTGGGAAACAATGGTTCATGAAATTACAATTCAAACTTAAGTGTCTCTTTCTTTCACTGAGTTTCCATAAAATTACGAGAAAAAATAATGTAAATATACATCTTAAAAAAAATTGCTTTCATATTTTTTTTTTTCATAAATTCTGATAGAATTATTGCTGGAGAATTAGAAAACTACTTTATAAGCAACTGAACAGTTTTATGATTAATTCGAGCATTCAGTTTCTAAGTAAAATTAAGATAACGGTATCTGCTTTTTTTATTCACAATTTACTACTTTTTAAGTTCTGCTAATAATCATTCTTCCACTATGCACAATAAATTCAGACACGGGTAGTTCATTTTACCTTAAGTTTGTGTAATTTAAAACAAAAATAATAAACAAATTAAGTAAATTAACTTTCACTCGAAATCTTTTCTATCTGAGATGGGATTACGGCACAAATTAGGCATTTGTAATACATTCTTTGATACCATGTTTTCAAATTCCAACCTTTACATTTCAAAATCACTCCTACCATCTTCTCCAGTAACTACTTTAATTACAACTATCAAAGAAAAAATTTTAATCCGTGATTTTATTCATTGCAAAATGTTAGATTGCATCACTGTAAAACAGTGCTTCTCAACTTCAGACACACTTTTATATTCCCTGCGGCACATTAAACCCTGTTCTAAAATCCCGCGGCACCTCAAACTTTTTCAATGCATTTATTGCTACAATGGAACACCTATCATTTTGAAGAACACCTATCATTTGCAAATAAACATTTAAAGATACTCTGAAATATTTTTTAAGTTAATTTGAATGTGAATAAATACATTTTTTAATCTTCATTGTTACAACGAATCAGAAGGTAGTTCATACTTCGGTTTGGCCATATTACTTGATGTCGAGAATTTATTCTAGATTAGAGCTTTTCGGTAAATGTCAAGTTAAATGTTAATTATGGATGTGCACTCAAAATTTTCTCGCGGCACACAGGTTGAGAAGCACTGTTGTATAACAATCAATCATCTCTAAAACAATTCAAAAAACGTCGAGTCATATTCGTGATTTCCATAGTCACGTTTTGAAAATTTATTTTTTTCTTGAGACTTTTTCAAGGTTTTTTTTTTTTCCTTTCCAATTGATAAACTTTTGTAAAGAATCCTGTTTTTATTACATTTAAAAACAGCAGTTTTGTTTAACTTCAAAATTTAATTCTCAATTCATATTCTCTCGAAAATTATATCTTTCTTTTCAACAAACGCTTTCTGAAATATTACTACTTCAATTAATTCTTCGTTGGTAATCAGGCATGACTTCTGTCTTTCTTTTTGTCTTCACCCCAGCGAAGTAAATATTACAACCTCTTGTCTCATAATTATCATCTCTATGTAAACAAACGGTTTTACGATAAGGGCCTCAATGAAGGCAGGACAAGACTTCCTGACGACATCAAACCCAAGTAGATGCTTCAGTTAAAATGAGAAAAGATTTGTCATTAAATCTAAAGAAAAACGAGATTACTGTATATAATCTTTGCTTCAATTTTTAATATTACACTCAACAAAATTGTGATCTGCAAATAAATTCTAATTTCCCGTAACAATAAATATTTAATTTAGTTATATGTCTACTTACAATCTTAATAAGAACAAACTTTAATGATCATCCATAAGATGGCAGATTAATTGTAATTTAGAGAGCCTCTTCTTCCCTAAGAATTCTAGAATCCTTTATTAAATAATGTAGTGAAATATAATATACAGTAATTAGTAATTTCACCAAACTTTTTTATGTTAATTTTGAAGTGGTAAAACAAAGTGTATCTTCGCAAGGCAAAAAAGCGAAATGGTAGAAATTCCTTGAAGGTGAGGCAACCTCCAACAACAGTACTCAATTAGTAGTTGAGCATCTGCTGTTTTCAGTGGGTGGAACCGATTCACTTACAAAATGTCACGTGCAAATAGCAACAGCGAATCTTAAGAGGGACGCAAAAATATTTCCCCATGATTTTTTGTAATTTTTTATTTTTTTTAATCGCCAATACTATTTTAAGCATTTGCAAATACTAGAGAGAAGACTTTTGTAATGGGAAGCAAAATCCGTTCAGTAGACGATGAAAGTTTCTTTATGTCTTTATGAAAGTTTCTGTACGATTTCTTTTGTGTATGAATTAAACCTTTTTTTTATCTCGTATCATTAAAAAAACAAAAATAATGATGAATTTTCATATTCATTTCCTATGACTAATACATATACAGTTTGCACTGACAGATGACCTTTAATTTCTACAAAACATCTGAACTCGTCTGGTGGTTTGTTTTTTGTTACTTAGTTGCTCATTTTATAACAGAGGAAACAGAATAAAATTAAGAAGTATTACGAATACTGCAGAAATACAGAATTAAAAGGACTTGAAAGTATATTTCGACATCTCGGAAATGAAATTTTTCTACACAAAGAAACGGATAAGTTTTTAATTGTATTTATCATTCAAACAGTTAAGCTTCAGAATGAAAATTGGAGCAAATATATCTCGAGATATCTGTCTTTTAAAGAGATTAAGTTCAATAATTTACATCTTCGAAATTTAAATTCTGTGATCAAAAAAAAAAAAAAAAAATGAATTCAAACTGAAATATCATTATCATACTTTTGAATGATTTACAACCTATTCTCTACAATGACAACAAATATCTTCCATAAAAACAATATTTCAACGTTAATAAATATTACCATAAATTCTATTTTTTTTTTTTTTTTCACATTTGGATGATGAACTAATAACTGTAGTAACTAAATTTAATTTATTTTGTTTTGTTTTTTATTTTAAAAAACGGAACCATTTTAAAACCAGTTTTTCTTATCTTCTGAACTGTAAATGAATGAATATAACTAAAATGAAAGTAAATGAGCGTGTATAGAAACTTAATTCAAAATAAAATATCATAACTTCGACACAATATTTTGAAGGATATTATAGAAAGTAATATATATCCAAATCGTGAAAGAACGGAAATAGGGGAGTTTAACGGAAACAAGCATATCCCCCAGTATGAACAAAATCAATTATTTTTGTTCCAATAAATTTATTTCTCCAACAAGAAATGAAGAAATTTTAAGGTATGTTCAAAATATTTGCCTCCAGCCTTCTTGTCAGGCTTTCATGTTCCAATATATTCTTTGGTACGTCAAAGGTGTCCATCATGAAATCTTGCAACAAGTTCTGGTAGAAAGGCTTCCTAAATTTAGATTCCTAAAATATCCTTTAGGCTCAAAAATCATGAAGTATTTTATTCAGGCTACTTATCAAATTGAAGCGCTTTTAGATTTTAAGATTTAAATTTGATTGAAGAAATTATTACTAGGAATGTAGGAACTTCTGTGTCAAGACTAATGAATTAATTCATATATATATATATATATATATATATATATATATAAGTTTTATTATCGTCTTAGCACTGTACTACACGAAAACAAAGCATTTAATAATTCTATCAGGAAGAATTTCGGAATAACAAACATTTCACAAATAGCAAAATTCATAATTTTGCAAAAATAAAATAAAAAATAATGAGTTTAATTATAGGTTTGTTTTTTTGTTTACTATGGACTCTTAACCAACTGACTTAAAATTTATTAGGCTGGCGTATTTCACTTGCAGTTAAGTTTTCTCACTGCCAGATAGATTTCAGGCCATGTTAAGTCGGAGAGGAGGACTTTCTCATTTTGCTAGAATATGAAAACTATATATCTTTCAAACTGACTTGGTATGTTGTTCACAAATGTCTAATGAAATAATCTCCACAGTTATGCACCTGATGAAAACTGTAGATTATTTCACTAGTGAACAGCATACTGAGTCAGTTTGAAAGATATATAGTTTTGATATGCTAGTATAATGAGAAAGTCCTTCTTTCTGACTTAACATACATAGTAAGCATTTCTGTTGGAATTTTATTAGGTTTCAACAATAATTAAATTCAGAATTCAATAATAATTATCGCTCTTGACTTTTTACTTTTTAGTATCTTATTTTACCTATCTTCATAAAAAAAGTTAGGCACATAAAATCACTATTGTGTGTATGTGTACCCTCACCCCATAATTTCTGAACCAGTGAAATGATCTTACTAAAGCTTGACGTGTAAATTTATGGACAGGAGACAATCGAATTTTATATTTGAAATGTTCTCCTTGACGATTCTGTAAAAGAAATTTTCGCGTGAAGATGACAAAAAAAAAAAAAATCCAGTGGAAAAGCATTAGACGCGAAATAATTAACTTTCACTAAAGTTAAACAATAAATTTCTATCGATATTACAGTAATATGTATGTAATATATTATGAAGACGTTTCGCAGTTAAGATAATAAACAACGACTGCGTGGGCGATTCCCGTCATATTCCACTAGAGTTCGTATCAAATAAGGTCTCTGTCCTTAATCTATCTAAAACGTAAACAGTTCTCAAAGGGCAGACTTATCTTGAACCGCGGATTAATCTACCACGAAGCGAGGAGGGGGGAAAAAAACAACACACAGCAGACTTACATCATTTTTATCATTTTTTTTCTCTCAATCTCCAAGAGATAGTAGGCGTGTCGTTTAAGAAAGTCACCAAGTCTGATACTACACTGCTGTTGTTAATCAAATCATTTATCTTTTAAATGTTTCCTGGTCTTAAGTAATCAATGATAATTTTGCTTTAAATCAGAAGGTAATTAATTAATTTATTTTTCAGAGTTTGGGGAAAAAAATTTAGTCATTCTTAATTGTAAAAATAATCTCTCTCATTTACTCAAATAATAAATACAGAACACATTTCTAATTGAATTAAATTCTAATCAAAAATAATCGTATTCATCTTTCAATAGTCTGCAATATGTCTTAATTCTACATAGTCTTTGATTTTAAACAAAGACTGGAAGAAACAACAGTTGGACGAACGAAGGCCATTTGTAATTGTTGAATTTCTCATACAGACAAGACCACATCGGAAAAAGTCGAATAGAAAATAATTCTGATGAAACCAAATCAAACATCAAAAATATTAAAAAGGAAGGTTTTAAACAATTCTGCAGTTCATCTTTCAGTCTATGATAATTACTTGATATGTCAAAGCTTCGATCGCTCGATGATTGCAGTAATGTGGATTTGCTGTTTTATATGACTCTGTAAGGAAATACAATTCAAAATAGGATATTTCGTTTGATGCAGAATTAAAGAGGATTTTTCTTCTTCGGTTTGAAGATTCTATTTAATTTCCTGTCTCGGAAGCAAACCGTTATTTCAGTAACAAGCACTAAAGAAGGTAAAGTAAATGCAAAGGTGGAAGCAGACAGACATAAAAGAGACTCGGTATTTTTATTAGACTGTTCTTTCTCAACGAAAGAAATCACCCACTGCGGTCCTGAATTACACAACTCCGCCATCTGGAATAGATTGCGAAATCAATTCCATCACATGAAAAGACGGGGCGAATGATTCATATCGCCTTCCGCACAGTTTTAAAGGAAAATCCTAGTCGAATCAAAATATCAGACCAAGAAGTCAGTAAGAAAAAAGAAATACGGCGAATATTTTGTTGTTTACTTTCTCACGTCACAGAGCGCTTCTGGAACCTTCCTAAGGCTATAACAACCAAATACGTAGTTAGTTACTAAACAAATGCTATCAAAACTTTATCACCACTTAAGAAACAGTAACTGCAATTTAAAGCTTTGTTTTATATACACATAAATAAATATTTCACTTTTAATGTCAAGATGACTCATTTTATAGACTGACAGAAAAAAAAGAAGAGTATCATGAAGGAGTAATTGCAGAACGATGAAATCTGAAGAAAGTCGTGTATATGGGTAAAGTTTATGATCACAGACAAAACGTCATACGAGTGCCATATCTCACCACAGAGGGCAGCAAAAATCATACGCTTTGGTATCATTTGAGCGCCTGTGGGCAACAGAGAAACAATTATCAGTGCGTTCTTGGAACATGTGTATCATTGCCTGGAAGAGGGAATCGTGTCGCATTCGCACAGTTATCGGAATTTAAGCGGGGTCGAATAGTGGAACAGCGGGAAGCAGGATGGTCGTTCTGCTAAAATGAGGAAAGGGATGGACGAGATGTGTCTATTAGTACAGCGGAATTGGCGAAGGTAAGAGACGGCAGATGTACACAAGCGGAGACCCAGTTACGGACAGCAAGACGTACGACTGCACGCGAAATACAGTACATCTGCAGATGGCTGTGACGGCCACAATGACCCACCAAGGACGTTCTTTCGAACAATCCGCAATCCTCTCTTGAAAATAGAACTACATACAGCTAGTCATTTGGCGCGACTACAACTCAGTTTTCGTCACTGTCGTGCACGCCTGCAGTGGTGCCAAGAAAAGGCTGGTTGGAGGGAAGAATGAAGGTCTGTAATTTTCAGTAATGGTAGCCGTTTCTGTCTGTGGATGGTAGTGTGTGTGTCCGACGGAAATTGGAAAGAGGCAACTTGCAGCGCGTATTTGGCCGAGATACACGGACCCACTCTTAGTGTTCTGGTGTGGGCAGCTGTAGTCTATAATGGTAGTACATGTCCGGTGTTCGTGGAAGGGGCATTGACTGCCACTTCATACGTCCAGAACATCATTCATCAGTTTTGCGTGACTTAGGGGATGTGTTATTCCAGCAGGACAACGCACGTCCACATGCAGCTCTTATGACTCGCCGTGAGCTACAGCATGTCCGTTAACTACCGTGATCAGCACAGTCAACTGATCTCTTTGTGATCGAGCTTGCCTGGGACTGGATGGGACGATGTGTTTCTTGTATCCAGCCATCGGCTATGACCTCGTCGGTTTAACCTGCAGGTTGAACTGACTTGGAGTAACATTACTAACAGGATATTTAACATCTTTACGATCTTATGTATGCCCAGAATGCAGGCTTCCATTCGACAGGAGGTGATTATATCTGATAGTAGTGCGGGTTCAATGTCACACATCGGACCCTCTGCAACGCTTATGCTATGGCATATTATGTTCTGTTGTGATATCACCAACACGACCAACTTTACTCACCAACACGACCTTCCTTGCCAAATTTCAGCTTTTGCCTTTACTCCTTCTGGATGTTGCGTTTTCATTTTTTGTCAGTGTATATCAGCTCTCAATCACTGCCACAGATGACTTAAACTTCTAACAGCATCAGTAACGCAACATTTCGGTAGAAAAATAATTAAAATAGAAACATTCTCAAAACTTCAGACCAAAAAAAAAAAAAAGTATGCAATCTCTTTAGCATAAAAATAACTTAAGAAAACATGAAAATCTCAATCTACACCGACTTGAAAAATACGAGATTTGCAACAAGAAAAGTTACTCAACTAATTTTCAAGAAAGCGGGATAGTCATTTCCAAAGACGTACGTAAAACTGAAAGTGTAGCTAAATTCCATAATCCTAAATCCTGCAACTACTGTCGGAATTTTACATGAGCCGAAAGAATGTCCCAGCAGAATTCAAATGTAAATTGCGCGATCATTCAAAATATCATACGTCATAATTCAGTGAGTGAATTATTAACATACATTTGTATTTCAATAAATCTGAAGAGAATTTTGGAGAATGTTAAACATGTGCAGTATGTGAGGGATGTAGAAAAATGTGCAGAGCTATCATTTACGTGGTCAACGTATTGAACAAATATTCCCCTTATGCAAGCCATTTCACTGTTATACTATGAGTAACTTTTCACTTTTGCCTTTTACTGCTAGCAATCCAATTTCTTTACTGTTATCATATCCACAATATCTCATTACATTATTTACTCACTAAGAAAATTGTAATGCCGAGATTATTGTTATAACTATTATTTATTTATCAGAAATTAGTATTTCTATTATTTATTGATTGGGTCAAAATAACTTATTTAATTACGGATGAAATTAAGGTGGTAAAAATAATCTCAAATTAAAATCTCATTTCTTCTATTTATTACGAATATGAATTTTAATATTAAAATCTTTCCTATATAATAATTGCTACAGCGATTACATATTTTAAGACGCTGGCCTAATAAAAATATTACGGTGGCGTTGGCAGCGCAAGGACCTGGGTTCAGTTCTCATGTGGGTTTCGATCCGCGCTGGGTAGGTTTTCTCAGGGTTCTGCCGTTTCCCCTGCACTACTTCCACTATTAATTCTCTCCGTCTGTCCTTGGGGATAGCACAGTTACCAACGATCGCGATGCTCGGCTTCCCTGCCATCACACATAGTGGCGTTGATAATGCTTATTAATTCTAATTAATCTACATTAATTAAATTCTAATTAATCTAATGGCATGCAACTTTCTAATTCTCCCCCCCCCCCCAATTTCAAATCCGTTAATTAGATTAGATAAAGTTATGGCAGGACTTCGCAGATTTAATATTGTCTGATATAAATAACAAAGAAGCTGAGCAGCACAGATCAGAAAGCACCACTTTCTATATAGAAAATAAAGCAAAATTCAACAATACCTGCATTATTCCGGAAAAAGAATAATATCTCGAAACTTTTCCATTATATGAGTGTGGTGAACTACTATTTACAATTGAGACCTAACACACTTAAAAAAAAAAAAAAAAAAAAAAAATCATATATTTTAAGTGTGTTAGATCCCAATTGTAAATATCTCGAAACTTTTTCGAATATATGCAGAACTTGTTTTCCATTTCTGTTATTAGTTATATTTAATATTACCGTTATTACCGGTAATGTTTATCTAATAAAATAAATAAAAAAAAGAAAAAAAGATCAATCATCACTGATGATCACCAACACTTTTAGATGCAAAGAAAAGTTAATGTTTACGACAAGAAAGAAATCTTGGCTTATCTTTAGAATTCAATTGCCATGATAACTGAGAAACCAAGAAAATAATGTCACGGAAACAATAAAGCATCATAGTAGCGAAAAAAATTCTATTAAGTTCGGTTTAAGCTCGAATCGTCAAATTTCATCTGGAAACGTTCAAGCAGCGTTAGATAATAGGAGTGACATTCAGTGGCCCCAGAAATCGGAAGTGTTTCGAAATTTTTCTCTCCCCTAAATTATAATTTAATGATGCGAGGACAGTTGAAGAGATTAATGAAGAAAATAAAAATAATCACAGTCGTGGAACTGCTGGAGCATGTATCTGTAAAGTTAACCTAGATGGGAAGATGTCACTGATATCAATCAACAAAACAGTGGCATATTTCTATCTTGATTTCATTAGTTAAGAGTCATCAGTTAATTAAAAATATTAAAAACATTAAACAAGATTTAATCATACGACCAGGTTTCGAACCAGGCTTACCGGCCGTTTACAAATAGAAAATCAGCATGGTACAGGCTGCTTATAACAGAAATTCAAACAATGACGGGTTTGTGATTGGATGGGCTGATTTTCTGGTGGACTTCCATGGCGGAGAGAGGAAACTGGCAACATAACTTGCAAGGCATTCTACCACAAGGGGGCCTCGAGGGACCATTGATGTGACAACGATGATTAATTTTATTTTATATATTAATAATAAAAATAATAAAATCGGGGGAGGGGTACTCTAGAGGAGATCCCGACAAGCCATTAGGGATCACTATTAATGAGATCTTTATCTTTGAAAGGAAACTCAAATTGATAAATGGATCTGACAGAAAGTCTTTATAAGAAGTGGAGATAAGTTAATATACAGCTTTCAGTTTCCTCTCTCTGTCTCCGTGAGCAGCCTGTACCATGCTCATTTTGTACTTGTAAACGGCTGGCGAGTCCCGTTCGAAACCTGGTCGTATGATTAAATCTTTTTAAAGTTTTTTCATATTTTAAACAGTTTGTGTGTCTGGCATTTTTAAAACTATTGTAGTCCTCAGGTAACTTTCTTTTTAAATTGTCATTTGGAAAGCTACCAACTTTTATTTTGAAACGGCTTTTCGCAAGTGACGACATATTATGAAATTCTTTCAAAATGCATTGGATTTTCATCATTTCTAAGTAGAAATTTTTCATTTAATATATTCTGACGTCCAATAAACAAACTGAAGAGCACTTTACGTAATTATAAGAAATATAACGCAATACTGAGAAACTACTCCGACTACATGAAGCTCAAAAATTTAAGTTCGTCGAAACCGCTTTTTAAAAGATCCTAGTACATTATAATTAATTCTATTCGAAATCGTGAATTAACTGAAAGATACTGAAGTTATTTGAAAGTTTATTAAAAAAAAAAATGCCTGCTAATAAGATAAAACCCTAATCAGTCTGATGTAATTCTGCTTGGTTAATTGGATTTTATAATGCAAGAGCTACAATGACTATGATTTACTAATACGGAATGTAATCGGAAAAATAAATAATCAGAAAGTTCTCGAAATTTCAAAGTGACTTACACTAATTGATTTCACAACGATTTCTGTCATGAGACAAAGCAAAATAACATCTCTAACGGGTGCTAGTCAAGTGAAAGTGCACAGCAAGAAAAACAAAACTTGATCTTTCTTCAACAAACATCAGACCATAATTCAAAGTCTCAAACCACGGATCGATCTGAAACATATGTTGTTATCAACCTACTGAACAATTAACGTATCTAAAAATTTCATGGTTGAAGTAAATTAGGCTCAGTTTCCGAAATGACATTTAACAAAAGCATCAAAGCATCTCAAATCTGGCCCTGCTTGTAGCCTTCCTAGTTTGGAACAGTTTTGCAGTTTCTGAACATACACTGTGATGCCACTTTATTAGGTACACCAATCTAGTAACGTGTGGAGCCTTCTTTGGCTTTCAAAACTGCCTGAATTCATCTAGGCATGGATTCCACAAGATGCTGGTAACACTGTATAGGAATGATGGACCATGTAGACATAAGTGCATTACGCTATTCCTGGAGATTCGACAGAGATCGGGACTTGTAGGGAACAGCCCTTTTAAGCTCATCCCAAAGATGTTCAATAGGGTTGAGATCCGGAGACAGAGAGGGCTAATGTAGCAAATGAACGTCATGTCATGTCCATGGAATCATTCCTAGTGATACGGGCTTTGTGTGTAGACTCATTATCCTGCTGGAAGTAACCATCTGATTAAGAAAACACTATCAACAAAAATGGATGCACTTTGTCAGCAACGATGTTTTCAGACGTGAATCTATTGATATCAAGAGACCCAACGTGTGCCAGGAAGACATTTCCCAAACCAATTCACCGCCTTCACCAGCTTGCACAATTGTCTCCAGACTTGCGACATGGATTCATACAGTTTTCGCCAAATTCTGAGCCTTACATCAGTACGCTGCAACAGGAATTTCAACTCGTCAGACCAAGCAACGTTTTTCCAATGCTCGATGGTCCACTGCTTGTGTTGCTGTGCCCACAGGGAGTGTGCTCTCTTGTTCGTCATTGATAATAATGGTGCCAGACGTGGCAGTCGGCTGTTGTAGCCCATTCGCGAATGTGCGCCTATTCATCCGTACGATATGTTGTTCTGGACACTGAGGTTGAATTCTGACGTGATTTGCGACATTGTGGCCAGTCTGTTTGTTTGTACAATTCTAGACATCTTCCTCTGACCTCACTCATTAACAATAGATTTTCGTCCAGACGAATGCCGCTGACTGGATATTTTCTGTTCATTGCACCATTCTCGATCCACCCTTGAAATTGTGGTGCGTGAAAAGTTTAGGAGAAATGCCGTTTCCGATATGATTCGTCCAGGACGTCTTGCACCTACTATCATGCCAAATTCAAAGTCCGTTAGATCACTCGTTTTCCCCATTTCTCTGGTTTGTAACAGATAGTAGAAAGGTGTTCTACTATATTTACATCAAAAACTGAGATAATGTAACGTCATGGAACACTCCGTTTCTGTGCATAGCGGGGGTGTACCTAATAAACTAGCATCGCAGTGTATATTAGATTCCTTTTATTGTTAGCAATAAATAAAGGGAATATAGTTTACTAAATTTTTTGTTTATACCACAAATATACGTCCCGTCAACAATGACGGGATAACAATGCGACGGCTTTTAGTTGAGATTGAATATTTGCCCATCGTTTGTAATTTCTTCATTCATGTCTAGAAATGTGACGACTCTTCAGTTCGTGGCTAAGGGGAGCTTCTGCATCTAATGCTGGTCTGGCCTAAAAAAATTAACATTGAAATTTAAATTTTAATCTGATAGGCTAAAATTAATGAGGTTTTTTTTTTTTTTAATTGACTATTCTCTCATTGCGTCACACACAGAGAGGGAGTGATAAAGAGATATTTAACAATAATTAGAATGAAGTCCCCGTGGCCTAATGGATAAGACGACTGACTTTGGACGAGAAGGTTGCAGGTTCGATTCCCGTCGCGAAAGTTTCATTGTAGAAATTATTTTTTTTTCACAGGAAATTAAAATAATTTTTCAAACGCAGAGAAAGTGTATTGCGCACAGACAGATATGGAAAACTAAATAATATACAGTGAAACCTCCGAATAGCGGACAGTCACGGGACCGGAAGTTTCGTCCGTTATTGGGAGGTGTCCGCTATTGGGGAGGACTATCTTTTTTTCATTTTTTAGCTTACAGCATGTCATTTAATGAAAAATTACGTACAATCTTAAATTTCTACAATTAACATTGCCCTATGAGAAAATATGAACAATTGCAAACTGTTTACTATTTTCCTTTTTAAATGAATGCTAATCCATTAGTCTTACTTAAAATAATAACAAAATTAATTACAGTATTAATTTTGTCATTATTTTAAGTAAGACAACGGATTAGAAAATTAATTTTATTAACTAAAGTAAGCAGTTAACAGAGTTTGACATTTCTTTTTTGCATTGAAAACATGTTTCTCAATATGAATATTGAAATCGTTTAACTTTGCAAGGCCTTCAGAGTCCACTTTGCTTCCAACGCCTTTTCTTGCAATAATGGCCCACTAATGGGAATGTTTTTTTGCTCGTGCAGCGCAAAACCAATCGAAGACAATAGAGTAGATCGCACTTGTCTCCGTTTCCGAACTTTGATGTGTTTGGAGTTTTCGTTGGAGTTCGTGATCCATAATTTCAAAATTTCCTCTGGACGCTACGTATTACTGTAGCCTGATTCTATTGCTTTTGAAAAGCAACACAAGCTCGTTCATTTTCTGTAGAATGTTGTCCGTTATTGGGAGTGTCCGCTAATCGGAGGTCAATACATGGAAACGTCTATATTAAGGGACTGGGGATTGCAAAATTGTCCGCTATTGAGGGGTGTCCGCTTTTCGGGAGTGTCCGTTAGTGGAGGTTTCACTGTATATATTAAGGACAAGCTTATTTTTAAATTACTGTAATTTGTACACGGGGTATAAATATATATATAGGGTCGAAATCATGTGAGTTTGAGGCCGATGAAAATGACGCCCTAATTAAGAATAACATTAAGTAGCAAATCTTTATGATAAGTAGTGGAATTTAGTATATTTTGATAAGTACTTTAACGACGAAAGTTTGTTTGCTTATTTAAGCCGAGCCACACAACTCTTTAAGCATCAAAACAAAAAAACTTATCATATTTTTAACAATAGATTTCATTGATTTCTTTCATTGTAAACATTTCTATCAACCCTGTGTAGGTGCATTACAACATTAGCAGAGAAAAGCAATCCATTATTGACATCGTTAGGGAAGAATCGGATTTCGTTAACAAGAACACAAATGGAAAGAGGGAAAAAAAGGGGAGAAGGGAGGGTTAATCAAGAGCGAAGGAGGTTTGAAAACAGAAGTTGGTCATGACTCTTCACTTGAATCCTTCTTCTCGTCTCGATTTCTTGAGAAGCTAAATCCTCTTCAAAGAGAACGGATAAAAACGCACTCAAGATAAGAGACCCAGAAAGCCGCAAATCTGATTTACTCTCATTCTGACTGCAAAGATTTCAATTTCGAAAACGATTTGGGAAAGCAATCAAGTCCAAACCAGAGAAAATGGCTTGTCCTGTCATTTCATTCTTGACGGGGAAAAATTATATTTTACAAGATTAAAAATAAATTCAGAACACCAAATAGAAACAAATGATAAATAACAATAATAATCGATTAGTAATGAGAAATTTTACTTTCTCCAAATAATAATAAATCATATTAAATATTCATGTCACGATTTTAACGGAAATTCACGTTGTAGTCCTAAATAAATTTGGACCGTTGTTTTTTTTTTATTTTTTGAATGATGTCTGTTCTTAAGAATTTTGTGGGCGCGGTAACTCGGGAAATAAAGTAACTGATCCACACCAAAAATTCATATTTAAGAGCTTATTGTTAATACCTAGATCTGATCAGATTTTTGTGTATATATACTCCCTTTTAATGAGTCATTTTATATAAGGGTTAAAACTACAACATTAAAAAAAAATGCACTGATCAAGATCAAACTTTAAATTTGAGTGTTAGATGTTAATGATTAATCCTGATAAGATTTTGATATTTGTAGCCGCTATTAATGGACTACTTCGCAATATGAACCAAATATTACGTCTTTAAGTAACTCAAAGAATAATAGATTACTTTATATCGAACTTTGGTAAAATTGTATACATGTGATTAGATTTTGAGTTTCCATAAACTCAGCTTAAAGTACTATGTTCTTAATAAATTCAAAGAATTTTGCACTCACGGATATCAAATTTGAATTTAAAAACCTATTTTTGTTGTTACTTCTCTTCAAATTTCTGTGTTTACATTAGGGCCTGTGTAGAAAGTGGATCCTGATCCTCAGTATTTACTGATCAACTTCGGATAATATAGGGTGTCTCAAAATAATATACTAACACTTCGATAGTTAGTACATCAAAGTGTTAGTACATTTTTTTGAGACACCCTATAGTATGGCCTTATATTTAAAGAAAAATACAATGATCTACATACATCAAATTTCATATTCAAAAGTCTACTTTTACTTTGTACTTCACTTCAGAGTTTGGTGTTTGGTGACCAACTTTGGCGAATGTAGGGAATGGGCCAAAAATATTGTACCCTAAAATCAGTGCAACTCAAGGTTTTTTTTAAGTCGCGGAACCCTTTCCACATCCCAAATTTTATGCGGCATGTTATTTTTTTTTTTTTTTTTTTTTAAATTCATTACAAGTATTGCATTTGTTTCAAAATAAAATGCGTATCAGTGAAAAATATTACAGTAGAACCTCATTATAACGGACGTCGCTTATAACGGACAGTTTTAAAAAAAAATTAAATTAGAATGCCTTTAGAGTCGAGCTGATACTCTGGGACGGCCGTTTCGAGCTTATTTTGTTCTTGTTTTTTATTTTCTTGATTTTAGTCTTTGAGGGGGTCAGAGTTTCCATCATGTATTTTTTTAAAAAATTGTAATAATAAAACAGGATGCAAATGAAAATATGTTTGCATATTATGAATACTTACGGCACCTCCGTTAGTTATTAACTGAAGAAATAAGCAGCAAACAAACCCAGCAGAAAATAAATTATTTTTCAAACCAAAGAATGTAAGCAATCAACATGAACCAGGACTTTCTTGTTCTAAAGATTAATGCAGTGTATACATATATACCGGTACAGCTTTTTGAATTCAACCTACTATGTTGAAGGCTGTTTTTTATTTGATGTATAATAAACACTTTGTATAGTTAACTATTGTACTTTCATTGATGTATATCCTGCTGCATTACACCCCTATAAGAATTATTTGTTATAAACCGGACTTTCATTAAAACGGACAACCTTCAGCCCCTATTAGTCCGTTGTAATGAGGTTCTACTGTATTTAGCTCCGTGAAAAAAACAAAAATTTAGCTCCGGGTCGAGCAAAGATGTGAACGATTGGTAAAAAAGGTATTATTGCCGAGCCAAAGGACATAGTGTGTAAGAAGTTAGGGTCTCCAGCAGTGGCGTACATCGCAGTCCACCGATAATCGTCGCCAGAACTGAAAGACTGTGCTCACCAATTGGGATCGCCGCAGTGTCATGCACTGTGAGAGCAAACTGCTTTGCAATGAGGCAGGAATTGCTCCAGTCAGTCAATGCAGATCTACAATAAGCTGTTTCGGAACTAACACTCAAGAAGGAAACTGCACGCCGTAGACATCCGGAACAGAGTACCTCGGAAGAGACCCATGTTAACAGTTATCCACAAGGCTGCCCACCAGGTGCACCCGTTTATGGCTCTAGTATTTCACGACGCAGATGGCCATTTTCAACAGGACAACGCACCCTGTCACTGCTCGATTGGTCTCCAATTGGTTCAGTGAACATGACTCTTGATTTTCACTTTCTTCATTGGCTGGCTCGGTCACCTGATCTCAACCACATCGAGCATTTGTGGGACGAGGTGGAAAGCCTAGAAACGCCACCATCCAATGTGAACCAACTAAGGGCTGCTCTTCTGTCAGCATGGCAACGGTTCCAACACCTTGTAAAATCTATGTCTAGAAGAATTTCGGCTGTGATCAAAACTAGAGGACTAATTCGTTATTAGTATGGTGTCTAATAAAGTGGCCACTCACTGCATTTCTATTTTAGAGCACATATACTGTAAGGTATGGGTGACTATATTTCGGTTTATCTACATTACTACTAAGAGCTATTTTGTTAGGAGCCAAAGGTTTTTGAATAAAACATTTCTATTTTCTGAAACTATAGTTCTTAAGCATGGAGAAATTTTACTAAGCTATTCTATTTCCAATGCTATTTTATTTTTTCAGAATATGAATCTAAAGGCTATGAAACTAAAAACGAAAACGATACGACATTACATCTGCACGATATTACATCTAATAATAATAATAATAAAGTTTTTTAAGTGAACTATTTATTTATTTTTTTTTCCTCATAGAGAAATTTTATTTGGGGTTGGCCGTAGCAACATGTTAATTCGGTAATAATCCGCAAAATGTTTTCAACAAATAAATAAAAAAATGATTTATATTGTATACGAAATCATTGCGACCCCATACACGTTTCATTTTCGGAGACAGAAAGTGACCGTAGATCGGAACTCGTAATTTTCTCCACTTTTACAAGTCGTAAGCTTTCCAATAAGATATCAGACGTCTGTCTTAACTTTTTAGTTTGAGTTATAGAGATGACAACGGACGGGTAGAACCTTCTTAAAAGCTCCCCCTCCCCACATTTTTATGTATGGGATCGTTTGGAATGATTTGGAAGGATTTTTGAAAAACAAAGAAAATGAAAAGAAAAGGATGTCCTAAAAAACCCGAATAAATGTCGAGCGAAAGATCCTTGAGGTTCATTGATTAGGGCTTCTTGCAGGGTCGGGACCATAATGCGATTGAATAATAGCGACTGAAGCTCCAAATTGAGTTAGTTAACAAACTTAACTTGTCAACAAAGAGACGAAAAAAAATGTTTTAATACAACGTCAGAGAACATAGTCGGATCACCTGAAGCTATTCCATCCCAAGGTCTCTGGAGTGGAATATCTTCAGCGGCTTCAAGTCAAGGTGGAATATCTTCAGGTGCTCAAAATTGGGGTGGGTTAAAATAATGTGAAGTTATTAGGATTAAATATGACATTCTTTTAACTATCGTAAATAATTTTTATAATCCTTAGAAATTAAGCTGGGGTGGAATATCTTCAAAGTGATCATCATAAATTAATCAATCTTAATTAATAGAAAACTTATGACTGCAGGAAAAGAGCGGATGGAAACCTTTAAATGCAGATCACTCATCGACACTTTGCTGCTGCGAGTCTTACTAATCTGTGTAATAAATAGTTTCGTCTGTTTACACCTAGTCGTCCTTTCCATTTCCTTTCTGTTGGTTGTGTCATGTTTTCTAAGGCTGATACTATCACAGCATTTTGTAGTGGCTAAGCCTTTGATTTTTAATGATAAGCATTTAATGCATTTCATCAATTCAGTTTTATAAGACCAAAGCAGTTTTCTACTAATTACACTATGTTCTATAACTTTGCGAATTACTTTTTTCTCAATCTGTCTTCATCAAATTGTTGCTATACGGTTCTGTCATTCCATCTACCGTGATTAATTTTCTTTAGATAGAACTAACTTTTGCACCTTTTTTTTTTTTTCAAATGTTTATTTTCAAGACTTTCCTTTGAACCCTGTAAAGGAAATGAAATAATGGCTTACAGTTAAAGAATCAGCGAATTAGATTTAGTAGAATACAACTGTACTAAAGAATATAATGAAAAGCTTTAATTAATTAATTATAATTAATAATGTGTGCAATAAAAGTTTTTAAAAGTCTTAAAATAGCCAACACACTTGAGTTTAAAATTGAAGACTATTTACAATTAAAAAAAAAGTCCAAACTAGTTTCCTCCCGTTAACAGGTCATCTTCAGTGAGTGAATCTTATGTCAGGAAATTACATAAAGATCACATTATCCCTGATAACCTTGCTACTTATATGAAAGATGTTGATCTCAAATTCCCAAGATTACGGATTTTATCGAAGGTACACAAAATTAAGGAAGATGACGGTTTGTATCCAGATAGACCTATTATTGTTTGTTCTGGCTCAGCAATCAAAGCTATATCGGACTACATTTTCCACAAAATGAAGGAACAAGTCATATTTTAGTGTTCCTAATAGTCAAAAATTCGTAAAAAAAATTGAGGAAGGCTACTCCGCAGGACGGTTATAGGTTGTTTTCTGTAGATGTAAAAACTTTATTCCCATCGATTACGTTCGAGGTCATCCAAAAAGCAATACAACATGTCTCTACAAGGTCATTTCTTCAGTGTAGTAATAAGCAAGACTTCAACAACCTTATTCCTTTAGTTCAGGCCCTTTTCAAAATGCAAATTTTTGAATATAATGAATGTTAGCACCAACAACATCAGGGATTGTTCATGGGCCTTTCAGCGTCGGCGTTGCTGGCTGAGTGGTCAAAGTTATTCATAGAAGACTCGGTTTTTACGATTTTGGATGAAGAAAAATTACATGTAATTACACGTAATATTTCCGATATGTAGATGACCTTGTCCTTTGCGCTGACAACAATAGCATCTCTAGAATATTCAACACTTTTGATGGTATCCATACTGCTATAAAATTCGACATTGAGTGAGTTTATGATCAAAAAGAGCAGTAACGTTTTTGAACACAAAAGTGACGGACGTAAATACGTTTTTCCAAACAGAAGTCTTCCGAAAAAAGACATTTTTTGGACATTACTCTAAATTATAATTCCTTTTGTCCTAGAAATTTCAAGATCATCATTATCAGTATGGCTATAAGAAGAGAATTTGTTCTTTTCAGCTCCTTAGATCTATTTAACAAAGAAGTGCAGAATATTCGTTCAACTGGATAATAACTATCCGAATGAGTTTATCAACAAACATACTGCGGCTATCATTTCCAAGATTTACAATAGTGAAGAGCTTCATAAATCTACCAACAAGCAATATATTACAATAGACTACCACTCTGATCTTTTTCCGTTATTACTAAAGTGCTCAAAGAACATAATATCATAGTGACAACAGCAAGTCGGAATACCACTACCAGCTTCTTTAATAAACACAAATTTGGACTCAATGAAAATAGAAGAACGAAAGTGGTTGTTTAATCGATACAGTGCTCTGGATGTAACCAGTTCTACATTCGGGAGACCGGCAGATCTTTAGGCGAACGATTGTCGGAGCATGTACGAGCCCTTCTAAATAAGGACTTAATTTACAACAAAGTGCAATATGTGAAAAAAACGAACCATACCTTTAACGTCCATGAACCAAAAGTTTTGGCACAAGAAAAATCCCACTTTAAGCGAAAATGTAAGGAATCTGTATTAATTGCATCATCAGACCAATGTATTAATGAATGTGTATCTGTTAATGATATTTATCAATATGGTTTCCGAAAAAAGTTAAGGGATTTTCAATTGTCAACACCCACATAACAAGGTACGCTTCTCCTCACAGCCTTCAATGTTTACAAACTTCGCTTAATATTTAAAAAATTCCGTATACTCTAAATTTGTAAACAAAATCATGTGCTTTTGGTTAATAGTGTTATGATCGGCGCCAGGATCGCAGTGTTCTCCGGTTATTAAAATTTCTTAATTTGTATCTTTTCGACAATTGGTTCTTTTGAAACATGCTTCCCATTGGTCAACTTTCCCTTAAAAGAGGCTGCGGTTGTTAGGAAGATTCATTCATTGAAGAATGACCCGTTAACGGGAGGAAAGTAGTTTGGACTTTTTTAATTGTAAACAGTTTTTAATTTTAAATTCAGTGTGTTGGCTATTTTAAGACTTTTTAAAAGCTCTACTTAATTATCAGGCAAAACTCATAAAGACATACGTAATCAACTTTACATTAATAATGGATGTAGGTAATTATTTCAACCTTCTTTGGTTAGGAAAACAACGCAGGGAAAAAACAAACAAACAAAACAAGCCATTTCTACTTTTTACCCTTAATTAGAGGTCCTTATGCAACATCCTTTAGGAAGTAAATCATGGCTGACAGTACAAATTATATCTCTTATTCATTGATCACAGTTTTTTTAAAGGAAAAAAAAAATCTATTACAAGGACAGTATTTACATTCTTATTTAGTTGTACAAAGCTAAAACTAGTGAAGCGATTTTATTAAAAAAAAATGCAGGCTATCATTATGAAGACGCATAGAAGATTAATAATAGACCAAATAACAAAGTATAAAACATTAAAATTTAAACGAAAGTATTCAGAAAAAGTTCAGCTGTTTTTTTCTAGCTGTTATATAAAGGTTCTTAATACTGATTTTATCTAAAATCAATGATAAATAACTTCACGTAACTTGACTGCTAATATACTAAGCTGTCGCAAGATCGAATGTAATACTACTGAGAATAACGAACTTTAAATAAACTAATAAAAGAAGCATTATTACATTCAATTTATGCAATAAGATAAAAGGATAAATGGGTCGATCTCACATAGGGGGTTGATGCAAGGAGCAAGCAGGGACGTAGTTCTTGGGATAGCAAATAAATGTATTCAATAAATTGCAAGGTCCTACCTTTTCAAGTAATTAAGCTATTATTTATTCTCGTAATATTAAGGTTTTCTCCTTAGTATCATCGTACTTAACGTTTGATTGAATCAGCATAGAATTTGTTAATTAATAACTTACAAAAGCGAATTAATTTAATTAACTTCCTTAAATAATAATAATAATAATACTTCAGTTTCTTTTATGTCCTTGTTCGGGGCCATTTATATGCTTTTAAATTTTATGAAAATGCAATCGTCGGATCATTAACTGCTTTTATTTTTAGCGAATAATGATTTTTCTCTCTAATTCTAAATTAGAAAGTTAGAGAATGAGTTCATGTCAAAATACAATTCAGAAGGTTTTCGAAAAGTACTCCTCAAAGCTGTTGTTAGCGATCGACGAAAGACCGGATTATTAAGAGTGAAGGACGCCAGTGTTCTGTGCGCAACAGAACTTGTTTATGTCAAAACTACAAAAGTCGATAGAAAAGGAGGGGAGACGAAAAAAAAAAGGAGAACGGGTCGATTTCTCCGTTAATTCGACTAAAATTGTACTTCTTCGTAACAAACCTTTCAAGGCTGGCCATTTATATTAATGTCAGGCTTTTCAGAGTTCTAGAAAAAAATATTTTTTTAGAATTCACTATTAAAATAATTAATTCTTTAATCATTAACTAAGGTTTTTTTTTTTTGTTTGTTTTTTCTTTACTTTGTTTCATTTCTTTTATTTATTTTTTTTTTTTTTGTTGCTTAAAATCAACTAAGTTTTGTTACTAGTTAAAAAGCTCCACTTAAATTAAGAATTTCTTTAGCATGTCCAGTAAAAACTAAATTGGATTATGATCATCGAAGTGATTATTTAAAATTTGAACTTAAACAACAATCTAACTTATCAACCGTATACTGGAAAAATATCTTTTTTGCCCGAGTTTCATTTGAACTTTGTTGAAAACCGAATTTTTGTATGGTAAAGTCTCAAATGAAATGGGATACCACTTTGAATCACAGTAGAAGACTGCATATTTTAAAAAAGCATTAATTTTAATCAAAATTGATAGAAAACTCTACATCATATCATTCATAAATTCATAAATGTATAGGTATCTTAGAAATCCCGAATACGTCTCGCTAGATTTATACATTGCCCGTCAAAACTTAAGAATGAAACATACGGTGAACTTTAGTTTCTAATAAGCCGTTCCGGCATGGCCGAGCAGTCTAGACGGCGGTCTGCCGTGAGGCCGATGTGTCAGAACCTGGGTTCGAATCCCGGCGTCGGCATGGATGTTACTTTCTCCTTCTCTGTTTCGTCCGTTTCTTCGGGTATAGCGTGAGCTGCCTCCTATGGCGTACCCTGGGCAGCGTTTCGACGGATAAATGCTCACATTTCTCGCCCCTTGTTGAGGCCAATAGTTTAAATATTAAGAGCCCGAATTGGCGAAAAAAAACAAAAGCACACTTACCTAAACTTCATGTGAACGGACAAATGTTGTTCATTCAAATAATCTATGAACACAAGCAAATGGGCGAATGAATACAAAATATTAATCAAGAATGTGGTCCCTTCTATCACTAATGCAAGCTTTTTAAGAAGATAAAACAAGGAAATAGGAAGGTATTAATTGCCATTGATAAATAAAAGCGTAACAGCCATCCGATTGCTCATATTAGAAAGACCAAATATCGGTGAGTTCGGAGAAAGAGTTAAGAGAGTAGCAGTAAGTGGCTTCTCATATAAGTAAATGGTATTGATACCGAATCTTATTCTTTACCATCCATTAAGATGAAATCTTCATTCACTGCACCAACAACCTTCATTTTTTTTTCTCATTCACCGCCCAGTTCGTTGGACTTACATTTTCGACCAAATCAGGGGACAGAAAGAACAGATTACTTTGCGGAATATCCCAGGTGTTGCCTAGGGTACACCAAAGGAGATGCTCAACCCCAAGTCAGATCTGGAAATCGATTCCAGATCCAAATGCAGCAGTTTAGTTGTCGAGACAAAAGTTTATACTATTAGTGATTTTAAGTCTCTCAACACTCCACTTAGAGGCTATAGGGTAAAGCGAGGAGAGATGACGCAGGTAGGAAAGTTGACGCGGTTTTCAGTTTACATTTCTAACACAGCGTGGTGATACTTAGGCAAAGTCGGATTGTACAGTGGTATGGAGTGTGCACATTGTCAAATTCTTCTACATTTTAGTGAATATTTGTGGATTCTGCGAGGGAATTTCTACGTCTACTCACCTTGGCAAGTGTCTGAATTTTCATATAATTGTTTTATTATTTTCACACAGCATATTTATCGCAGCGATAAAGGATTTTCTGCTGTTGGAAGCTGAAACTGGATTCTTGGCGGGATTGTATTCACAGTGCTTTAATGTTCGGCCATGTTTGTTGGGGAAAAATTAGGTGCCTTGTCTCTCTTATCGTTTTAGGAGAGATGACTCCTCATAATGTGAGGAGAGATGATGCAGTTTTGATTTTTCAAAATCAGGAACAATAATAACGATGAGACCTGAAAAGACCTGTCTTGCAAAAGATGGCTACAGGAAATCTTGTTCGCTGTATTCAAAACTATGTTCTTTATGTGGAAGATTGGGGAGAAAAAAAATAAAGAAATTTCATTAAGTTAATCAGAGGCAACACGAAAAAATAATTGTCTCCTGTTAGCCTTAAACTTTATTAATATAGTCTGATTAATTGATGTCAAACACACTTTCTATTCTTTTCAATTACCTGTCAAAAACGAGCAAACTACATTAATAATGTTTCAAAACTTTAATATCTGGCTTTTATATTTACTATACTTTAATTTTTTAATAAGGCTTCTCTCCTACTCATAGCGCGTCATCTCACCTACCGTATGAGAGATGGCAAAATATAGTATTTTTATAAAACGTTATTTTTTATATGTTTAAATGATGCAATGGATAACTTAGAATTTTTTTTTTTTTTTAGGAATTAATGTCTATAGAATGATTTGGCATAATTCATTCTCAAATGAATTCCAAAATTTTGGAAATATAAATTATTATCGAAATGCGCGTCATCTCGCTTTCCCCTATAGTGAAATACAACTTTACGGATAAGAGAAAGATTTCTGTAAATGTAACTATTATAAGTTCTGCTTTTTTTCTTGAGTTCTTAAAAAGAAAATCGACTGAAAATTCAAAGAAACTTAAGTTTTTTCGCTTAAAAATCATCATGGATGTCGTTTTAATATTTACTGTTTAAATAAATGACAATTCCATTTCAAAATTTAAAAAATACAAAGCTTTTTTATTTCCCACCAAGCACGGCAAGACATAAACACTATCATCACTATAGCAATCATTATTTTGGATACTAATTTATAAACTTATCATTCAGAATAAATAAAAAAAAATTGAATCATATTTCCCTTATAAAGATTCAGATCTGAAATAATAAATTTAATCACTTTGAAATTATATTGCCTTCCTTCATTAATCTGAAATTAATGAAAATAAAAAATAAAAAATCAAATGAAAGATCACATTAACATTTCCAAAAAAATTAACTCCTTTGTTTAGTTTTTAGAAATAGAAACAAAAATTTTTTGGAAACAAACCATTAAATAATCGTTAACCGCTGAATTGTGCTATTTTATTTATTTATTTATTTTTGATAATATTTATAGATTAATATAAGTAATCTTGAACAAAGTAAGAAAATTAAACTATGAAAATCTTTAAATAAATCAACAGTAAATCGAAGAATTAAAATGGCATCGTAGAAAGAAACAATCATTATGGAAACTACTGAGAATTAATGTAATAAAGAATTGTGAAAATAAAACCAGTCATAGTAATTTAGTTAAAGATTTGTAATTAAAGATTACACCACTCAAATTCTGATTTAAAAAATTAAACTTCAAAGAATAATTCTGTGAGAATAAATAATTGATTAAGAAATAAACATAGAATCCTTAACTGTTAATGTAAACAGTAAAATTCTAAATTCATTGATTTATCTTCAGCTTAGATATAATAATCTTAATTGACAAAATGGGTTGTAATAATTATGCGATGGTAATAATAATAATAATTGAGTAGTGCCATTTCAAAACTCGCCTTCTGCATTTTTGAAAATTTTTCAGAAGCAACAAAAAACTGATAATTTTAAAATTGTTAGTATTATTATTTTGATAATTTTTTTATGTTATTATAATTTGGACTAAAAGTCCATTTTTTCATTTTAATTGTTTTATGACATCCCCATGCGCAACAGTTGTGGAGCATGATAAATAAATTGCGTAAACTACACTTCAATCAAGTTAATTTATCGAAGCGATCCCTAAAACTCGAACTGAATCATGGGAAACAACTGCAGCGCTCTGATTTTCCAGTGGTCGCTTGAATGGCTGATACCTGTACAGCAGAGTAACAGTAATCATTGAAATAGTAATCAGTATCTCTCGAGAATTAATGAAGCCCCCACCAAAGACAAGAGGTTGCTTACTGTAAAGCCAAATCCCCATTATATCAAAAAGCATTTCTTTGGACAACATTAGGAGATTTGTAGCAGATTGTTTCAGAAATAAATGCAGAAGGTTAACTATCAGATTGTGTAGAGAAAATCAAGAACCATCCATGAAAAGGATGTTTTCCACTAGCCTACGTAATAGTGAACTACTTAATGGCGTCTGTCTTGGCAGCGATTAAGAACCCCACCCCAAAAAAAAAAATGCTTTTTTTTGGATTTTTTTAATTTCAGCTTAGCTAATCTTAATAATAATAAATTTAACAGCTACCTGTCAACATGTGACCACAATGACGTTTAAGTGCAAAGGAAGTGTATTCTTCTTCTTCAGCCCTTTTTTTTATCCATTTCTGGTCCCCCTCCCAGGGAGGTATTGGTCTAATCTCCCATACTGACCAGATGGATTGGGAGATACATTTTAAATCTACTTCCAGGTGTTTTGGAACAGATACTGAGGGGGTTTTCCAAACCATTATGGCATGGCTTCAAACCGGAAGAGAAAGTGAAGAGGCTGACAAATTCAGGAAGGGAAATGAAATAAACAGCCATGCCGGCGCCGGGATTCGAAACCAGGTTCCGATGCATTCGGAATCAACTAGGCTATGTCGGAACGGCAAACGAAGTCTGACTCTGCTAATTCTTCAGGAACTCAAGTCCTATAGGAGATGATTAATAACAAGTCAGCATCTTGCAAAATATTCGCTAATGACTGTTCGGTTATCCGGAACTGCATCCACAGCTTTTAGTATCTGACCAATTCTATAACGGGTTCTGCAATAATCAAACCGTTGTCGCTGTTTTGTGTCTTAATGTATTCTCTGAGACAAGCGAATTGGTTATTCAAAGTATTACAATGTACAAAGTTCCACTAGAAATAATGGATTCGAGCCACTTCAAATTTCAAGGACTTTTTTAAGTTTTCTTTTCTTCCTGAAGTAGTACTTGTACAGCAAGAATGATTCATAATGCTGTTACCTAAAAACTTTGAACCTACATTTTCTAAAAACTAAATAAACCGTATTTAAACTTATAATCACAATTTAGTTTACATATCTGAATATATCAGGTAGTAGATTTTGAAAATCAAATGAATGCCTGTCTATTGAGACAGGAATAAATTGGAGCCATTTATGACCTTATAATCACAATACAGGACCTTATAACCACAATTATATGACTTTTGTTACAACTCTGTGTTCTAAATCAATAAATTACATAGAAAAGTTAGATGTTTACATTTACACTATCCTGCTGTTTCTTGGTTCAGAAATCTTATCATTTGCGTATTTGAATATTATATCACTGTCTATAATCTTTTATTCAGCGTAAATCATTATGCTTATAAATTATACACACTAAATTACGACAGTTAAGAAATTTTAAAAATGCTACTTTTATTTTTTTAATTAACAAAAAGTAAACAATAAATAAATAAATATTTATGCTTATAATCTTTTTCTGCAAATATTAATCACAATTTTAATTACTATATTTCTTTAATTATTTTAAAGAAAGAAAGAATAATAATTCCTTCAATATATATTAAAGCTTTTCATTTGAATGACGCTTTGAAATAGGGGTTCGAACTAATTAGTTTTCTTCTTAATAAAAAATACACATATTCCAATTAAATACAAAGAACTAAAACACATGTTTTTTGTGTATATAGTTCTGTCATTTTTTTTTTCCTATTTGGAAATCAAGCTTTAAAAACCAGATACTGATAATGAAATCTTTGAAAAATTACAGCAAACATTAAATAAGTAAATAATAATAAGCTTCGTAATATTCACAACTAAAATTTCTAATGACGCAATGGAGTTACACCTTTCATTAGTCAGAAACGTGACTCAATCTCAGCATCTTTCTACTTCTTGAATAGGAACAAGTTACACAGGAAAAATATCAAAGACATCCCGCTTCTAATGAACTTCAGTAGTGAAATAAAAACACGAGGAGGGAGTAAATATTTCAATCCTCCTTTAAGAAAAGCTACATTTCTAAGATAGACTGATAAAGGGAATAAAGAAGTGAGACAAGGCAAATTCATTGGACAGGGGTTTTCAAAGTGAATTGGATATTAAGCATACAACTTACGGATGTCTGATTAATAATAAAGCAATGAAGAAAAAATGCAACATGAGTTATTGAGGAATTAATTGTACTGAAGAAATATACATATTAATTAAATAAAGAAAAAAACTAAAGTTAACGGATATAAATAAATTAATATGCAAAATACGAAGTCCAGTCGAAAAATTTTGAATATTCAATTTAATAATAATAATAATATA
>JAFIDM010009631.1:116630011-116641777 GCA_023159025.1 Thereuonema tuberculata
AGGGGAAAACACATTATTAAGTTGTGTTTTAATCCCTTCTTGGAAAAAAAATTCCCTAAATCTTCAATTTATTCTAATCGAAAACACATTTTTCTAATTAAATTTTAGGTTATTTCCTTACAACTTAATACATTTTTGGTCATAACATGATTTGTAGATGGTTTCGTTTAGAATAAGATGGTTTTTATTTCAAGTTGATATCTTAATAAACAAAAAAGTTATTTAACTTATCGCTAACCTCTGAAAACGCCAAAAACGGTCGACCCACATATATAAAATGGCCGATAAAAGCCAAAGTAATAATAATAAATTTTTAAAAAAATCTTTTTATACTCCCAAATGTATATATAAACAGAAAATATACTATCAAAAATAAAATATGTCAGCAACAAATTATTTTTTTATTGGTTGATTTCATATGGATTGACTCTTGTGCTTTTATTTTAGGAAAAACTAGTCGGCTACCCGTCGCTTCGCTCCGGAGCCAGCCTTAAGTAACGGAAAACAATTTTTTATTTATTAAACAACACACACACACACACACACACACACACACACACACACACAAATTACATCAAGGAAACTAAAACTAAAATTTTTTAAAAGCTTTTTTTTTAATTTAATTTTTGATGTCTATATTCTCTCAATCTACGACTGCTTTTAGAACCACCTTGTAAATCATATATCTATGATATATTTTTATTTTTTACAGAGATTAGAATGTAGTGGTCTAATGGCTAAGACGTCTAACTTCTGAGCAGTATTCTACCTAATAGAAATAGTGCATCTTTCTTTCTTGACTATCTTTTTTTTTTATTCCTATTGATACTTTTCAGTGGTTTTCGAGTTAGAAATAATGATGGTTTTTGAGTTACAAATAGTGATTTTTCAGTATTCTACCTAATGAAAAACTGCTTCTTATTTCTTGACTCTTTTTTTTTTTTTTTTATTTATTCCAAATGATACTTTTCAGTGGTTTCTGAGTTACAACAGTGTTCAGTATTCTATCTAATAGAAATACTGCTTCTTTCTTTTTTGAGTCTCTTTTTTTATTCTAAGTGGCAGTTTTCAGTGGCTTTTGTGTTCCAAATATTGATGGTTTCTGAGTTACAGATAGTAATTTTTCAGTATTCTGTCTAATAGAAGTATCGCTTCATTCTTTTTTGACTCTCATTTTAATTATAATTGTCACTTTTCAGTGACGTTTGAGTTACATTTATTGATGGTTTTTGAGTTGCAAATAGTAATTTTTTCGGTATTCCACCTCAAAAAAAGAGTGCTTCTCTCTTTCTTGACTCTGTTTTCTTTACTCCAACATCTGGCGTGTAAACCCACATATTTTTCAATATCACATAGGATTTGGTTAAGTAAGAATATTTAAAATATTGCAACGTTTCGGCAATTATCGTTCTAATTGTCAGTTTCGAATTACAAATAAACTGAATGATGTGAAATAAATAAACAATCTTGAGATTCAAAAAAAAGATTGAATACATTCCTTATCGATGGGGGAAAGGAAAGGAGATATAAGTCAAAAAACCATATGAAGAGAGTTGTAGTCCCTATGGCCTAATGGATAAGGCATCTGTCTTCGGATCAGAAGGTTGCAGGTTCGATTCCTGTCGCGGATGTTTTATTGTAAAAATTATTTCTATTTTCCATTCTCTCAGAAAATTGCGCCGGACAGACACACAGACAGACAGACAGACAGACAGAGAAATAAAAGATTTTAGTAATATAGATTAAGTTATTATGTAAGAGTTTTAAATGTAAAACTTCACTAACTGATTTTTTTTTCTTTATTATACTAGCATATTAAATAAAAAGTTTCGTTATTAAAAAAAAGTAACTATGTACAGTAAATGCTTTACTTTATTTTTCTGAATTAAAGTACTTTTAATTAAAACCCAAAATTAATGAGAATACTAATTTTATTTTTTTTTAAACTAAAGGAAAAAAAATTCAATTAATGAAGTTTTACATTTAAAACTCTTACATAAATATTTAATTTTTCCTAAAATAAAAGCACAACTGAAGTAACTTTAAATACAAACAGTTTCACCACAACATGATAAGAAAAAAAAAGTTTACTTAATTAACTAATTAATTACAAACAAAAGTTAACGAGAATATTATTTATTTACTTCTAATCGTAAATTGGTTTTCTGTCTAATATTCATAATATAAACGGAAAAAAACAAATTATCATAAAGAAATAAGGCAAAAAAAAAAAAAATACATAAGAAAAAACAGAAAAAAGAAACAAAAAAGAAAGTAAAAACAAAAAAAAGAAACAAAAAAAGAAAGAAATGAAATTAAAAAAAAATATCTTACCCTTTCAGAGAGTTCGAACCAGGGTACCTGGGATTGACAGGCCGATCGCATACCACTGTGCTACCACGACTCTTGCTTGTTTGTGACAGCAGTGAGCCAATAGTTGGAAATCGATGAAAATAACGCCGAATATCTCGAAATCTATGGGCCTTTGGCCCCAACATGTATATATATTTTTGAAGTACTTCATGTGAACTTTCATCTCACAAAAGGGCATTAACTTTTGAAACGTACAGGCTGTGTCATCTCCTTATTAGTATATCAAGTAATATTGTGGATGAGCGATATGTCATCAGCAATATTTGAGACTCTTTTCGTAGCTGTTGCATCATTTTAAGAAGGCTAAGCGTCGAGCATCTGGTTTCCAATCATTACTGATTCAATTCCTGTTTTCCTTAGTCATACTGTATTAATTCGATAACGTTATATTGTAATTTAATTTTTTTCGTGCTCTCTCTCTCTTTTTTGCTAAGTTTCATTTTGCCGTTTAGGATGCAACAACTGCCACTCGATTGGACATGGTTACTTTCAAAAATGATGTGGGACTTTCCTCTGAACTTTGAAAGGATTTTCATTTATTTATTTTTATATTGATATACATATTGGAATAACTAGCTTATCTTTAACTTCATAAACCGAAATGTAATCATAACTATTATTAACTTCTCTTCAATTTTTCAAAATAGTTTTTAGAATGAAAATCCTTTCTCTTCCTATCACCTCACTTTTTTTTGTTGATTTACGTAACTATACTGATGCAAGTTTATTCATATAATTATAAACCAACTTTTACTTTTCAAAGTGTGTAAAACAGTAAGTGTTGTCATCTAAATGGTGAAATCAAATCTTCGCTCTCAACTCAATAATGCAAACCAACAAACATTTTCTGAGGAGAAGAGACAACATTTTAACAAAATACGTGGATGCTTTGGCCGAAATCCAATTGGGCCATTTTATTCGGGTTCGTCTCGTTTCCACAGTAACATCACCAATCAAATTTCTCATAGTGAATTTGCGACGAGAAGACTGCTATTCTCTTACGTCAGCAATTTGGCAACATTCCAATGCTTTTGCTCTTATAAAGCTCTATCCGACCTTAACCTCTGTTAAGTGTAAAGGAATTCCTGAGATGAGAGAAAATGTCCCTCGCGATGATAATTAGATTGAAATAATGGGCCAAGGTCTTTTCACTTCCTTCCTGCTGACAGACTTCATTGCTAGAAAATGAATGAAAATAAAATATTTATGTTCTCATTGTCGAATCAGTACAGAAATCCATGTTGCTTGGCTACTTCTTTCCAAAATTTTCATTTACCAACCAGGTAATACCATACACTACACGAAAGTACATTCTTTATAGAAGAAGGGGAGGGGGGACTAATTCGAAATATAGGGATCTATTTTCTTCAGGTTTATTTGTTATTGTTTTTATATTCAGCGAACTGTATTGAGCGCACACTCGCCCCCAAAATAAAATCCTATTTACGCCCAATATTATCTTATTACAGGATAGTGCAATGTTTTTGATGATATTTTGTCCTGAGAACTGAATATCTCTTCTAAAGTCCACGTAAATAAAAAATTAAAACAACCTTACTCTTTTATCTGTTCCCTGGGAATGTAATAATACGCTGTGCTGAATTTTAATAGTGAAAAATAAAAACAAAAATCACTTATCAAAAGTCAATTTGTTGAAACCTTAAATATCGGCTGTTTCAAGTTATGTCAATCACATTTTGTTTTTTGCTTCTATCTGAACTACATATATATATATATATATACATAGTCAGTATGCTTATTGTGAGACCCCTGCCTAATATGAGACCCTAGCCTACAGAATAAACTAAGTGCTGCCGCCTGGCGACTGGTGCGTGAAACAGTAGTCTAATGCATCATCCGTCAGCGGTGAGTCAGTCGAGTGTTTCCTAGCGCAAACAAAGGTTCAGTAATTTTTTCCCTGAATTTGTGCTCGTCGACTTTTTTGCACGTGTATCTTCATTGGCTGTTTTCACCTTTAAGATAAGACTCGTTTTGAAACTCTTAGTATCGGATAGGTAGCTTTAACTGTGTAGTATAAACATGCCGGTTTGTTTTTAAGCTAACGTTAAGCCTAACCTAAAAAATTCGTTGGCGTATATGACAACGCGATCGTGCCTAATATGAGACCCCAAAGGATGCCTAATATGAGATAGGGTCTCATATTAGGCATTCTTTTTTTTTTCATCATGCAAAGCTTGTTTACATTTTTTGTTTTCATTTTTAGATGCCTTCCGAAACAAAACGCAAAAAATGGGATCCTGTAATAATGGTACGAGCTGTCAAAGCCGTAAGAAGTCGTGATATGGGCTACAAAAAAAGCTGCAAAATATTTTGAAGTTCCAAAAAGAACTCTGGAGCGTTATGTTAAGGATTCAGAAAAAACAGCTGAATCACTGGTAGACGTTAGTTTGCGAAGACGGCCTACTTTACCACAACACATTGAAGATTCGTTAGTAAAATACTGCATTGAGATGGATTCAAGGTTTTATGGCTTAAGAATGAGGGATATTAAAAAAAAATGGCATTTCAGCTTGCTATGAAAAATGGTTTAAAGCATCCGTTTTCATCAGAAAAAAATATGCTGGTGAAAAGTGGTTAAAGGGATTTTTATAACGACACCCACAACTGTCTAAAAAACCTCAAGCAACATCGTTCGCAAGAATTAAGGGATTTAGCCCAAACAATGTGAAATTTTGGAATCTAAAAACGAAAAGTAAACAAAACCTGAAGTAAACTTCAACTAATTCGTTTAAATGTCATTTTTCTTTTTTACCTATTAGCGATGAAGATAAATATTACCTAATTATTGTTTAAAGTTTTGTTTTTGACGAACTTTTCAGTAATTACAATTCATTTTTTTAGTTATAGAAGAGGGTCTCATATTAAGACTACTTTTTTCAAACCCCCAAAATGTAACATTTGTGTTTTAATACAAGACAAAATGTAAAGTTGTTTTGATTTTCTGTCATTGTTATTTGTAGTAAAATGTATGCCTTAAAAGAATATCACGTTGGTACTGTAATTCCTCACTTATTTTCCTAGTTATAGATGAAAATCAAAAAGGGTCTCATATTCGGCACACTTACTCTATATGGAGTCTTGGCCAGAAGTATTAGGCACTCATATTTTTTTTTACTGTACCTTCAAAACTAATTCTTGGAAACCTTTCTATTGTTTATCATCACTTTGTCGGCATCTTTAAACAATGAGTTAAACAATAGATATGCTTTCAAAGTCGATAAAAAGCATGTGTCGTGTACATGTGCAGAAGTTGGTAATTAAAAAGTTCAGTTTGATGTGTAGTGGATATCAGTGCGCTCATATTGAATTGCGTTGATTGTAGTTTTAGCTGCAAACGATACCCAAAACTTACTTAGCACAACGCTTACGAATTCAGTTTTTCATGAACAAGGAAAGACTCAAATAAAAATCGCCGAAGTGTTAAATGTTCAGGTCGTGCTATAAAACGTTTTCCGGACACTGAATCACATGTGAATAGAACGAGAACGGGCAGAAATAGAGTGACTTCGGAATGTGAGGATCGAAAGTTAATCGAAGCCTCGTTCAAAAATTGGAAGAAAACTTCTTTCGATCTCTCTACTGCCCTATCGGAGGAAATGGAAAACCGATTGCTAGCAGAAAGCTTGGAGAAGTTGGTCTCAAAGGTTGCAAGGCAAAAAGTCTCGCTTAGAATGGGCTATTAGACCCACCAACATTTGACAGAAGAGGATTGGTCAAATATTTTGTGGTCCGACGAATGTAACTTTGAGCTACTTTTTGTTTTGTCTCTTAAACATTATTTATGAATAAATAAAACATCTTCAGTAATTATTTTTGAAATGTACATAACGATAATGAAACATAACGATATTTACAGGTGTTTGGCACCCCTGGTGCGTCCTATGTGAGGCGAAGAGTGGGTGAAGAATATCTTCCGGAGAGGGTGGTGCCAACAGTAAAACACGGGGGAGGCAGTATTATGATTTGGGGCTGCATGTGGCCTAGGTATGTTTGCAAGGTCGTTTCTGTTCTAGAAATGGCTCTACAGCCATCATTTACCAAGATCTTGGGAGACACCAACATGGACAATGTAAAAATGCACCATGTCAAAATTCGCGGCTACCATGAAATGGTTTTGTGAAAAAGGCATTGAGTTGTTATACTGGCCTGCAAAAATCACCTGATCTTAATCCGAAGGAGCACTTGTGGGATATTATGAAGCGCAAGATACGGCAGCACAGCTTTACTTACTGTAGACACTTAAAGACGCTCTACAGTAAGATGAAACAAAAAAGTGTCAGAAGCTACTTGCTGGTATGCCAAAAAGAATAGCTGCAGTAATTAAGGCAAAGGGTAGGCCCACAAAATATTAAGAAAATAATAAACACAGCTTATTTTAAAGGACGAAGAGTTTGCTTTTTCTCCAAAACAAAAGTATATCAAATTAAGCGGGTTATTATTCGGTGCCTAATACTTTTGGTCAAGGCTGTATGTGTAAACCTATGACGCTTCAAATTACTAAAGCCAAATGATACTGTATCTCCTTCAGAAGTTTAAATTAATCATTTTTATCTGTCTTGTTTACCCAATCGAACTTAACTGTATTACAACGCTTCTACCAAAGTAAATAATAGGTTTCTTGTTAAAGCAGATGTTTCGGTTTCTTCAAAATCTCAATGAGAGATAGCTCTTATTCCCCTCCCCAATTCAAAGTACTTGTCTATTACAAACTATTTTACGGACAGTCTTATCATTTCAAAATCGTTTCTCAGAACAGTATCATAATAAGAAAATATTTCGTAATTTGAAGCCGAAAGAAAATATCGTATCATCAGTCCTATTATAAATTTGGTCAAATTTTTACACGACTTTAAAGACGAAACACGAGGATACTAATAAGACAGAATTAATATGCAAGTAATGTAGTTTCCTGTTTCATTTTTCTAAAAGAAATCACATTAAGCTTTTTTGGTAGTGAGTATTATAAAAGCTGCTATATGATTAATTTAAGCTGAAAACATACATATTTAGTATAATTTCTCATGGATATTACGTCGCTAATTTTTTTAGTGCAACTCACTAAAGTTTTTGGCCTTTTTCCCATTCTATTCACTGTTCATTCAGTAGTTCTTTCAACCCAGAATGGAAACTTTAATGAACGGCGTCCAGAAATATTTCGTGGTTCTCCCAGCAGCACGTTAAGACTGATGGGTGTCAGGTGATCAAGACAGAGATTCAACTGTTAAAACTATCGTCTATAATTGATCTAATTTCAGCAACGAAAGTACTTAGTTCTTAAATTTTAAAAAAAAAATTACGTGAGAAAAATGAATCATAATTATTTATATTCGTAGAAATAACTTTCGGTAGAAGTGTCAATTTTTATTCTGCTTAAAATTGCGGATCCCAAAATCGATTGAGTAAATGATCAGATAGTTTAAAAATTATCATACATAAATTCAGTCATAATTGTCTCTCTCGCAGAGACATCTTCAAAAACAATTATTTTTTTTTGTGAAATGTCCAAGAGGTTACAAGAATCACAGCCCTACATTGTGTTGCCAAAGAAAACAGACTTAACTTCAAGGCATACAAATTACCATATGTGAATTGAAAATTTGTAAAAATGACTTTATGACTTAAATATGACTTTAAAGAAAATCAACCCAATCTTTGGTTCTTGTTTTGTTTTGTTTTCCATTAGATATAAATAATCGAATTTCTTCTCTGCTAACTGAAACCTATTTCAAACTCCTGCAAAATTCAAATCAACAACAGATAAGGAAATACAACAGGTATGACTTCAGTATTTACTTCTTGCAATTCAGAAGAAAAGCATTTCAGTGATGGTTTTCATGAAAATTTTTCAACATGAATATTTCTGATGCACACAAGATTAATGAGGAAAATAAAAATTGGTAGTTTCATTTCGCATATCCAGAATAGGCGTTCAAACAGTCAGTCGACAATTTACAGAAACAAGAGAAAAACTTCTTTGAAGAAAAAAAATCGTATCCTTATAATAAGAATATTACAACACATCTATAATGAAAAAAAAATCACTAACTGCCGGAAAGCCATTTGGATAATTTTTTTTTTTTTTTTTACGGCAAACATAAACGAAATTAGTCGTAAAACTTCAAATTTTAACATCCCCAACCATCACCAATTCTTTCATAGACTAACAGTTAAACTTAATGTATTAAAATTAGCCGTTGTGTTAGACAAACATAATTTCAATATCACAGCAACTTGCTAAAGGAAGGAAGGTCATTTCGTTTCTTTCAAACATACATTTTTTTTTAAGACACACGATTAAGATTAATTCATTAAAAATCGTTATATGAAGTTTCGACTGGACGAAGTGATATCAATATCCAGATGTAATTATACTTCCTCTACTCTGATGAATCTGCAGTCAACTAAGGAATACGGGAATTTAGATGACGAATATTCACAAAAAAAACTTCAAAAGTCTGCTTCAAACGTGTTTGTGAGGACATAATATAAGGAAACCCTATTCCGCAAGGTACCTAGAATATTCATCAGCCTGATGACAGCGAAGGATGGTACTGCTGACAGTATAATGAGGTAGACTGGACGAATAAATACCTATCTTTACAATCGGTCAGTACTATATCCCTTTCAGGCCTTGATATACTACAACAAAAATTGCCCTGCCAGTCTTCATCTCATAGTATGGAGAAAAGTTCTGTTTGACGTGTGCTAAGTTCATCTTCAAAATGGGAAATGGAATTAATTGTTTGGTTATTTATTTATTTATTTTTTCTTATCTCGCATGTCTGTTAATGCCTGTAATATAGATAGAATGAGATAAATATACGTGAAGATTATGATTATTACAAATTATAGAGCTAAGCGAAAAAGTAATTAACAAGAGTGTAGCGTGAGATAACTGGTATATTCACAAAATTGAAAGTGGCATCTAAATCAACTTCACTCAATGACTGTCATTTTAGGAGAAATCTCAATGTTCGAGTGCTTCATTTGATAAATCCGAGTACTTTACATAGTATGCAAATTCCAATAGAGTAGCCCCTATCATATTCACATCTTGTACTGTCCTCCCAATGAGAGATGGCCGCCCTGTTTTTGTGAGATCTGCGCATGTATCATCGATTAGTCTGGTCAGGCACTTCCGTCTGATGTTATGACAGGACGCCGCCATTACGGTAAAGGCTTGTTACTTTGCAAAAGAGCATTGTATTTATAAATAATATATATTTATTTATTTATATAAATATTGTTAGCAACTGGTATTGAAATAACGCTAAATAGTCGAGAGAAGTTTTAATTTGGCGTTATCAACATGTCTTTCTCACTGAAAACAGACGCCATCGTCCCTTGTGACAGGAAAACATAATTGATCAGCTACCGGAAGGACTGCGCAGTTCAAACTTCCGCCGGTCAACTTTCATTTTGAGGACAATAATAGAAGACCAGATGCTTTGAAATTACTGGTAATAACTCATTTTCGAATCCATGCCTGCAATGTTTTTCATCTTTACAATTTTCTAGTAAACTTTAAATTCCAGTTTTGTTTCTCGAGTTACTTACGATTCCTCCAATTTGAATTTGATTTTACATATAGCAATGCAGTATCGCTATCAAGCAATGTCATTAATGTCAAATATTCTTATTCTATAAAAGTAAATTACCTAATTTATATATGCAGTTTGTAACTGTGGTATCAGCGTTGAAACTGTGTACATTTTATTGAAAAAATGCATTTCAATTTATCTGATTTCCTTTACTATTGTAGCCAACATCAGGGAACATTCTAGAAGATAAAGACGCCTAATATGACGAAGATAAGCAGTTCCTGTACTAAAACGAGAACAAACCTTCATGCATAGCAACATACGTTTTCTGCAATCACTCTTAAAGCACAGGTTTACAGCCAAGGTCAGTCCTTAAATTCCGTATTTCAGTCCCGCAGAAGTCGCTTTATGTGCTCAAGCATCGGTTCTATAGAAAAGAACTAATGAAAAGTCATTCCGCTGGAATCATACCAGAGAATTGTGTAGGTGGTAAGCATTCTACTACTATTACTCAGTCTGAAAACAGGTCAACTGTGGTAATTCCGGTGGAAATAAGCATTGAGACAGAATATTTTTTGATCAATTATTTTACAGTTAAGTAATTACCCAAGCTAAAATCGAATTAAGTTTGATAACAACACACTATCAACCGTGCAACCTACAGAAAACATGTCGATACCAGGGAGCAATGAGCTACAAAATTATATCAACAAAGGTTTAACTGCACCGTATTCTGATTCCTAGTATTGCCAACATCTCCCTCCAAATGTGGAGGTTTTTGGCTGCTGACAGAGGAATACAGATTGTGTTGGAGGGCAGAGGGAAATCTAATAGATTTACGACATGTAATTAAGAGATTTTCAGGTCGTACTCAGAGGTTTTTCTTACTAGTTGAAACGATTTTTTTTTTTTAGGTTGAATGCTGAATTTCCTAAAAATATGCGAAATCTGGAGGTTTTATTAAAAGCCGGCAGAGGGATTATAGGTTTTCGATTGGCAACACTACTGATCCCAGCAATAAGATCAAGAGTACAATCGACAGTAATATTAGTAATAATAAAAGGCCGTTAGTCCGTCTCAGACTGTTGACTAACAATGTCACTGATATATATACAGTCGGACCTCTATTTAACGAAGTCGCTAAATCCCGAAAAAAAGTTCGTTGTATGGAAAATTCGTTAAATAGAGAAATTAGAGATTCACCTTTTAAAATTACTTTAAACTACATAAAACAGATTTAAAATACATAAACAATAAATACTATTAAAAAAAGTAATGATTTTAATGACATAAAGCATTCATTACCATATCGTATTTAAATTTTACTAATAAAGTCTGTTAATTTCGTCTGAGGTTTTTTTTTTTTTTTTTGAGAAAGTGTTTTTGCTCATAGTACGTCTCTCATCTTTGCATTCTACCAAAAACCCCTTAAGTATTTTCTTTAAATTGTAATCCACGTCGGATAGTTTCAAATGATCGTAAGAAGATTTTTTTATTTCTGCATCATGATCATTTCCATTCTCATCATCTTCATCGCAATTCATAGTTGTACTGTTTTTATTTTTCACACTGTCCAAAATATCCGATTCAGTTAGTGTTTCCGAGGTCTCTACTTCAAAAACAAGTGAAAGATAATCATCAGTCAGCACATCAAGAACCATTTCTTCTTTTTTCCTCAGCTGTATCCACATTTCTTTCATTTCCTCTAAGGGAATATTAATAATAAAAACATTTCAAGGAGGAAAAAAAAAATAGATACCACGAAAAAGTTCGTTAAATAGAATATGCACTTCGCTATTTGGAGGTTATTTTACGAAGAAATTAGCAAAAT
>JAFIDM010009631.1:116679167-116736991 GCA_023159025.1 Thereuonema tuberculata
CTTCCGCCAAATCTGTAGCTGCGGTGGCGTTAGTACGTAAGTACCTATAAATGTTTTTTTTCTTTTATACTACAGTAAACTCCCGATTATCCGAGGACCTCTCCTGTTTCCATTTTTTTTTTTTTTTTACTGTACAATAAATTACGGAATTAAAAAAAAAAAAATTAATTTTGAATAAGGTAAACAATAAAAGAGGCTAACAAAGTGAAGACAATTACAGACAAATAATTTAAAGAACGACCTTGTGGGCGGAGCTTAGGCCGGCAGGTTACACTAAATTACGGGAGAGCCTTCCCGTAATAATAAAATTTTAAAATAAATAAATAATTTAAAAAAATTTATTGTTTATAATATATACTGTAACTGTATGTATTGTAAATAAACATGTTAAAAGCATTTTTGTGTTGATTTTCGTCCTATTTCGGATTATCCGCGGAATTCGCTAATCCGTGGTTGCCGCGCCATCCAATTCCGCGGATAATCGGGAGTTTATTGTATATATACTATTAAATTGTAATTGAATACTTTTCTCAACCCTCGATTTTATTGGTTCAAGTATTAGTATTAATATCAACATCAAGAGAAAAGCGCATTAGTATAGGAAAAAGAAAAAAAGATTATGTAGAAAAGTTTAGTTAAGTTGCGTAATTACAGAATCTTTTTTTTATTTTTAATAAAAAAAAATAAAATAAAGGAGAATATTATTTATCTATTTCTAATCGTATATTCTTTTTCTGCCTAATGTTTATAACATAACTGGCGGAAAAGAAGAACCAAACCTACATTATCTCACAGAAAGAAGGAAAAAAAAAAAGAAAACAAAGGAAAAGAAACAGAAAGGAAAAATAAAAGTTTCCCCTCACCAGAATCGAACCTCGGATCCTGAGATTGTTGAAATTGAACAACAGGAAGTTAATAAGCTAATACTTTCAAAAATCTATGAAAACAATCTCAACTACCTCGAAAACACTTGAGGGTTGGCCCCACAAACCATATATATTTTTGAAGTACTCCGTGTGCAATTTCATCCCAAAAAATAGCATTGATTTTGGTGAGGTACAGGGTGTGATCTTTCCTTGTAAATAAATCTAGAGCATCATCAACAACATCGTTTCAGTAAGGAATAGGTACTCTACTTCATATCGTAACTTTCACTACTAAGCTCGATCAACAGTTTGAAAACTGATATTGTGCGTATTGAGTAATGCTGGCCGAACACGTACCAATATGCGGCAATATTGGTGGACAATATTGGTCATTATTGATATTGGCAGTTGGTATTGTGCGCGAACACACAGGTTTTCCTTTACGAGTATTGGCCTGGTTACGGCGTTGCTCACTAGGGAGAGCTAGAGAGAGCGTGTTTCCGTACAGAATCGATCTAGTATTAAACGCCTTACCGCGGTAGAAATCAATTAAGATTCTTTCATTATCAATTGACAAAATGTTGTTGTTTGAATTATCTTTTTTGGACCGACCCATTTTGCTGATTTTAAGCCTTGTTCCTCAAACAAAATGGTCGGCGTGAGTGAGTGATTTTCCGATTTTCAAAGTCCCGCCTTCCTTCTACGTCACCACTGTCACGTGATTTCATCCGTTCATGTGATTCGCTCGCTCACCAGCAATATTTATCGCCAACTAAAATTGTTGCTTTTTTTCCGACAATACCAATATTTCTGAAATGGGCAATCTTGGGCAATATTGTTCATTTTTATTGCTGGAAACGGTTGGTACCAATAAAAATGACCAATATTGTCCACCAATATTGCCGCATATTGCTACGTGTTCGGCCAGCATAACAGTAGAATTACAAACGAAAATACAGTAGAACCTCATTATAACGGACAGTTTTAAAAAAAAATTGGCAGCCTACAATTAAGGTGAGCGAAGTGAAAGACCATTTAAATTTAAATGCTTTACTTCACCATTTTGTGAAATACCATTTAAATTTTGTTAATCAATATGTTGAACAATCGGCAAATGAAAATGTGTTTACATATTATGAACACTTACGGCACCTCCGTTAGTTATTAACTGAAGAAATAAGCAGCAAACAAACCCAGCAGAAAATAAAATTATTTTTTCAAACCAATTATATAAGCAATCAACATGTACCAGGACCTTCTTGTTCTAAAGATTAATGCAGTGTATATGTATACAGTACATCTTTTTCAATTCAACCTACTATGTTGAAGGCTGTTTTTATTTGATATATAATAAACACTTTTTATAGCTAATTATTGTACTTTCATTCATATACACCCTGCTGCATTACACCCCTACAAGAATTTTTTGTTATAAACCGGACTTTCATTAAAACGGACAACCTTCAGCCGCTATTAGTCCGTTATAATGAGGTTCTACTGTAATATAAACCAAGATATAGCAGGGACTTCACACATGAGAAGGTAACGGAGACGACCAAATCACACCCTTGCTCAAAACTTCACCTAATAATTTTACTATGCCATTTTAACTTAAATTCACACTAAATTTTGTATTCTAGTAAACAATGAGGCACTGAATCGTGTTTACGGACGAAGTTTCGCCTCTTTCCGTGATGTTTAACCTAACAATTGTAGCTGTCAATAGCCCAAAATTTTTGAAAAAAAAAAAAAAATCCCAGCACCCAGAAAAACTCGTATACATTTGATATTCTAATAAAGTACACAATTATGAATAGAAGCATCCTAAATATATACAAAAATTACATTTTACTGTAACTCTTCCTTCACTCAGGGGGCAATTACGAGCAATTTCCATTTCAAATAATTCATAAACAGAAGCATTGTTTATTTCGCTCACTATCTCTACATGTTTCTTCTCCCAAGAAGAGTTTGTAGAAGGTTCCTCAATGATTTTCATCCCACTCGTGACAATTAACCTAACATAACCACAACTCTCATGCTTCAATTCACGACAATTAACTTCAGCAAAGATCCACAATCGACACCTTTGGGCATTGGAGAGAAACAAACGGCGCCGCCACCAAAGATAAATAGACGAAACCTTCTTTTATTCATTTTTTTTTTTTTTTATTTTGATAGAGCAGTGCCAGGCATTTCAGCCAGTTCGCTTACAATCTTAATAAATTCTGATTTTTTTAGAACTACTAAGTGTCAATAACTTTCAGCTGGAATATACGTACTAAACTAGTTTTCTGATGTATAAATATTCTTCATCAATATTGTTTTTATTGTTAGACTTTACAGGGGTATTATTTAAATTATCAATTTAATAATTCATTAAATATTTACAAGTAAGAATGTTCGCATGAGGAACCGATACCAGTAAATAGTGTTTTGATTAAGTTAAAAATAATTGATTCTACTCATTAAACACTGAAAGAAAAACTAATTCGTCCAGCATGGTCTAATTTGTTGCGAATTTTTAAGACATTTCATACCCAGAAGCAGTGACTATTCAACGAGAAAAAAAAAAAGGCTCCCACAACTGGATTATGCTTCGCAGTGAAGTTCCAGTGGGTAAATCAAAAAAAAAAAAAAAAAAGACTGCCTTTATTTTTTACATCATAACATTTAAAACGGCTATTTTAAAGTAAGATAAGATGCTTTACTTATCAAATTATCTCCACTGAGCTGAACTTAATTTCATTATACCAATTTCTTTCATTTTCTTCTTCTTTACGTCGATTTGGGCCAACTAAGAACCACGGACAAGAGCCCCGTATGACGACCGTCACTTGGAGCTAGTAAAGTTCGAGAAGGGGGACGAGATTCACATCAAGTTCAGAAGAAGCACAGAAGAAGAAAGAAACAGTCCTGCCGATGCCGGGATTCGAACCCAGGTTCCGACACAACGGCCGCACGGCAGATCGCCGTCTAGACCGCTCGGCCATGCCGGAACGACTTCTTTCATTTTATTATTCCACCTTCAATTTTCTTTTTATCACTTTCGTTCTTATGCTTTTATACGAATCTAATTACAACTATGGTGCAATTACTATTAACTACTAACATAATTATTTTACTAATACAAGAAAAATGTTTCAACACTGCAAACTATGTTAAACATATACAGACTATACAATTACTATACGGTTAATCTAAATTTCACAGGATTGACAAGATTAGAAATCTTAATACAGTATATACTTTAAGATGATGAATACTTTTTTTAATACAAAAATTTTTACTTTAATTTCAAGATTTAATTTTCTGCCATGTAAATAATGTAAATTATATTTAAGACACTTTATTTTGAAGTTGCATTAACCTCCCTAATGGACAGCACTGACCCAAGTAAGAAATGCAAAAATACTTTTTTTTAATATTAAAAAAAAAAACGGGACCAGCTTAAGTATTAGCTGTTACCCTCGTTATATCAGAGTTGATTAAAAATCAAAACGAAGCGAATTACCAAGCAGAACTTCTACGAAACTTCTAATTTAAAAAAAAGAAAAAAGTGTTTTGTTGTTTTTTTATCATTTTGTTTTACATTCGACGGCTTTCACTGTAATATGATAAATAATGACAGGTTTTTGCAATTTGATTACTAGTTATATTATTTCAGTACAAGGCAACTCGTTTATCTACGAAAGTTAAAATGAAATCACCAAACACAACTTTATATAGGTATATAATTCTTTTAAGCAAAACGAAGGCACAACGCTACAAGATAGGATTCGCATCCTGAGTTTTCACCGGGAAGACACTGGGACGGACTGTTTCGTCCTTTTTAGGACTCATCAGCCAGCGAAACTCCACTGATGACAGACTCAGAAGGTGCAAGAGGTTAGCCTTCCCGGGACTCGCTCCCGAGAGTGGGAACTCCCCCCGAAGAAATCCTAACCAAAAAAATAAAAAACAACTATTCCTTGTCCTGCAATCTGCTAGGCGCAAAAGGAATTTAAATATGGCATTAAATAAAGCCCAAAAGTCATGTATTTAAAATGATAAAAAAAAAAAAAATAACTTTCTACAAAGCTACAAAGCTTGATTATTTTAAACCAGGGATACGAAATCTTCTTCTCTGGACGCCAGAGTAAAAAAAGGTGAACATTTACTAGGATTATCTAGAACTCGTAAAAAACCATAGATGTTTATTAATAAGAAACGATGATATCGTTCATATAATAATACTTCTATTGTAGTCAATAATAATAATAATACATTTATTGGCAGACCACAAAAAAATAATTATAATCTAGGAGGCATTGTATACTCATCCGTTTTAAACCATGGTCTAAGAGTGACTGAAGTGATTATAATCTGTATTACAGTTAAATTATGGCGGGATACCAATAACAATAGATATTATAAATTACTTATCTACACTTGCCAATCAGTAATTGGCCACTACAGTTTGAAATAATTAGCGAGATTTCAGAAAAATATCTTAATTAAACAGTATACGGTAGAATAGTTTTCAAAACTTCCAACATAAAATCAATATGCAAACGTTTATTTCTAAGAATACTTACACTGTTTCTCAAAAAGCAAATTTATTGATACAGAAGAATCCTTTAATTCCAATGGCAAGAGAGATATGAGAAAGTCAGTACTAACTGTTGCCAACTTCCGATACTGATAACAGCTGGTTTCAGGGGTGAATTTAGCCTTTTGCGATTGACTACAAACATTAATTCTCCACACAATTATTGTATGACTATTACAGTGTCATTTCCACGCAAGAATAAGCAAAAAGATAATCTTCTTATACAATTTCAAATACTAACAACTATCGTAAACAAAACAACAACAAAATACAGGCTCGTAAAGGAAATGAAATCAAAACAACAGCAGTCGATTAAAATAAGCTTATTAAGGTGAATAATATTAGTGTATTATCTCAGAAACAATTTCAAGACTAACGTGTCACTTTGATACGTTCAATATATAAGTTAAATATTGTAGACATTATAACGTTCGTCACAATAACTAAAATGTTAAAACATTGTAATGAACCAATTTTTGTTTTATTTCAAGTACATCAATTATTTTTGTACGATACCTAATTATTGTGATTTTCATTAACAGTGTTTTGCTAAAAAATACTTACAAACTTTTGTTATAAACACTCTTATGTATTCAAAATAAATTCTGATAAGCAACAATAACAGTGTGATTAATTAAAAATGAGAAAACTAAAATTTGTTATTTCTAAAAAAACAGCTACAAATAATGAATTGAAAAAGAAGAATTTCTAATAATGTAACATGACATAAATACAATAAATTTAGGACATTAAATATTGTCTGTTTTCTAATTGCCCTTGATCTTCAGACTATCAGAAACTAAAATGCCTCCCTTTCCGGTGGGAAGGAAAATGTGGCCAATCACGTTCACATTTACTGATGCTGTTTTAATGGAGTGTTCCTCTCTGGTCAGGTACGGCGATCCGTCGTCTGTACTTCCATGAAAAACCATTCATTACACATGAATGTATGACGATAACTAAATGATCAGAAAATATCCATCCAAACCATGTTTGCTTTTGAACACGAAGGAACCGTATGTTTTGAAACCTTGGTTATTAATTTCAAATAAACAATTTATTAATCTCTCAATAAGAAAGAACTGATAGTGTCTTAAATTGTCATTTAAGAAATAAATAAACATTTAAACAAAAAAAAAAGTAGAGTAAAGAAAATAACAGAAATACTGTACAAAATTATCTGTTTTAGTACATTATTTTACTTAAAAAACTCCAAACTGTAAATAATTCACTATTTAATTGTTTTTTTTTTACTATTAAAAATTTTGGATTAACAGAAAAATAGAATAAAAATGTAATCAAATTTTCATAATTAATAATTTGGACTTTTTTTATCAAATCAACGATTTGTTTCAAAATTAATAATTAAAACAAAGTCAAATATATGTGGATCACAAAAGCAGGAAAGAATTTACATTCAAGAAACTGCAAAAAGCTTTATTACTGTTGTAACATAATTAAAGGTATATGTGTAACTTTTTTCTTACAACAAAATAAAATATATAAAGATATTAATGTTAAAGTAGGTTTTAAACGTAATCAACGATAAGGTTATTCGCCCAAGACCGTTATTGTTAAGAAATAATCAAAATATCTTAGTCTAATTTTACAATCCTTTTTTTTTTTTTTTTTTTTTCCCTTACCCAATCAGCATTTACATGAAAGGAAAATCATACGAAATCCTAGTTACAAGCAATATTGCTAAAACTGTAATGTAACTGGATAATACACAATTTTAAATCAAGCACCTTACAGCTTATATAATCACATAGCGAATAAATGTATCATAAAACCAATGTAATCGAAAGAATACATTTCGAAAAATTTTAATTACGAACACAACTTTAAATTTCGGTTTCCTTCTTTTTAAAATTTTATTTATTAATTTATTTGCCTATCTTCTTTTGAAGAATGTAACGTGTCCGGGTTTGACCACTGCCCATCTGCTATTGCACATGGTACTCATGATGTCATTTCATTTACACCTGATATCATCACCCAGACAAGGTAAGAGGGAAAAAAAAAATGTAAATATCTAGCAATCAATGCCTGTCACTTGGCTTCCGATGTAGTCAATTCAACACTAAATTAATAGTTTCCAAAAAAAATAAAAGCATCATGTTTACGTGAGAATGGGACAAATTCCTTTTAACCAAAATACTTTTATAATTAAACAAACGACTTAAATTTTTATTCCTGTTCAATATAGTCAGTTTTCTCCGAAAGGGCGACTTATTTTTTGGAGGCTTGCTAATAAGAGTTAAAAGGAGTTTAGGTAGTAGCCAGTCTGAGGTAAACATCTCTAATTTACAATCCAAATCCAAATTATTGTGAAATTATGTAATTAATAAAACAAAAAAGTGAAACAAAATAGTAAAAACTGAAAATTTCACCATTTCCAGTATTGACAGTTCAGGGTTATAATCTTACAACGTTAAATCCGATGCAGTGTAATTTTGAGCATGAACTTCACCGATGTTATCCATATATATTAAGACCTAGCTTCAAATGCAATCTGATATAAAGTTAACTTTTTAAGTGAATAAATGCAAGAAAGTAAGTCAGACAAGTCGGCGGCAGTTCTCGAGCCAGCAACCTGACCACAAGCAAATGTATCAAACCGGTTTCTTCACCAAACAGCATTGGATTTAAAGAAGAAATCTACTGTCTGATAGACATTTGGTACTTACTTTCTTTCTCGTGATCATATCCAACCACCACGAAATAGTCTGCGAGACGCGTCATCCCGGCAAAATGTAAATATTCAGAAGCATACTGTTAAGTCCCATCTTCGTCATTCCGCCATCTTGGTCTCCAGTGTGCGCAGTTAGGTTGCGCAGAAGCGCTTTGAGGATCAGCAAAGACAGGCTATCACCGGCCTTCTGAATATGCTGTCAAACTTAAAACTTTACGCATCTTCAGAATAATAACTGATAATGATGGCATTGCATATAACTTTTAATTCTCCTTTTTTAAATTTTAAATCTAAAAACTAAGTTTGGTGTTAATTAACTACATTAATATAAAATTTTGGGCTTTCTATAGATAAAGCGCGCAAAATTTTATTATATAAACTCCTCTCAATGAATTAAAATGGTCCTTAATAGTTACAAATTCTGCGAAAATAGCTGCCAAAAATAATTATAAGTCTGATAGTATATCAGAAGCAAATGTTATTCATTAGGAATAGAGTTAGTCGCAGTTTATTATATTTACAATTTTGAGCTATCCTTTTAAGTAAAGTATTAAAATCGCCAATATCATAATTTTTTGTTTCTTTCCTAGCTATAACTTATGATTTCTTTCTGATTTAATGACAACTACTTAATTTAGCGGTGTTCTTTTGTTTTATAGATTTAGTTGTAATTATATTCCACATGAGGGCGTTTAAATCGTGAAGAATGTGGGCAACAGAAGCGGATGAGGAGACTTGGCTTTAAACAAGAAAACCTTTAATTTTTTTTTCCCCCCATTAGCATTAATCATCCTAAAGTTATTTCAACATTTTTTACAGACTCTTGATCACATTTGTAGGTTACAGAAATGTCTACTATTTGAGTAATTACGATTACTGTTACAGTATTTCAAGATCAATATGAATTCAACAATTTTTAACAAATCTCTGTTTTTAAGATGCTTATCAACAATAGGAAAGCACGAAACTTGGAAATACAAATTGAATTGTTGGACTCAAAATGTGTTGAACAGAATTAAAAGCAATGAATTCCGGGGCACAGCAATAAACTTTTATTCCCGTGACCAAATTTTATACGAACGAATGTTATCTAAAGATACCCATAGATCCCTTGTTGATATATCAGAATCTAATACTAACTTGACAAAAAGCAAGGAAACTGACGTATTTCCCTTTCCATTGCACCAATATGAATTCTGGGCCTTACAAGATTATTACTTATCGATATATGCGACATCAAATACCAATGTCCCTACATTGGGTATTAAGATAAATATGTCTTACATTGATACTGCTCCCTTCGCAAAAGCTACAATGCCAATTGTTGTAATTTTGCACGGATCACCGGGTTCTCATGAAGATTTCAGAGATCTTATTACATTTTTAAGTAAACAAGATATTCGAGTTATTGCACCCAATTTTCCTGGTAATTAGAACTTCTTAATTAAAGAATAATTATTTTAATGGGTGTTACATTTTTATTTAGTTTAACTTAAATATGTATTTTCTCAGAAAAACACTGAGGTAAAATGGTAGGGGCTAAATGAAATTTCAGCTTCTGATGCAAATGTCTCATGATTTTGTACTGCTTTAGTGTTATACGGATTACCTTCTTACATGAATATAGTACAGTGTTTAACTTAATAAAACAAAGGTACAAACAGTTTGTGAGAAAAGAAAAAAGGTGAAGCTAACATAATTCAACTTCGGGATAAGTATAACTTAGAACAACATAAGACTTGTGAAGTTCTTCCATTTAAATAGTTACATTTTCACTTTCAGTAATGCAAAATATAGATATCTCGATTCTCAACTTACAAGGGAAGGATTTCATTGCTGGAACACGGATTTTAATAAAAATTGGCAGGGACATAGTTTTTGGCTTGGAAAACATGAAAAAAATGGACACTTGTCAAGGGCTACAGGCAATTAAAAATTTTAATTGAATTCAAATTCAAAAATAGTAACAATATTTAGAACCGAACATAAAGTGGTCTGGAGGGCTACACGCACTACTCCGTCTTCCGTTATGTTTCCGTAATGTAATTGCTTAAGTGATGTAGTTATGTCTTCAGGGTCACAAGAATGGGGAACAATTACGTGAAATAAAAATCATATTTGACCATATATTTCTATTAATCTATATTCAAAAATTTACCATCCTACAAATTTCAGGTAATTGTTCCCCATTCTTGTGACCCTGAAGACATAACTACGTCACTTGAGCAATTATGTTACGGAAACATAACGGAAGACGGAGTAGTGCGTGTAGCCCTTAAGGCTTGAGAAGTTTAATCCACTGCCTCAGGTTCAATTCCCGACACATGCAGTTTTTGCATTTTTTTAAATTATAATTTAATTTGGTTTAATTAATTTTTAAGTGCTTTTAATGCATTTTTAATCATTGATAATTATTACAATTTATTTGTAATAATTTTTTGGACAATTATGTGCAATTTTACAGAAAAAACAGAACTGATCAAATAGAATAGTTCACTATAGTGAGGTATTGTAGTTTTTAAAACATCTAATTCAAATGTAATGATTCACTATAGCTAGTGTTTCATGACAATGTAATGGATTTTATGCATTATTGCTTAAATCTTCATCGTCACAGTAAACAGCTCAAAATTCTAGAGAGTCGTCCTCTTCAGTGTTTTAAATAATCAAACTTTAAAAAAATCAAATAGCATTTCACCTTTTCCTCTTTCAATTTCACCGAGTACATTTTCGGAATTCTTTACGCACTGTTTTTCAGTAAGTTTTGAAAGAAAGGCACTCACTATGTTCGATGGATTCATGAGGATAAATGAGAAGTAATTACAAATTGTCACAATGTTAAATAGCAATGTAAAAGTAATTCATGTAAAGCAGTTGAAAGCAGATTTTTGATACATTACAGTATTAAAATATAATTAATTTTCCTGTAATAGCTATAATTAAGCTTAAAATCAATGAAATTGCTCATGAAAAACACTTGCTATTTGAATTATAGATATTTTAAAAAGCTATTACCTCGCTATAGTGAACTATTTCACTTGATCAGCACCGTATCTTCTGTAAAATTGCACATAATTGTCCAAAAAATATTACAAATAAATTTCAAAATTAGCAAAGATTTAAAATTCACTAAAAGCACTTAAAAATTAATTAAAACCAAATTAAATTATTATTTTAAAAATGAATGTGTCTGGAATTGAACCTGAGCCAGTGGTTACACATCTCAAACCTTAGACCACTCAACCATTTACTTTCGGTTTTAAATATAGTTGTTATTTTTATAATTGAATTCAATTAAATTTTTTAATTGCGTGTAGATCTTGACATGTGTTCACTCAGCACTTGGACATATTTTTTTCGTGTTTTTCAAGACGAAAACTACGTCCCTGCCAATTTTTATTAAAATTCATGTTCCAGCTATGAAATCTTACCCTTGTTAGTTGAATACATACAATTGTTGTTGTTTGAATATATTTTTAGTATAAAAAAAAAAAGCCTTAATATTTGTATTAAAATGAAATTTGATGAAAAGAGAGATTTTGCTCATAGTTTGATACAAAAATTTCATTAAAATTTATAAAAATAATTGAGGGGGGCTTCAAATACTTCAGTTCACTGTTATTATAAGAAATGAATCATTTTTCCATGTTGTTTTAATGATTATGTGTTTAATTCTATTAAAATGATATGCCGATTGAAATTAATTTAAAAAAGAAGTGATTCCATTCATTCATTTACAAAATTTTTCAAACAGTAACAGTGTGTGTCTATTTGATAAACTGATGCCAAAGAAATGAGGAAAAGTGCACATTTTCTTGCTATCTTTTGACAAAATCAGTTGAGGTTTCTGAATATTCATTATTTTGTGCATATCGTGTTGTAAGTCATTAAAAAAAAAAAAAAAAAACAGACATGACACAACTATTAAATACCAACCAAAATTAAAATCAAGATAAAATAAATGTACATAGGAATATTACTTGATTTTGTCCTGAAAAGTTTGAGGAGTTTTGTGGTCCTCTCCCTCCTTCATTCAATAACATGGAAATGCATATTCTTAAGATAATAGCAATTCTGCTAACTGGCTTTAATTAGATTTAAAACATTAATCCTAAAAAAAAAAAAAAAAAAAAAACTTGTTCTTCTGATTACAGCATTCTAAGCATCCTCAAGAAAGAATTAGACTGTGCAATGTGTTGAAGTGGTTTATTATTTACAAATCATAAGAAAAAAGAATAGTAATTAAAAAATCATGTAATTACAAATAGTTTTGAAATAATTAATTTAGTAAAATTCTGGAATTTTGTAATTCTTATAGTAGTTTTCAAAAAAGAAGGGTTTGCCATATATGGTCATTACGTAGCGATCGATTTTGTCTGGAGCAAACGTCACCTGCCATGATGTCCTCAACTTGAACTCCGAGCAGTCAGTCCAAGATGGCGTCGTTTTGTGATCGCATCAGCGTGACCAAGAAAGGACAAACTTTGCATAGCCAAGCAAGGGGAATAGTGTGGAACATTTGTAATTCTTTCACTTTTAATTATTATTATGTATTTGTAACTGTAGAAACTACAAAAATCAGAATGTTTTCGTAATGTTTATAAGATTCAGTTATGGATTTGAGCAATAGATGGCCCTGTTACGTCCTGGAAATGTCAATCTATTAGGAAATTACATCATCAAAAGCTCTTCTTTCATGAACTGAACTGTAGGAATGGGTTAACGGTCATCAAATTATATATACAGAGTAAATTCCTTTGAAAGATGTTTATAATTTATTTATTTCTATAAGGCTGGTCAACTTGATGAAGTGACGAGAAAGTTGATTTTTAATGTAGTAGATTTTGCAGGCTTTTCAATGTTAAATCAATGTTCAGTGTTCTGACTACATTTTTTCATATTAAAAGAGATTTTTGCAATATTAATATAAAATCATTTGAATATGTTGACATTAAGTAAACATTCTAGAAACAGATGCATACAACTCAGTTCTCACAAATCTTTATTCTTTACTGGAATTCACACTGTGCAAACTTGTAGTTTTTCAATAGGAGATAGTTTCCTTTTGTAGATATAAATGTCTGTTCCTTAGCTGAGGTCAGTTAAAACCAACAGATTAATATATCCACCATATAGTGTAGTCAGCATATTCTCCTAACCCCAGTTCTGTAGCATTTACTTACTAGTATATCCCTAACTTGACATTGCATAAAATGCAAGTTGTTCTGATACATGTAAGTTTTCAATTTAGATTAATTCATAACAATGCAATAAGAAATAATCATATACATTATTACCTAGTTACGCACGTTAAATCTTTTGTCATATTACCTAGTTATTTTCCATTATCATTTGAAAGATATTGCTTGCACTTTCAATATTACTTCTAACTTATTTGTATCCACTACCTACAAATTTAATTGAACAGTTTTCTTTTAGAACATTTTTCACTACAACTCTTAACTACTGTACAAAGAAGTGCAATTTAAAAAAGAAAAGAATTGAAGTTTATGAATTATTGATGGAATATCCTCTGTGATAAAGGAGGCTTAAAAATGAATGTTATCTCCCCCCCCCCCCAAAAAAAAAAAATGATGATACAAAACTGACCAAGAATTTTAATCAAGGAATAAAATCCTACTTTTTTACTATTTTCACTACTTTGTTTTTACTCTCTTCAAATAACTAATCAGAAAGTACAGTCATCAAACATACAAAATGCAAATACATTATTATTATTTACAACTTTTTTGTTTTTTATTTAATTAAAATACAATGCAGGAAACATTATATATCCCTTATTGGAAAAAAAAATTCTCACAATATGACAACTATCTAAAAAATTGCCCTTTGAATTAAAGAAACCAATTGATGAAAGATTCCAAGCTTCTGGAGTTGTTGAACCAGGTTTTTCTGTACAACTCCATATATATGATGATGAATCTTATTGTAATTTTAAAGAAATGCCACAAAATTTTAATTTCTGGGTTAAAGCTCCATACATATAATTTTATCAGCATGTGCCTTAATCATATCATTTTTTATAATTGTTTTCCTTAGTGGTTTACATAATTTATATTTCAGTTTAGATAATTTAATAAGCCACACAACTCATCAATACTTACTTAAATAACTATTACATATCGTACATAATTGAGGAATCTTCTAATTATAGAGATATACTAAGGATCACCAAATGCTGTAGTCTGGATAAGGAATTTTGAAGTTGCTGTTTGTCAATACTGTTTCATAGGTTATGATGAATTATGCTTGTTGTGGATGTAACTTCTGATATCACTCAGCCTTTTGAGCAATTTCTTCATTTCTTTGGTCAGATTTTGATATTTTCTTTCTTTCTTTTCTTTTTTTATCCAGGCAAAAAATAGTTTCTATTGTTATTGCACAGTCATTATTATTACTTATTTTATTTTCTCAAGACTTTTGTATAAGTCAGTATAATAATCATTAGTATTTCTGTTTCTCAATTATAAAAGAATTTGTTTTTCCAGTTCCTAGTGGATACTTAGAATGTTTTTGAGTGATATCAATGTACAGTCAGACCTCGTTATATGGTCACCCTCTTATAAGGTTATATGATTATAAGTGAGTATATACCATATTTAACCCCTGACTATGTAATAATAAAATCCATCATTCTAGGCAAGAACATAGGTTGTCTACAAATTGCTTCCATCCAGTACAGTCTTTAGCAAGTAGTCAAAGCTCATTCCAACTTTTGTTTCCAATCTCTTTCATGATAGTCTGTCACCAGGAAATGTGGGGTCTTCCTCTTTTTCTAGTACCCTGTGGGTTCCATTGTGAAGCTGTTTTACAAAGTCCACCATCAGCTTTACGTAGTGTTTGTCCGATTCATCCAAATTTTCGTTTTCTTTAATAATATTTGTCTGGCCAGTTAACTTCCATAGTTCTGTGTTTTATTAGAGATATAACCCTTGGCCACCAGATTTTAATGATTTTTTGTAAACATCTGTTTAGAATGATTGGAGTTTCCTTTGGAGTTCACATGTAGGGGAAGGTGTTGTACCTTTGACCAGTTTTCACTAAATGAATTTTCTAATTTTTTATACTCAAGTAAATCCTTACCTGAATGGATACATGTGATCTTCATTCATATTGCCATCAACTGCGTGTGTTTTATATATTATATTTTAAGTATAAGTATTTTATTTTTATTTTACAAAAAAACTATACCTTGTGGTCAAAGATACAACTACGTGTTGTACCTTTGACCGGAGGGTATTGTACCTTTGACCAGGTGGTAGTAGAAACTGACAATTAGATACAAGTTATTTAATTAACATTTTTATTGTAGGGAAATATATGCAATTCAACGTAGAATAATAAAACATGAAATAAATTCTAATGGCTTAAGGAGCCTACTTCTGCCCATTTACTCAACATTATACAATGAAAAATCAACTCCAAAAGATAGACATTCTTTTAGTCAAGCTGTGCCGCCAGCTGTGATTGGATTTGGTATCCTGGCCACAATATCTTGTAGTTCTATGTCGTAGAACTGGTTATTTTCTTGGATGAATTTCGCCATCTTCGGTAGTTTTTTCAAATATTTAACTTAAAATAATCACATGCTGCTTCCTTTATTTGGGCCACAAAGTATTTCTTGTTTGTTTTTTTTGTTTTTTTATTGTCAGCTTGACAAGGACATAACTTTCTTCAACTAAATCTTCTTTTTCAAAGTTTAATTCCTTCTCCAACTCATGGCATTCATCTGAAAGATCGAAAACACTTTCCCCTGATGAATATTCAACATCAAACTCAAAGTCGTGGACAAAAAATCGATTGTTTACTATCTTTGGATAAGATTTGGTAAAAAAATAAAAATTTGGCAAAAAATATTTAAATTTCTATCTTACATAATGTTAAAATGACTGTAAGTAAAAACATTTACATATTATTAAGTAATGTTGTACCTTTGACCTGGTCAGAGGAACAACACCCTGCTGTGGTCAAAGGTACAACATCAGTCAAACTTACGTTTCACACCATGCTACAATTTTTAGGATAATCCAGTCATCTTAAAAGTCCTAACAATGAATCTATAGGCATATATGTTTTACTTATTCTTGTTAAAATAATAATCAAAAGAAAACAAACAATGTTATTAAAGAAACATTCACTTGCAAAATACTTACTTTTCAGTGATGGAATTGGAAAAATATTTTTTACTCCTTGCAACTCAAAGATCTAACTGTTACTGAAGGCTTAAAGGTGCAATAATGGGAATGTTACACATTAAACAGAAAGGCTTTTAAAGTATGCTCATAGATGGCATCACTACCAAGGGTGGTCAAAGGTACAATCGGTCAAAGGTACAACACCTTCCCCTAATCTCCAGGTTTGGCAGCTATATAGTAACACAGACTTAACATACTCATTGAACAACCTTATTTTGCTATTTTTGTTTATATAGTTGGCTTGCCATATGCTTCTTAATCTAAAAAAAAACACCTCTGGCCTTTTGGATCTTAATTTCAACATCCTTACGTGTTCCTCCATTTTCGGACACATTACTGCTGAGAATACATCAACATGTTGGAAATGATTTAAAAATTTAGAGAATTTTATATCACTAATCTTTCTTTTTTGTCTTTGTTTTATATCACTATATATAATTAAAATGAAATCCAATAAAAGTTCTGAATTTTGAGATAAAAAATCCTCTCCCTTTCATTTGCTGTCTTTTTCTTACCTTATTGTGATGTTCACAGATTCTCATTGAAAGACCTGGGGCAAAAACACACAACAAATTATATCAGATCAGTCTTCTAAATTCTTCAAGATGTGGAAAGCGCTGTGGTAAAACCTTTCTTCCATCATTGGACTTACCTATAAATATCAATTTTTCAAAAAAAAAAAAAACAACTTCCCAGTATGTTGCTTCTGCATTTATTTTGTTAGTTCATCATAGCAGAGTATATAAGTTTAGTCAGCATTGTCGTTTGTTGTTTTTTCCTTCTCTTTTAAGCATAATATTCCCTTCTATATTACACTGCATTTAAAATTCAGATCATAATAGATATCTCATGAATATTAGAATTGTGATGTTAACCATGTAATTTTCCTTCTTGTGACAGACAATTGATCTCTGCTTAATTGTCTTGTGGCAGTCTATTTACTAAAATTAATATTTCTGATGATTTTATAAGTGGCAATAAACATTTTATTATATAAATAAGAAAAAAAAACACTTAGATATTAATTGCAAGCTAGGGAGAGCTCACTTAAAACTATTGTTTTGACAAAGAATTTCACAGTCGTTTCTTATTATTAAACAGTTCTCTCTAGTTAAATGTTATGCTTTTTTTTTTTTCTTAATAGATCACATATCTGGAATTTAGCTTACTTTCCCTTTACTTATTGTTTTATTTACTAGGATATGACTTCACTGCTTTAGATCGTAATAAAGATTTTCATCATTCCTTGGAAGAAAAAAGTGCTTTAATTAAAGATTTTTTAGATATTTTGAAAGTACCAAGGTAAATACTGTTTGAAAAATTATGTTCAGTAAAATTATAGTCAATAATAAAATTACTAAATTTATGAAAGGGAAGAGTGTAAGCATTAAGCAAATTGTTAAAATTAACAAAAAAAAAAATGCAAAATTTTCAAAACTTGAATATTCTGAATAAAATAAAAAAAATATTAATTTGAAATTTACCTTATTGTAATTAACCAAATAGCCACTGTCCATTGTTGCATATCAGCAAAAATGAATTTGATATAAGTTTTTAACTGTTACTAAGGGTTTTTTGTAAATCAATTGGAAAGGGAAAAAGTTGTGTGTATTTTTGTACATATTTATATGGTTCCAATGCAGTAGATTTAGTGAAATTCATTTAAGTCTTGAATAATTTTGCATCATATTATTTTCCAATTATTTCATCTGTAAGCATAAATGAAAAAAAAAAAAAAAACTAATGACTTCCAATGTGTTGGTGATCTTAGTGTTTTACTTTGTTCTAATGTTTTTGGAGATTTTAATTTTCTTATTTAATTCAAAACTTTCATAAAATAGTAAGAAAGTGTTTATTTAGTAGTAATCTACTTCATTAATCCTACAGAGACTTTTTCAGTTTTAGATAGAGATGGGCAAAGTCGTTCTTTTTACTGAACTAGTTCTTTTGAGATAGTTCTTTTTATTGAACTAGTTCAAATGAACTAAGTCGTTCTTTTTACCTTAACAACCAAAAAAAAAAAAGGTTTTCAAATACTTTTACAACCAAAAAAAAAAGGTTCTCAAATACTTAATATAAAACGAAATAAACCAATTCCAATAGTGGAGTGGTAAAAGAACGAACTAGTTCATTTGAACTAGATTGTTCGGGAACTATAGTTCTTTTCATGAACTAGTTCATTTGAACTAGGTCGTTCACGAACTATACCCATCCCTAGTTTTAGACTTAAAAATGTTGACTTGATTAAAAGGATTCTAAGAAATGAAGAAACTTTAGGTTTTCCACAAAATTCATTATGTTTTTGTTTTTTCTCCCTATTCTGCAGTTTATATAAATACAATTAATCTTATTTCTCATTCAAAATTCATTTATTTGATATTCAAAACTAATCATTATTAGTATTAATAGACAGCATTCCTGTCTACTCAGTGGTTAATGATAAACTTTGTGTTTTTAGAAGAATTTGTAGAAAATAGTAGCAAGACTCCTGACTGAACTGTAAATTAATAAGGCACATGACACATTCCAGAAAAATTCTCCTTCTAAAAAATATTTTGACAAATTCTTTGAATTCTCTTTAATCACAAACTTTTATTTTATTTTTTTTTGAGCCCCAAATAAAATATATATCTGTAATATTAAAATCAAGTAATTTTACAAAATAGTTTTGCTGTTTTTTGATGGGAACGAATGTGTTTCATTTCAGAGTTGATGTCCTAATTGGTCATGATGTCAGTGCTTATCCCTCTATGTTTCTCTGCTCAAATTTTAAGTTGTTCCATTCCTTAGTTCTAATAAATCCTTATGGCCTTAGACCTGCAAGGTAAGCTGCTTTAAAGTAGTAGTTTTGAAAAATTGCCTCTTATTATTTAAAATAATGAAAATGTTTTATATGCTTGGAATCCTTACAAAAATATTAGTGATTTTGAAGGAAACATACTGGAATAAAATTGCAATATTATAAAAGAATATATCATTTCAGTTTTTATTTTTAATCTTATTTCTTTAGGTTACTACATTTTTTTTTATTTTTTTTTTAATCTATAGATCATTGCCAGCTCAGTGGTATCTCAACATATGTGATATATGTTTCAAGTCCAAGTTGTTTCAACCACTGGTGTCATTGCTAGTCTTGTTGTTGCCTTCAAAGAAGTTTAAAAGTTATCACCCTGAGCAGACAGCAGTAATATTAGAAACAATTACCAATTCAGATTATAGAAAGGTACAGAAAATTAGTTAATGTTCTTTAAACCACAAATAAAAAGTCTTCTCTTTTCCACTCACAGAAGAAAAGATATCCATACATATTTGAACACACTTAAAAATATGATATTGATATTTCATTAGATACATTATAAGACTAGAAAGGATTATTACTTTACTGAGGATGGTGATAAAAATAAACCTTTTAGCAATGAAAGCCTTTGTAAACTAGCATTATAGTCCAACAGACGGATCTTGACGATCTCTTATTTTCGTGATTTCACGTAATTTACGCGAGAATAGCCTCTATCCATGTCTTCTCACAAAATGGCGAGAAAGAAGGCTTATCGACTCCACGAAAGAAGCGACCACGAGCAAGCCCCGTTACTGATGTAGACGATTTTGACCGATGCCTTATTCGCTGCTGCATCCATCGTCTCTACGCTGAAGGTAAAAATCCAACTTTAATATTTTTTCTCTAGCATTTTCCTAGTGACAGACATTCAAAATACTAAATTCCTTGAGACCTGCTGAAGAGGCTAATGGCCAGATCTCGTGTTTTCCGTAATTCTCACGCAAACGAGATCGTCAACATCCATCTGTTAGACTGCAGGGATAATTCTACTTAAATGAGTTGAACATAAATTCAAGTTCTCGTCTGTTAAATAAAAGAATTATGAATTCTAGGTATTATTTTAAGGTGTATTAACATAATAAATATTATTTTAATTGTAGAAAGTTAGCTTCTAAATTCATTTACACAATCTTCCAAAATTATCAGTTAAACTTTGATATCGCCTGTATCATAATATAACATGTTTCTCCGTTTGGTAACTATTATACTTCAATTTTCTTGGATAGGCTTTCAACAAAGATAGATTGCACCAATTCATTCCTCTTGTAGAACAGTGATGAGTTAGCTATTCATATACAATGTATTAGGTTATATCTCACTTGACCACAAGGTTTTTGGCATAGTTCAAATTGGAACTTTGTGGCTTTCTTCAGTATTTTTTTTTTTTTTTTTTTTTGCATTCAACCATAGTTTCTCTTATTTGAGATACAGTATCTGAAGTTCAGCATCATTGTTATTCTAAAAGGATACCAACTACTGTCAGACCACAGAAGTGAAATCCCTGGACACTTCTGTGCATGGCAGAAGGCGGCGAATCCATTCTCATAATAGGGTAGTCAATCCATCTCGCGGGATATTTGATCCGTCTTGTTTGTGTTTTATTAAACATCGGAAAATTAGCTTTTATTTTGTGAGCTTTCTAGTTTTTAAAATGGTAGCTATTTTGCTTAACAATAACATAAAAAATTTACAAATAAATATCTCCCACCATATGAAATCATAATCTCTTATTCCCTTCTCCCCTTAAACACAAATGGACTCTTCTTGGCACTCTGCAAAGTTAGGGTCTTGGGTCTGTGGTCGGACAGTACTGACAACTTGATTTCCAACTGTTGTTTGTTTTATTTTTATCTTTTAATATTGAATATCCAGTTAGCTTTGAAAAGAAATTCTTATTCAGTTCTTTAACCTTTAAGTTTCGACCTCTTTAAAATATCTGATTGAATACTGCTGAAGATTTTAAAATATCTTTACAACAAACTAGAAAGGCAAAGTAATCAAATGATTTTAGGAAGTATTCTTATACAATAAGAAAATATTTAGCTTTTGTAATTGTTTAATTATAATTTAGGTTTTTTTTTTTTACCTCTATATAGCATTAATTTTTGTTTAGCATACTTTGGATGTAACTGAAAGCATCAGAAATAAACAAGAATATTTAAAGTAGAGTAACAAACTTAAAAAGGAAAGTTCTGCTTTCATAGAAACATATTATTTTTTTTAAGTTATTAAATAATAAAAAGTGTAATGTGTTTGTATAATAATTAAAACTTTGGTTGAATTTTTCATTTAAATAAAGGTTTTTTTTGTTTTTTTTTAAGAAATTATTTTTACCTCAGTTTGTAGCAATTTGAGACCAGTTATAATTTGTTTTCATAATCTGTTTTCTTATTGAAAATAAAGATGAGATAAAAATATGTAGAATCAGTAAACAATTATATCTCACTTAAGATATCACATGTATTATTTATGATACCTTAAGAATATATTTATATTATTTTGGTCAAGGATATTCAGACAAAATTTCTGAATGAAATCTTGCAAAGTTATTTACTTTTGGTTTCTTTTTGAAGTCTTCATGAACACATTTAAAACTCATTTATAACCAACAAAATGTAATTATCAATATTTTGCTTTTATCTCGTCTTTTGCAGTGTAATAATTTATTTGAAAAACGTTTAAATAATTGACTTTTTTTCCCCCAAGTACAATAGAAAAATAGTTTTATAATAAAGCACAAATTTTCATAAAACATAAAATTCATTGATAAAGGTTGAAAAACAAAATAAAAATATCAATATTAATCTCACATCAGTAAACTAAGTCAAGTGCCTTGCTTTATATTGTTACATCACAAGAGATGGATTCATCAGCTAACAGGCAAAACTACTTAGTTACATATTGAACCCTTTATTTTTTTTTTTCATGTATAATTCACAAATTAATGACTGCAGAAACATTTACACGTATTATAGTTATACCTATAAACAGCTACTTGCAGATACTTTCTCCTTAAAACTGGGTAGCTTTTATTTGGAAAACTTCAGCACATCATGTGTCTCATGTCTCAAACTTTAAAGGAAGTTGTTCTCATGTTGACAGGTTTGTTGTTGGATACATTGAGCCCTTTCTTGAATGGGAACTTTTTTTTTCTGAATATTAAAGTGAAGACAGAGTCAGACTAATTCTTTTGACTTCCATTTCATGTTTGACCATGATTACTGGAGTTTCTTAACTGCCCATTTTCATCCAAAGATAATGGTAGCCTATGATGCCTTAACCAAGTTTAACTAAAAACCTTCTAACATAGGTTTACAACAGATAATCCAAAAATACTTATCACATGCATGAAATGCTGTATATAAATAGATGAGCAAACTTAGATTAGCAGTATATTCTAAACTAACATAAATTTAATAATAATTTAGTCATTTTCGCAGAATGTTATTTGGAAAAAATTACAATGGTTTACCAAATTATAAATATCTCTATTAAAAAAATATTGTAAATTAATAGATAATTAAATAAATAGTGTTCTTGTTTTCTAATATGGTAGATCTCTTAGAAATTAGAATGCCACACAATGAACATTTTTATCATAAGTTATTTTCCTGGAATATTTCTTATAACTAGCAAATCTTAAATTTTAAGCTAATGGAGTTGTTCCCCCAACCTCTAGGGGGGGGGGGGGGGATGAATCCTATAGCCAGTGCCAACCTGGTTATCCTGGGTGGGCATAAAATAACGTGAGGTGTTCAGAGCCCTCTAGCGAGAAATGTATCAGACGAATTGTAACAACATTTGGTGGACATACAGAGTGGATCATGCAGTTTCAATTTCTAAAAAAAAAAAAAAAAAAATTAGTACCAAAAGCTGCCTACAGGGGAAAATGTTGCGCTGTTAATCCACTAATTTGCTTAACTGCATTACGTGTAGAGCGATCATGATAAAAAGAAAGGCTTGGAGAATTCACATCACTTGGCAGCAAACTGCCTTTCGATGGCTCTTACCTTATGTGACCGTGCTTTGTTAGTGAAGCTGTATTATCAGCGGAATGAGAATGCCAATGCTGCCCTTCGGGAATTTTGGCTGTTGAAGAGGCTACGAAGAGGACCGATGAGCATAACAAAACTACGAAAAATGATTCAACGCTTTGAAACTACTGGAACTGTAGCAGTGCAACCAGGCTGGGGACGCAAAGCTATCAGTCACCAACATGTTGAAGAAGTTGCAACTGCTTTTGTGGAACAGGGGATGATGAATGTGCAGGGTACCAGCATTGCATGGGCAATATCCCAGCAAGCGGATATCCCATACTCAAAGGTGCGGAAAATCCTGCATCAGATGTTGAAGTTTTACCCCTGTAAAATCTGTCCTTTTCAAGAATTGCACCCTGGCGATGCGATCACCCGCATTGAGTTTGCATTAAGATTTTTAGCGTGCATGGAAGTGGATGAAGCATGGCCATGGCGGATTTTATGGAGTGACAAAGTGCACTTTTATTTTAACGGTAATATTAACACACACAACTGCCGCTTTTGGGCTGCAACTAATCCACACGTGGGTCTGCAGATGCCTATCCACTTGCCTTACGTCACGGTGTGGTGCGGCTTTACGTCGTCGTTTATCATCGGTCCTTATTTTTGCAAGGAAACTTGCCAAAGTGAACCAGTGACCTGTTCCGTCAATGCTGCATGGTATTCCGATATGCTAAAGAACTTTGTGGTTCCACAACTGCAGCAAAGAGGATGTCTCGATTTGACCATCTTCATGCAGTATGGTGCACCACCCAACATCGGATGTCAAGTACAGCGTGTGTTGTGGCAACATTTCTCTGACACCAGAATCATTAGTCATGCATTTCCCACAGCATGGACACCGAGGTCGCCTGATTTCAATCCTTGTGACTTTTGGCTGTGGGGATTTCTTAAAAGCATTGTGTATCAAGGACATGTCCCCGATATCCCAACGTTGAAAGATCGAATTACCTTACAGGTGCGACAACTCCATTCCAGTATGTTGCTAGCCGCCGTGGAACATCACAATGATGGTCATATGGAACCTTATTTGTAATTACCAATAAACGTTGTCTATATTGTTACAAAACTTGATGTGTGCTGTCTCATTTGGCAATTACTCATACATACTATAACCTTTGCAGCGCCACATTTTCCGACGAATTTTGATACTAAATTTTTTTTTTTTTAGTTCCACTCTGTATGTTCCGCATGTTCCACTCTGTATGTCCACCAAATGTTGTTACGATTTGTCCACTACATTCCTCGCTAGAGGGCTCTGAACACCTCATGTTATTTTATGCCCACCCGGTAGTTCCATGAAGCTCATCACTGTATTCATTGTTTTAGTCTGGCAGCAAAACACAAAGTTATTGCTCTAATAATCTGTATTGAAGTTATCTTTACCAACTAGGTATTTTCCTGTTGGTTTCAGCTGTTGAGGAAGTCATTTAATTAAATGACTTAAGCAAAAATTGAAGCTTCTTCAATTCGTTAAGCTATCTCAGGCCAGCCTATGCGCGAAGTTTAATCATAGTATATTGTAAGTGTAATCAAAAGAACTCTTGTTCCAGCTGTAGGAAATGCAATTTTAAGCAGGGATTAATTTTATCAGAACATGCATCATGACTAACTCCTTCATCATGAATGATTAGTTGAACGGCATTCCTGTCTGTCATAGTTTGTCAGACTTCTATACAGATACTAACATGAACAAGGAGCTTTTAAGATATATCTCATCACCTTTTCACTTCTAGGAATATCCATCATTCAGTGTTTAACACCACAATCATAAACTTAAGCTTTCACCAATGGCAAAAAAATCAGATTCACACTTGACTCATCAAATCCTTTTTCTTCCCTGATAGGAATGTTTAACATGAAATTGATTATTCATCACCTGAGTGAGTGACAACTCATTTACTTTTTATTAAGAAACAACAACAAAAGGAAATTTTGTCAAACTTTCAGTAGCACAACAAGTTCCTTTATTGGTTCATGACTGTTAATGCAAAAATTTGCACAGTTGTTCAAATAATTGAAATATTCAAGGAAATAAAAATATCTTAAGATTGCTACTTTCTCCTCCTCTTTTGGGGGGAAATTTGAGACCTATCAGAAATTTATTAATAGTGCTTGACTGATTGTTACAACTAAGATTTTCTAATTTTAAATCATATTAAATGAGGAAAGCCAATTAAATTTGTTTGGCATCAGGGGATTGGTTTTAAAAAAAAGACAAGAAAATGGGACTCAGTGTGTAATGATTTTTTTCTCAACACAACAGCACAGCTGCTAGTGATCTTTCAAATCACTGAATACTTTAAAAAATCTTAAAGGCCATTTATGTCAGTATTTTGTTATCTATATTTTTTAATAGATAATTTCCAATGCAACTGAACTTCGTCTGAAACTTTACCCAAAGGCGATTGTTTTTTGTGATGATGATGATGTAATCGAGCCTGAAATCTCACTTGAACTGTTGGAAACACTTGGCTGTTCAGTTTCAACAAGACATCATTTAAATAAAAAAAATTCACAAGGTAAGAAATTAGATATGACAGAAATAATTATCTTAACACACTCTTCTTAGAAGTTACTTTTATAAATAAAAATATCCAAGTCTTTTTTTGTTTTGTTGGTACTATAAATGCAGAAGTATATAGGATTAATATATTATAGTTGGTTGTGTATGAAATGACCCACTTTATATCCCAATCATCAGTTCCATTTACCTTTTTTTTTTCTAAATTTCCATCTTAGAAAGAGCTGAAGTAGTTTATATGGCAGTTGCTTTAATTTTAAGTTTAATTTATGTAGACTTTTTTTATAGATGTTATACTTGTTGAACTACCTGCATTCTGTTGAGGGTGGAAAAATTAAAAAATGATGAATTATATAATTGAAAATAAAATTACTCCAATATTATTTGATAGCATCCATTTTAATTCATCTAATAAGCTTTTGGTGCCTTTATTAGACATGGTGTTTGGTAGCTGTGTAATAAAGATAAAAATATTGTATTAGTATCCTATTACCTTTTTCATGGAAAGTGCAATTTGATTATTTGCAGAATTAGTGTTGTTTAAAATATGATCCTTGGAATTTGCTTGATTAAGAGAGCGGACATTTTCATTATTATTGGGCGAGTGCAAAAGTTTTACCCATTTTTATTACCCATAAAGAACAGCAAATAAATGCAAAATGAACAGTACCTATTATTGTGCATAATCCCCATTGCTATCTAGGACCTCTTGCCATCTGGTAGGAGATGAATCCCCCGGCAGCAAAATTCCGGCGGTTTCGAGTCAAAAAAGTCTTGGTTGGCAAATTTCACAGCATCAAGATCATCAAAGATTTTCTGACTGAAGGAATTGTTCTGACTGGCATGAAATAGGTGATAGTCAGTTGGTGCCAAGTCAGGAGAATAGGGAGGGTGGGGTAAAACCTCCCAACCAAACCGCCAAGTAACTTTTGGCGAGTGATGACAGCAGCATGTGGCCTGGCGTTATCGTGATGAAGAATAACACCGTGACGATTGATGAGACCTGGCCGCTTTGCTACCAAATTTGAATGCAGCCTGTCTAACTGTAGACAGTAGAAGGCAGCATTGATGGTTTGGTTGAGTGGCAGGACCTCCCAGTGAATTATTCCCTGCACATCCCACCACACACTGAATAACACCTTGGGATGAAGTTCAGCTTTCGAAGTCGATGCAGACAGATCAGAAGGGCGACACACAGTCCTACAATGCTTTTCGTTACGGTACATAACCCACTTCTCATCTCCTGTCACAATTTGTGTCAAGAATGGGTCATTTTTGTACCAGGAAAGCAAGGAAACACAGGTGGCGATTTGGTCATTCCATTGATTAGCTGTCAGGTTATGTGGAACCAACAATCCAACTTTCTCGTAAAACCCAACTTACCCAGCCGTCTCTCGACCATTGTCCAGTGTACATTGAAGGTCTCCGCTAATTCTTGCACGGTTGAGTTCGGGCTGTTCCTTATGGCTTGATCAATATCGTCCTCTCCAACGTGTGATGGCTGTCCACTCCTAGCCTGATCTTGGCAGCTTCTGTCTCCTTCCCTAAATTTACGAAACCATCGACGACATGTGCTTTCGTCTATTGCATCCTCCCCATAAACTTGACAAAAATTGCGACATGCTGCGGCTGCCGTACTCTTTTTATCGAACTTGTATAACAAACAGTGTCTTATATGCTCCTTCTCGCTTTCCATGTTACACCCTCTGATAATTTTTTTGAGATGATTAACTTTGTCAGACACGATGCATTTATATGTGAGGCATCCATACGTTTGATTGGCAGACGATTTGCATCATTACAATGTCATGTGTAAGGGCAATTCCATTGCAAATTTTCATATCCAAAAACGGGTAGAACTTTCGCACTCACCCAATAGTTTGTATTTGTTTTCTGATTTTTTACACTTTTATGTTGAAATTAACAAATATATCGGGCATTCCACTTCTACTATCTATTTAAGTTCTGTTTTAAAAATAAAATTTGCAATTTTGAGATCTAAGTGTCATTTTGGAAAAATGATTTAATCATAAATTTATATGATATTAAACATCTTTGTTTCAAAATACCAAAAATGCTATCTACCAAAAAATTAAAACTTTGAAATGAAAAATAAAGTAGATTGATAACCTTATGCATGCTTTAATATTAGAGTAATTTAGTAAAAGGCCCTTGTACATAATTATTTGCAGTGGCTTGTTAACATAATTATTTGCAGTGGCTTGTTAACATAATTTCAGTGTTCTAAATTTCAAATTTGACTTTTCAGATAACCCAGAGCATTTTAAGAGAGTAGTAAGGATCAAAAAAGGTGGACATTCAGCAATGAGGACACATCCTTCTCTGATAAATACCACTGTGATGGACATTTTGAATTTTGTAAGGAAAAAAATTTAAATTAAGTAATTTTCTGTAGATAATCTAATTTAGTATTTCATTCAGTTCTGCAGAATTGAAATGCTGTTTTATATGTATAGAAAAAGAAAATCCTGTAATCAACAACAATATACTTTCGTTTCCTTTTCCTTCTGTTATTTTACCCTTACTTTTTTCTTAGACGTTTCACGAAGAGTAGCATTACATTCTTCTGCTGTCCTCTTTTTCCGTTTCTTACCTATTTCCTCTTTTTCCTTTGGCTTCTCTTCTCTTTCTTTCTTTTTGATCTCATTTAGGGCTTTGCTTATTTCATACGTTGTTTTCAAAGGTACAATTATTTTGGTTTTTCCTTCCCTTTTCCTTACTTCTGAGTTTTCTCCTTCATTTGTAATTGGTTGTTGTTTATTCTTAGCTTTCGTTGGGTTCTCAGACACAACCTTTCCTTTATCTTTCGTCCCAATTTCTTTCTTTTACTTTTCTATCACTTTCACTGACTGGACTTTGCTCTTTTTCATTATTCAAGTATCTCCTCTTTATTTACAATCTTTCACTGATCAATATATCATTATATTTATGTAAAATTTCCTTCTTTTTCTTTTAAGGTCTACACTTAATATTCTCTGCTGTCTTGTGTTTAATTCTGGACAATCTGCAATCAGAGGGCAGCAGAAGAATGTAATGCTACTCTTCGTGAAATGTCTAAGAAAAAAAGTAAGGGCAAAATAACAGAAGGAAAAGGAAACGAAAGTATATTGTTGTTGATGAAAACGAAGGAGAATACAGATGTTAACTATGCAATGAAAATCCTGTAAATTAATAAATAGGGTTGTTACCAAACATATTTCTGAACATATTATTTTTAACTAATCTCTCAGGAAAATATTTATAAATAAGGACTTTTACATTTTTGTAGTAGCTTATGTAAAATAATAATAATAATTTTATTTAATAAAGCCATTTAACTCCAAATGATGAGTTATATATTTACTACAGAACTTTTCCTGCAGTTTTTATCTTGTCATGAAGTAAAAAGGATACTTTTTTCCTTTAAGGGTACAATGAAGCAACCATTTCAAAGTTTAGCGTATCAGTGTTTGGAAAGTTTCTAAAACAAAGGAAATAGTGTTAACATCTCTAAAAAAGAAATTGTGGAATTCTTTTTACAACCAAAAAATTGAAATCCACACAATTTATTACTAAAACTAATGTATTAAAATACATGAAATTTCAAATTTTTACTGTTATAACAAGAATTCACAGATAAAGTTCTTGCATTGGTTCTTCTCAATGAGGCTTAAGCAGATTTGATTCATGCATTTCTTATAAGTAATAAATAGTAACCTTCAAAGAAACTGTAAAAGTCATTCACATAATACACAAAAAATGAATACGTTTACTTAAAAAAAGTTCAAAAAAAAGAATTTACACTGCTTTATATATATATATATATATATATAAACTAATATTAAAAGTGTCCATGCACTTGTAATTTACTTATTGTAACAAATACATATCATCTGTCCTTCCCAAAGATACGAGAGAGTATACAATGGAACAAAACAATTGTTGATACTTAAATAAGTTCTTTATCAAACTCAGTTTTTGCAATTAAATGAAAATTAAAAAGTGTTGTTAAAATGCTAGCAGCATTAAGAAATTAAATTAAGCCTAACAAGTGGCTTCAGTCTATTCTGGCCTGAAAATGTCAAAATAATAATTGGAAATACATGGCAAATTCTGAAACATAATATCAAAAGGCTACAATAGATATATTTTCAACATTTGCAAGTGAAGATTCCTATTCTAATTCTCAATGTAAATAAAAATTTGCCAATGATTACTAAGATATGAAAAAAAAATAATGAAGCTCAATTGCACTAAATAGAAAGTTCAATTCATAGGAACTTTCAAAACAAATGAAGTTTTAAAAAAATCACAACAAAAAAGAACTAAATAACCTGAACCAACACCAAATGACAAATAATGGAGTAGTCAGTCATCTAAAATTCCTGTCTTGATTCTTTGCATCACACTTAAGTATTTCATAGATTCCACATGGTTGAGTGTTATTTCAGTTTAAAGATGACAAAATACAAACATTTGTTAAATTTGTGGTGCAGCAAAGCCTTCATTACTCCTGTGTCATTACATTTCACAGAGAAAAATTATCATCAAATAGCAAAGGCCCATCGTTTGATGAATGGTACAAAAACTTAAAATATTGCATCCACATGCAAAAAAGGAATTTTCATATTTTGGAGTAAAACTTTAGATGAACTTTTAGATTTTTACTTTTTCCATATAGTAATGAGAAAGTGTATAGGAAACATTTCTCTTTCATAAATTTCTTATTGCCTCCTTTCTCGCTTCCTTTTATCCTAACCCTAGCCTTTTGATATTTTTTTTTCTTATATACCTAACTGTTTTAATTTCATACAACTTATATATAAAATAGGACATTAATCATACTAAATATCCAAGCCCACTATTAATGAAAATTTACAATGGTTGTTCTCTAGAACAAATTTAGACCGGTTTATGAGTGATATCTGTGTGTAAATGTGTGTGGATGCAATAACTCAAAATTACACCTGACTTCATATAAGATCTAGTGTTATTATCTAGATCTGATTCGATTTTGGAATATACAGCCATGAAAACACTGAAATGTAAATAACCTAAAAAAAAAAAAAATGCACTGATCAACATCAAGCTTTAAATTGGAGTTACATATTATTGTCCAGCTCTGATTAGATTTTGGTGTTTGTATGCCTTTAAATAACTCAAATAATAATACATTATTTTACACTGAAACCTCACATTTTTTAGACTTTAGTATAATTATATAAGTGATTTCGTTCGAGTCATACATCCAACTTATGAATCATTATCAAATATGGGTTAAAACACTACACCTTTAAAAATTTTTAAAAAATTACATACTGATCTACCGTATTTTCTGGCGTATAAGACGACCCCCAGCTTTTCCAGTTAAAATATATAGTTTGGGATATACCCCTCTTCCAACGCACACCTTCCGCCCTTCTATTTATACAGCGCCGCCCTTGCTGCTGTCATACGGTCGCTGCATACGGCGGGGATGCGGCCACGGCCATTTTCAAGCTCCCCCCACCATCTGCGACCCCAGATTCTCCAGTCCAGCTCAGAAGTTTCAGCACCCGGCGTATAAGATGTCACCCGGCATATAAGACAACTCCGACTTTTGAGAAGATTTTTCTGGGTTAAAAAGTCGTCATATATGCCAGAAAATATGGTATATTAAATTTCATATTGAAAAGTCTACTGTCTAGTTTTGATTTTCATTTTTCTTCCAATTCTGGTGTTTGTAGAACCATGTTAAGGGCATTGGTAGAATGTAGGTCCAAAATACTGTATCCTAAATAACTCAAAGGGGCTGTCCGTAAACTATGTAAGCATGTCTGGGAGGTGGGGGAGTTGTGCTAAGTGTAATGAGGGAGGGGTCAGAGAATATGTGATGTCATTACATTTCACTTAAGTGCATTTTTTGAAATGAAAAATACCTACTGAGAAATTCATTAAAACACCTGCAATTATCTAAACTTTAAAGTTCAAATGAAAATATGCTTGAATATGAGGAATATGCATTAAAATATTCAATTATAAAGTAATCTTATTTTGTCCAACATAGGGTCAGCTATTGTAAATTAACAACTTTCTCAGTTAAGCAGCTATTTCCCACATTTATGTATTCATTAGCACTCAAATCAACCTTTAAAGGATATAACTATACTAATTCTTGTGTGGTCAAAAAAAAAAAATGTGGTCTATATCATGCTACAAATAAGACTATGTTAAAACATTTAAAACACATGCACACCAAAGAAAAATATAAAATATCTCATGGTGTGCAACATCGTGAAAGACCAGAATGTGTTGCAGCAAGACGAGCCCATGATCTGCTGTGCATCCTATGCTTTGATCACACTGGTGCATAAGATGCTGACTGGATACATGAAAGAGAAATAGATGATGCAATTTCTCTGGACGAATCAGTACCACTCCCAATACCATTAATTGAAATCAACGAATATATGATAAATCTATGGACATGAACTGATTAATTAATGCATGTCCATGGATTCATCAAGATTTTTCTTATTATTTGATACTAAAAAGAATTTCAATGTTAAATTTTATTTTTAGACATTGAACTTCGATTATTTGATTAGGTACGTGTAATACGAAAAAAGATTACTTTAATTTCAGATTTTGATTATCTCTTTAAAATCTAACTTTCGATTATTTATATCTACCTGTAATACCAAAAAGAGATCGTTTTAATTTTAGGTTTTGATTCTATTTTTTAATATTGTATTTAGATTATTTGATATTTTAAAACCTACCCAAAGATATAAAAAAATATTTAAATTTTGTTTTTTATGTATAAACATTAATCATTAAGAAGTAAACTTGGTACAAAAATTACAAAATATTTAATATATTAAGTTAAAGATACTTGAGTTTTTAATAAAAATGGGGGGGGGGGTGCTTGATATCGTGAAGTAATATTAATGAGGGGGGATCACAAGATTGAGTGTGACAAGGAGGGGGGGGGTCGAAAATAACAAAAATTAATATGACTTAGTTTATGGACAGCCCCAAAGAGTAACTTGCTGATCAACTATGAACTTCAGAATTAGAATTTTAGTCTAATTTGCCCAATTATGATTTTATTTATATATTTTTTTTTCTTGGAGTGGTATTTTACAATACTGACCAAAATACTGTGCCCTTATGTAACTCAAAGAATAAATCACTAATTTAAATGAAATTTCAAATTTGAAAATTTAGAATTACTCTACACACATCTTATTATACTTTATATATATATATATTTAACCATCTTATGGATCAATTTTCAATTTGGGTCAAAACAAGATGCCCTTACATAATTCAAAGAAATACGTACTGATTAAACTTGCCATTAAACTTTGGTGATTAGACGCCTATTTTAATGTCCACTTAGGGTTTCAGAAGCATGCCAGTTTGGAGCTCAATTAGTAATGCTATGCTGTAAGTTAATTTTGATTCTATAGCATGTTTACAGTATGTGGAGTGGTGATTAGATTTTGATTTATCTACTTTACTTTGGGTCAAAACGTTTTGATGAATAAAAATATTTAAAAAAAAGTTAAACAGTACTGCAACAGGCCATGCAGGTCCTGGGGTGTATGGGAGGTTTAGGCTCCCAACAATTCTCGACCAATGGGACGTTGAAGTCGCCCGTGTCTAACCCCCAATTAAGAAACTCTGTATCCATTTGACAGAGGGCTGGGTGAACCCTAGGGTCTATCTGGAGGAGAAATAACCATTGAAAAATCCCCGACCACCACCAGGAATTGAACCTGGGTTCCTCCAGTCGACAGGTCCCGCTCCTAAACCACTGGACTAGCGGAAGCACAAAAACATTTTATTTTCTGAAATTATTTAGTTCCTTAGTATGGAGAAAGTATTGCAATGGTTCCACTGCTATTTATTAATAATTGTACCATATCATGTTGCATCATTACTCATTGTTGTTTGGGTTGTTTTTTTATTTTTATTTTCTTTTAACAACTTCTTAAGACATTTTTATTATATAGCATCTACATTTAATAAATAAAGTTGCTTATTAATTATAACTGTAGATTTTGCTAGATTTTTTTTATAACAATTAAATACTGACAATGAATTGATTCTTTCAGTAATTATTAAAAAAATAAGTAAAATACAAATTCTGCTAGTTTTAAAATTATTCAGCAAATAAAAATAAATTGCTTAAATTAATTATTTTTTCCTTACAGATTTATATACCAACATTAAATTGAGTTTTGGGCATTTTTTTATTTTAACTAAATTTATAATTGAAAAACGAAAAAATTATATACCAGAACAGGAGTACGGAAGGAGTTTCAGGTGAATAGGACTCAAAATGGCATCCATTAAACATATATATAACACGTTAACCAATAATATACTGAAGCAGCACAGATAATCATTGTCTATTACTTCTCCTTAATACATGACTCTGTCTCTGTGGTCTTACTTCAGTCTTTCTTGCTTGAATCTTTGAAGAAGAATTTTACAATTTTATTAGCGATTTGCTATGCAATGTCAAGGAAGTTTAAATCCAAAGCAAACAATAGATATGAAATGTCTTAGCATGTAGTAAATATATGTAACATTTTCTTTTTTCCCTTCATAAATTTGTATAATATATGTAAAATTAATAATGACAATGACAAGAAAAAGTCTAAATAAACTTTCTGCAAAATAAATTTTTGTGTGAGAGAGAGAGAGAGAGAGACAGAGCAAGCAAGCAAGTATTTCCTTATAAGTGAATATGTTTCTCACTTAAATAAAAAAAAATTATTCAAAGTTGAACTGCAGGATTATCTGAATTTGTATTTCTTATAATGATTCAACATGAATGTTATTCCCTTACTTCATGTATTGTTTGTAATAAAAGTTTATTTGGATAACCTACATCATTGAGGCTTTTAATCATCTCATAGAAATTGCATTAAAACTTTACTTTAAGAATTTATTACTTAATACCTTCCCATCAGTTTGAAAAATGTATATATTCTCTTTTTTCGTCTCTGCATTTTGATTTTGATTAATTCAGCAAATAACAACTCTATTCTGAAAGCTTGGCAATTATTTTTTTTTTTTTTATCTTAAATTTTAAGCAACTTTCTTTTGCTATAAAAAAAAGTATTCCGTCCATCCGAAAATATGGTATACATCTTAAAATTATTTGTGTTTTAAAATGTATACCATATTTTCGGACGGAGGGAGTACAATTTCTTTATAAAATCTTAATTTAATAATTACACTTCATAGCAAAAAAAAAAAAGCTTCTGGGTCATTCCATGCCAAATCATCCAATTTGAAAACCATTTTACACCACATCATCTCAGATCTGAATGATAATTTTTTTTCTAGACTCAAACATCCAATGTGAGTGTAAAACCAATGTTTATTTTTTGTTTCCCAGTTTATTTACAGAAGTTATAATTTTTTTTTAAAAATTCTGACATTTTTGTCATTTGCAGTATGATTTTCACAAGGCTTTTATACTTCGTGATAAAAGTTATTGACAGTAATTAATAAAAATTGGTATCTTTATGTAACTTTTGATTGAGATTATAACTCTTTGTTTTCCAAGATACAGCCTATGGGTTAGCATTGTTTAAACAGTTAAAACAAAAATGTGGGTCCTTTTTTTAAAAATCTGAAATTTTTTTTTACAAGTAAACGAAAATCTAAATAAAGTTATAAAAAAAAATCAGAAAGGTATTTTGCCTAGATTTTGAAAAAAAAAGATGTTTAATTGTACTACAATTACAGCACTATAATAGCAGTCTATGTGAAAACAACAATGTGGGTCCTTGAATTTCTTTTATAAGCAAATGAAAGTCTAAATAAAGCTATAAAAAAATCCAGGATTTTTTTTTGCCTAGTTTTTGAAATTATAGTTTTACATATTTATTGAAAATCACAGTTTTCAATTGTAAAACAAACATACCAATAATTTCCGTAAATCGCAACCACACTTTGGCCTATTTCAAAATCATCGTCATTTACATACAAGTTGTACCCTTTATATCAGATGTCTTCAAGCTTTTTAAATCCAAGGGCCAATGATTCTGTCTCTTGCAGGCTCGCAATACTATACCCACAATATTAGGATTGAAATATTACAATATTTGTATTAGCTCTCTACACATATACTCACATATTTTGTTTATTGTATGGTACGAAATTGGCATTAAAAACAAAAAAAAATAATTTACATTTACAACATGTTTACTGAATAATAACAAAGTTGAAATACATTGCAATGTCAGGTCTGATAGTAGGAACCATGGAAACGTCCAGCTGTCCTTCAATATGTCAGAGAACACTAAACGTTTAAGCGGTTATTTATTACAAAATGTAAGAAAGAAATGAATAAAAAAGAAAATACATTAGTCTGAGACAGAGGAGTGAGGGACGTTATTTTCTTCTTGAAATAATTTTGTGAAAATAATTTTATAATGTTTGTGAGTCAGCAGGCTGCAAAAAACGTTTAGGCCACAGTTTGAAGACTCCTGCTTTGCATTCACAAAAGCGTTCCATGTATGTCATCATCAGCTGATGTTGAAACACTTTTAACTCTGATGAGTTAACAGTTGTGATGATTTCTAGTATCTGGAATTGTTGCTGCATTTTTTAAGACATTTCTGCAGTAATTGATGGTTTTTAACAGATTCAATCGGAGTTTGAACCATTCTACATAAAATGTAAAACTTTTTAAAAACATTAATATTTATGTTAGTCTAGTTGTGTCAGTCTTAATGTTTTTATTGACGAATAGCTGTAAGTGCTTTACTATGGAAGATAGCTTCACAGCTACTATAGTGAGGTAATTGTAGTACTCTAACGGGTTTGTTTTTGTTTCTCAAAAACTAGACAAAAAAACTTCTAATTTTTCTATAGCTTTATTTAGACTTTCATTTGCTTGTAAAAGAAATTCAAGATTTTTTTTTTAAAGTATGGTGCAAAATGGTCTTCAAATTAGGTGATTTGGCATGGAATGACCCTTCTCTAAATTCAATTATGTCAGAAACCTTGGTTTAAGATGGTCAATTGGTATAAGTTTACTGATGTAATAATTATAGTAGGGCTAATTCTGCCATTGATGCTTATTTGGATTTTGTTAGTGCATGCTTTCCGAAATTCTTCTTACTTCAGGCTATCTTTCATAGCTATTTTAGTTGATTCTATTTAAATATACAGAAATTTCACTTCTAAAAGATTGACCATTCAATGTAAATATATATATAAAAAAATGATTTACTGTAATTATATGATTATTGGTAAATGTGTATTTTATGTTGCACAACGCCGTTAATATCCTATCACGGATGTGACGTCAGACAAACCGTCTTCCTTCTTTATAAAGAAAAGAAAAGAAAAATTGTTTTTGGATGCTTAAATGATCGGAATTGGCATTTAAATATGTACAGCAATTGTTTCATTAAAAACTAATCTTCATCCAGTCCTACACAAAAAAAATATTTTGTTTCAAACTTACGTAATCCTGGTATGGCATGCCGATTGATACAAAATGAGAAATATGGAGCACTTCAACTTCGTGAAGCTGCTAGTTCTTCGTAATCATTCAAATATTCTTAAAAGTACTATTAATCGTGATTTTCAATTATCTAAGATCGCAAACCTCCAAAAGAGGAGCTTTTCGTATCTTTTGAAGGAGAGAGAAAAATGTCTTGTTAATATTTATAAATATGAAAGACAAACAATTGCCGAAAAAGCGAAGGCAAATTTTTACCATACAAGTAAAATTTTAAGCGGACGAAATTTGATGTTAGATGAGGCAATAGCTGCCAGAGAAGCTGATGAAGACCGAAAATTCCCATTCCCTCTTCTAAATCGGGAATTCGTAGCATGCCAGGATTTGTACTTGACGATGGCAACGCAAGGAGAAAATGTACCGGTTGCCGGTCTAAAAATGAATGTAGCTTACATTGATACTGCTCCTCATGCTGACTCTCGTACTCCTGTGGTGGTTTTCTTACACGGAGCTCCAGGAAGACATACAGATTTTAGAGATTTGGTCGTATATTTAAGTGAAAGGGGAATTCGAGTTATTGTGCCGAATTTTCCAGGTAATTTTATTTTATTAGTAAGTTATTTAATATTTCAATGATAGCAACAGGGAAATAAGAAAACACAATAATACAATTTAAAGACAATACAATTCAACATAAAAAAAAGCAAGACAAAATGAGACAACACGCTGTATACTAGTAGGGTCAACAATAAACCGAATATTTGTAGAAACTTTTATTACAGAGGAAATGCAACCTTTTACAGAACATCACCTTCAAAGTAAGCACCTTAGGCAATGACGCACTTCTGCCAGCTGCCCGTGCCATTTTAGTTCACTTCCTTCAGAATGTGCATCACACACTTCTTCACCTCTTCGGCCGAAGGAAACCTGCACCCTATGAGGAAGTGTTTGACCTTTGGAGACAGATAGTGATCATCTGGAGCAAGATCTAGAGAATACAGAGGCTGAGAAAGGACAGGTATGTTGTGCTTTGTTAGGTATTCGTTCACCTTGAGCGACTGATGTGCTGGGGTGTTGTCATGTTGGAGAATCCAATTCATTTCTTGCCTCTTTCGCACTACATCACGAAGACAATGAAGAATGACAGCATGTGTCTCCTTATTGACAGTTAGTCCTTCAGGAATGAATTCGAAATGTATCAATCCCTGGATATCGAAGAACACTTCCAGCATAACCTTTCCCTTTGATCTGTCTGCAGGAAATTGTTTTTGTCATGGTAAGGAGTGTGATTTCCATGTCGATGACTGACATTTGGATTGTGAGTAGTAGAGAAAACACCATGTCTCGTCACCTATAATCACCCTGTTCAAAAGATTTGAATCACCCTGTCAATCAGTTCTCGACTAATCAGTGTTTGCTCCTCCCGTGGCTCATTGGTTAACATCTTCAGAACAATGTGGTCATATACATGTTGTATCTTCAAATCATTATGGTGGATAGACTGTACAGATCATGAGAGATTCCTAATTCATTTGCCACGTCATTTCTTGCCAATCTGGGTATTCCTGGATGTGGATCATCTTCTGTGGCAACGCGACCATCTTTGAAACCTTTATTGAATTGCTTGTGCCACTCATGTCTTGGATCCTCAACATTGCTTCCTTTGTACACTTGGCATATCAGAGAAAATGTCTCGGTAAATGTCTTACCAAGTTTAACACAAAATTTGATGTTCACTCGCTGTTCTTTAATCGTCATTTTACCAATCCGATAGCACTGCCTCACAGTACTCTTGAAAATGCATCAAAACGTCTTAACCTTGTTAGCTGCAATAATGAACTGTCTGCTGTGTTAGTTACAAGACATCAGCTGATCCCTCTGCTCAGCTGCAGGGCAGTCATTGCAAATACAACTCAGAGGCAGGCAAAGTTCGGTTTATTTTTGACCCTACTAGTTTATACCATTCAATTGACTTTGGATTGAAGTATAGGTGAAATGCTATACAGAATTTTCTCCAGTTTTGAGACTTCTGAAGGGATTGTATCTATTTGCTGAAATAGAATATAGTTTAACTTATCAGTAAGTGATGGCAAACCTTATTGTTAACATACAGTGGAAACTCGATTAACCGTCACCTTCGGGACCGGGACTGTGACAGTTAACCAAATAGATGGATAACAGAAATTTCGCAATAAACATGTACAGTAATGAAATTTCAATGCTCGTTTGGGACGAAAGGCAAACAATAAATTAATACAAAGAAAAATCTATCGGTAACAAATAGATATCATCAAACACCAAACAAATAATAATAATAATAGAAACATAAAACAGTAGGCCTACTAGATAATAAGGTTTATATGTTGAAGCTGTAATCGGTCATCTTTTTCTGTTTCTTCGAGGCTCGAGCTTTTGTTCGCGGCAATGTCCCATATTTTACGAGAAGTAGGTTTTGCGATCGATGACGATAACAGAGAGTGACAGTTAATCGAGTTTCCACTGTATTATCATCTAGATAGTATAGGTTGGGCAGACTATTTTTTTTTTTTTTTTACACTCACTGAGACGACCAGTCTCATTTACTCTAGTGCCAAAGAGTTTTCCATACAATTGACCAGTCAGTTTACCCACTGTCTGGTTGCCATTATGTCCAGTCGGACTTTCAAGATTCACATCTTGAAAGGTTATATAACTTCCTTTCCTTTGTTAATGTAAATACAGGTTTGTGTTTTTGATTTTATATTTTAACTTCAGCCAGTTATGAAGGAAACATGCTTTTCATTGTGAATGAAATTTACTTTCTTGTGGAACTATGATTATACTTGTGGTTATTCATTGCATTCATACCAGAAATATTTGTTTTGTTTATTATTATGTTTTTATTATAGTGAGTTTTGTACAAAATGAATAGAGTAACTCGCTAATTACCATTTATTTTAGGCATTAGCATTGCCATCTTGAACAAGTGAAAAGTCGGGACACATAGATACATTACCTAATCAAAAATGTAGATAAACAAATCAGTTTGAATTTCTGAACACATACATACATAGAGAGAGAGAGAAACTTTAGGACCATATTTTTAATATGCATAATGCAAAAATGTAATCAAGCACAAAATAAAAAATAAATACTGCACTGTAACTATTCCTTTAATTAAACTGAGATACATATTGTCACCTTATGACATCTGTCACTAGTGCTTTTGATTGAAGACGTATTTCTTCTCTGATGCAGCAGCATTGAGAAGTGGCTGCATAATGATAGAACTCATGGCAATTCATGTCATAGTTTATTTTAACAAGTAGTTCACTTTCAACAGACTACACATTAAGTCAGTTCCGCTCATCACTCCACAAGTTTTTCATTAAAGGAAGTTCACGTTCTACAAATGCTACTAGGATAATCAACACACACACACAAAAAAAAAGAGTTATTCTTATATTCCTGCCTTACCATTTCTTTAACTAGTGGATATAATTAGTAAAACATAAAACATTTGGGTGTCCTGTCAAAGTCGTATTGGGACATAGGACAATTTCGAAAAGTAGGGACAATTCTGACAGAATTGGGACAGTTGGCAACCCTATTTGGCATATGTAGATAGTTAATGCATAGATAGAGAGATAAATTTTGCATGAATTGATTTTTATTATTAATGTTTGTATTGTACTATTTCAAATAATGTTCAGAATTCTCCTCTGTCTTTACTTGGTGGCCCTATAGTAATAATTTAAACTAATAATCTGTAATTACATTTCGATAAGTAAACCCAACAGTTAGATGCAAACCACTGGACCTTTTAGGTGACGACTCCCAATTTTACTTATAAACACACATCAACATTTACAGATATATTATAATTTATTCCAAAAAAAGTGATTAAAAAATCTTGAAATCAAGGATTATTGTTTTCAAAAAATACCTTTTTTTTTTTTTTTAAGCATTTTATCTCTTTGCCATTTTATTCAGTCAGAAATATACAAAATGTGTTGTCTCGTTGTAAGTAATTGAGATCACATTTCTTGTCAGTGTAACATAGTACTTTGACAAGCCAGTGTATGGAGCTGCTTTGAACGATTGATTATCATGATTATATAACATTATGAAGCTTTAAGATAAGCTGAACTAGACAAATGTTTCATCACCAGATATTTCTCCAATTCAAATTTTTTCAAACCAAAAACCCATTATGTGTCAATTCACAGGAGACTCATTTAAACTTTTGAAGCAAACACAACTCTTTTGGAGCAAAGATCAAGGAACAAGTGCCTTTTACAAATGAGTTAAGAATGAGTTTACCGACAAATTGTTTAATGAAAAGGAAAGCTGGATGGAAGAAGAGAATCGACTCTTAAATAGGAAAGTAGGGAAGCAGAAGACCTCAGCTTAGGTGCTACCTAGGCATGAAGATATGTATCATGAAAAATGAGGAAAAGAATCTCATTCATGGTGGAAATGAGATTCTTTAGGGCACAGGTAGGCAACCAGCAGCACGCGAGGCTTTTTGGTGCGGCCTGCGAGGCGACTAGGATCATTGATATTTTATTTGTTTTTATTTCATTTGAACTATGTACAATAAATGTCATAAAAATATAAAATTAGCGTTTTATTTTTAAAAATAAAATATTTGTACACAAATATTGTAGGTTTACTCGGTGTAGTATACTGTAATGAGACATGGCCCAAGTGTGGCCCGCACTAATCCCCATATAAAATATTTGGCCCTCTTACAACAAAAGGTTGCCGACTGCTGCTTTAGGGTAACACGAGGTTGAAGTAATTTATGCCAATTGTACATGCTCTACAGTAAGAATTATTGTCTGTAGGAAATCCAATCATCTTATTCTAAGTCTTTCCTCTAATACTGTCTACCACTTTAGACTGATAAGAAAGGACAAGGAGACCAGTATCTACAAAGCAAATGTTTGGTCTCCAAGACAAACAACAAACCACAAACAAAAAAAAAAAAAGAGGGGAAAAAAAAAAAAAAAACCAGACAGGAAGGAGAATTTAAAAAAAAAAAAAAAGGATATCACACTCCGCACAACTCACAAGGAGGAGTATGAAACGGTCAGCAGGGACCCACCCCGAACAGCTCCAAGGACTGCCAAAGGCCCTATCCAAGGAGCCGGGTACAGTTCGGGTCCCACCCTCCCCATTGACCCCCCAAATGGGCCGTGCGGAATTTGGAGAAAACAAAATTACATCGAAAAATTCCTCCCTATAATCCTTATAAACTCCAAAGACAAAACAAATTCCTTCATAACTAAAAACACAAACAAACAATACAAATGTGTCCCCAGTTTAAAACAGAACAGAAGGAACTGTCTACCACTAAGATTTTTTTAAGGCTTTGATTTCTTTTCATTACGTGGCCATATCACTAGAATCTTTCTTTGGCAGGAGCAGTAATATTGGGGACCTTGTAAATTCTCTCTCATATCTTTATTTTTTGTTCTCCAGTCTCCATTTCTTTTGACTTGTCCAAAAATCTGTCTTAAAACATCATTTTTAAACCTAATGAGTTAACTTTCCATCTCTTTGGTTTGAGTCGTAAGTCCTTCATGTCTTGCAAATCCGTATTTTGGTTGTTTGTGACAGTAGTTTGTCTGTTTGTTTTAATTATTTCCAACCTGAATCCTTGCTTGAATTTCATAACTATTCTGTTTTCTTGAACTACTCCTTCCCTGCAGATAGTTAAAATATACTGTGTTTTTCCAAAAAGTTATATGCATTATCTAATTTACTTACAGAGAGATAATTATCAATGTTGATCTCTACATCTACTTCTAATTTAGCCTCCTTCATTAAAACCTTTGTCATATTATCTAGTTCTGTCATGTCATTAATATATCAGCTACATATTTATCTTTCTGATTAATGTAGTTCCTGTTCCATTTCTATATCTTTCCATATGACATTTTTTCAACACTAAAATAAAGAGAAGTGGGAATAGATTGACTCCAGCCTGAATCTCGAACACTAATGATACTCATCTATTCATGTTTACACTGCATCTTGAGTCATGGATATATATTTTTGTAAATCTTATCATTTTACTGGGTTTCCTGCATTTTCCATTTCAATTCAAAGAACAACCGGACGCCTGTATAGGGTCGTGCCATATAGGGTCATCTGACCCAATGGAGGTCAGAATAAGAAATAAAGTCAATGGGATCACATGTCCAGCTCTTACCATTGCCGAGTAATTGACCAAGTCAGTTGAAAACTTTGATTGCAAATTGCTCGACCATCATAGTAGGTTGAGCTCTGGTTTTTGCCACAATCATCAGGTCTTGGCATGACTATTCTATTGATGTGCCAGTTGATCCCACGCCCACCCTGGAACCACGTGACCTGAGCATGGGCAATTGGTTTTGGGCCCATAAGTCGAGATTTTGGGGTGCGTACCTCTTAGGTCTATACATGATATTATCATATATGTTAATAGGTATATGTATGCGAAGTTTGAAGTTCGAATCGTTTTCCTAAGTTGGTCATATTGTAAAGTGAATTTTTAACTTTAAAGTTGATTTTGATGGTGAAAACGATTTTTCCGAATATGGGTGCTAGAGGAAAAAATGATCCTCTTGTAGAGTATAATTGATTGTGCGGGTCCAAAAAACCAGAGCTGAACCTACGACGATGGCCGAGCAATTTGCAATCAAAGTTTTCAACTGACTTGGTCAATTACTCGGCAATGGTAAGAGCTGGACATGTGATCCCATTGACTTTATTTCTTATTCTGACCTACTTATTATACTTCTGAACTCCATTGGGTCAGATGACCCTATATGGCATGATCCTATACAGGTGTCCGGTTGTTCTTTCTGTCCAAACTCCAAAGACATTCTCTATTTAAACTGCTAACATTTTGTAAATATCTGTCATAATGTCCACCTCTGTTCTGTTATTGATTTTAATTTCTAAAACTTCTGAATGATCAGTCTGCATCATTCTTTTCCCACCATTTAAACCCCTCATCTTGAGTTTAGTGATGAATATACTCTTCTTGTCATTTATCCTCAAACCTTAAGGGCTACAGTATTACTATTTCACCAATCATCTTCTGCAAATCTTAAAAATTATGCTGGAACGAAATAATATTTTTCTGTGTCACAAGAATTAAAGATGGTGAAACCAGTGTTACACTACTGTTCATAAACAGAACACCTGACAGAAGTCTGTTGATTTTTACAGGATATGTTCATTAGGCAATACAGAACAAATGATTAGCAGCTTGGTATCATACGTACCGGGTGCGTCAATGTAGATAATAATTGGTGTGGTCACCTCTGCCATGTATCACCTACTGTACCGAGGTATCAAATCAAATAATGTCTGAATGGTGTCCTGTGGAATAGCCATCCTGGCTATATTGATCCATGTTCAAAGTTCATCAAGAGTTGCTGGCGGATGGTCTGTTGTTTGAGCATGTCCCAGAGATTTGCAATGGGTGACAATCCAACAATCTAGCCGACCATAGCAGAAATGGAACATTGTTATCCCTGAAAAAGGATCATGTTGCTGCAACAAGCATTGTAGCACTGTCCTTCTGAAATATGGCCTGCAGATACAGAAGGGCAACTGGTCATAGCATATTATTGATGTAACAGGAAATCTTTACAGTGGTACGGATTCTCATGAGAAGTGATCTGCTTTTGTACCCAATAGTACCCTAGGCCACAATACCTCATGTTGGGAAGGTATGCCTGGTATGAATACACTCTTCCCGACTCCTCTCCCCGTGTCGTCTGCGGATAAAGATGCTGCCATGATTTTGGCCTAAATAGAAGCATGATTCATCCAAAAACATGATAATGTAGTATTAGTCAAGCCACTCCTTTCGTTCAGTGCACCATTGCAGCTTGGCAGTTCATTGCTGAGATGTCGAAGGTAGCCTGAGGAAGGTCCATCAATCCTACAGTCCTAACTGTAATAACCGACGACTTATTTTTACTGCTGTAGTGGGAGAGTACATCACAGTTTGCCACTGCTGTGCCAACACCGTTAATGATGCAGAACAGGTCACTCAAAGACATCCTCATGAGATGGCAGTTGTCCCTCTGCATTGTTTCTGTATGATGTCTAAAAATTTCCACTTTTACAGAAATGACTAACTTAAAACTGGATTTGTATCTGATTGATTTATTTATTTAACCTCTTAGTAAAAATCTTCTCTAATAACACTATTATAAATTTTCAAATGATCATGGATCTTGGATGAGATTTGAAAAGCATCCATATATGCAGTAGATTGTTTATAAATTGTTTTATAAAAATAAAAATCTGTTTATTGTTACAAATTTTCCTTAATGTACTTTGATTGTTTTGGAATCTTTCTCTCATTGCTTTACACCTTAATTACAATTATGTATCCTCTTCCATTGTGTTCAATTAACTACTTTTGGTAAATTTTCCATTAGCAAGAAAATTGTTTTAATTTTATAATCATGTTACACCACAGTCAGGAAAATTGTGTGACAACTTAGAAATCTTTAGACCAAATTTTGAAGCTGAAAAGTATAAAACTAAAAGTATTCTATATCATATAAGATGTAGAATTTTTAGAGTTTTTTTCTTAATTAATTACTAAACTTACTGAAATGTAAGGTGTTTACGAACTAAAAAATTAATAAAATAAAACTTGATTGATATGATATGTAATAAATAATTATTTAATTTATTTTAAATTTTTAGGATATGGACTAACTCCGATGGATAAATATAAACAGTTTCGCCATTCTATGCAACAGAAAGCTGCTTTTGTTAAAGATTTTTTGGATACCTTGAAAGTATCAAGGTAAATGACTTGTACTTATTGAAAGTAACGTATTTGTAAACATCAAAGGGTGAGACCAAGTTGTTTACTAAGTCACCTAGAACATGTTTCACTCTTTATTGGCGATTTATTGGTAAACAGCGAGGTCTCGATACACAGGCCAATAGGATCAATTGTTGGAGCCTGCAAAGCTTAAATTTAACAATAAAAAGCTCGCCAGAAAGAAAATTGGCGAGAAAATTCACGTGCACGCATTCTGTGGCAGCAATGCATTTTTTTTAGCCATAAAAAATAAAAATGCCCATGTAAATATTAATAAACATCAAAGGGCGAGACGAAGTTGTTTACTAAGTGACATCCTTTGCTGTTTACTGGTGACTGCTCCTAGCTGATGATCGCCAATGAAGTGTGAAACAGCTTTCTAGGATGTCACTTAGTAAACTACATGGTCTCACCCTTTGATGTTTATTAATATTTACATGCACATTTTTATTTTTTATGGCTAAAAAAAAATGCATTGCTGCCACAGAATGCGTGCACATGAATTTTCTCAGCAATTTTCTTTTTGGCGAGATTTTTATTGTTTATTTAAGCTTTGCAGGCTCCAGTTTGACTCCGACTGGTGTATTTATAGTCACTCACATTTTAATGTTGTGAATAATCATGCAAATATAGAAAAGGCTTGATTAATGAATATCTAATGAATTTTTTGGAATGATTAAATTAAAGTGAAAATGTAGAGTTTTCAAAAACCTACAAAACAAGTGTCAGGCTTCATGAAGTCAGTTTGAGAAAATACTTCACCTTACAACTACTTACAAAAATTAATATGATATTCATTAAAAAAAAAAAAAATCTATTAAAAGAAACCCAAACATTGAATGAAAAATGAACTGAAACAAAATGAGTAAAATTATGAAGGAAGTTGATGTGACATACGAGGCGCGTTCAAAAAGTAAGGGCCGTTTGCTTATATATAAATATTGGCGCTTCGAAGCACAGTTTTACTACTGCAGCGCCATCTACTGACTCATTGTGAAGCTACAGCGTCACTTGTTTTGATTCTGAAGTCGTATTGTTGTCCGTGAATGCAAAGAACAATGGCCACGAAAATCGTTTATCCCGCCAAATGTGAAGTGCGTTCTGTGATTCGTTTCTTATGTGCAAAAGGATCGTCGGCTGCTGAAATTCATCGGGAGTTATGCCTGGTTTACGGACCTACAGTTATGAGTGAAGGAAAGGTTAGACAATGGTGCCGCGATTTTAAAAATGGCCGAACAAATGTCCATGACGAAGAGCGGAGTGACAGGCCCAGTATCCAGGCCGATGAAATCGTTTCACAAGTGGACGAAACACTGCGATCTGATCGTCGATTGACGATTAGTGGCCTGGCTGACAAATTTCCTCAACTTGGACGCACTACTGTTTACAATATTGTCACAGAAAACCTCGCATACTGCAAATTGTGTGCAAGGTGGGTACCAAAAATGCTCACCGACCACCACAAAGAGCAAAGAATGTCTAGGGGACGAAAGTTTTTGGCCCGTTATCAACAAGATGGAGATGATTTGTTTTCTCACATTGTTACTGGGGACGAGACGTGGGTATCCTACGCCAACCCAGAAACAAAACTGCAATCGATGCAGTGGCGACACTCATCTTCACCAAAACCGAAAAAGTTTAAGCAAACTCAGTACACAAGTCGGAAATTGATGGCTACATTTTTTGGGACAAAGACGGTGTTCTTTTGGTTGATTTCATGGAATGTGGGACAACAATTACAGCTGACGTGTACTGCGAAACGCTCAAAAAATTGAGACGTGCAATCCAAAACAAACGCCGCGGGAAACTGTCATCTGGCATAATCCTCCTCCACGATAACGCGCGTCCTCACACTGCTGCCAAAACCAATGAAAAAATTCAAGATTTTCGTTGGGAACTTTTTGACCACCCACCGTACAGTCCCGACCTTGCACCTAGCGACTACTTCCTCTTCTTGCATTTTAAACAGTGGCTCGGTGGACAACGTTTTGAAACCGAAGAGGGACTCAAAAACGCCGTTATCAACTGGTTCAACTCTCAGGCGGCAAGCTTCTATGCAGAGGGGTTAAAGAAGCTGGTGCAGTGGTACGAAAAATGCTTAGAAGTGAACGGCGATTATGTAGAGAAGTAAAGTAAGATTGTACCTAACTAAATATGACAATAAAATTTGTTTCTTATGAGTACATTTTTGTCTGTGACCAAACGGCCCTTACTTTTTGAACGCCCCTCGTACTATAAAATTAAAAAAATAAAATTTAGTATTATTCTCTGAATTCACCATTTGAATTTAAAAAAGATCTTTTTCTTTCAAGCAAGCATTAAATGGGCATAAATGAACAGCATTTGTTCATAAATCAAAACTCAATAAAATTATTGATTGTTGTGGTTTGAAATAAATTTTGGACACACTTGACATTAAACTTCCATCATGAGATAATTCCAAAGATGTGAATCAAATTCAACTTATGAAAAACAAACATTTTATTAAAAGGATCATTTAACAAGCCATTATTGAAAAAAAGAAGTTACCAGATCTAGGTTGGTGAATTTTCAGAATTTTTTTTGGTATACCTAGAGACAAAATAAAAAGGCATATGTTAAACTAAAACTCCATACAATCCATATCTTAGTATTTAAAATTGTTTTATTTTAAATAAAACAATTTTAAATACTAAGATATGGAGTGTATGGAGTTTTAGTTTAAAACAGTAATATGAAAAGGAAGGAATTGATAGACGAATACAAAAAAGACATATGTCTTAGCTTTTTGCTCTATCGATCATAATTTCTAATAAATTGGCCAAAAAAAAATTACTAACAGGAAACCTTTAAATAATAACACCTTAAAGAACATGTTCCAGTAGTCAAACAGTTGAAGCATTGTAATGAAAAATATAGTTATTGTGACAAAGAGTTCGAATCCACTGCTTGTTTGATGTGTTTTGCTATTACCAAAGATAGCTTATTTATTTAATTAGCTATTTATATGTGTATGTTTTGCTAAGTGTATTTTTTGTGTATTTATATGCTAGAATCATTTTTGTATTTTAAAATTAATGTAATTGTTGGTGTATAGAATTACATTTTTCTGGAAAATTGTTTTAACCAAAACCTATGCTTCCCTTGATTTTATGATAACTGATCATTCTACAGTGGGTGGTGGTATATGATCAGAAGCCATATATCACCAGACATTGAAAAATAGTAGAAGTTTGTATGTAATAAATAAATTTGTGTGTGTGTGTGTTATAGCATTAATTTTGTACTTACTTTGTGAAAATGATTATAAGAGAAAGATAGTCAAATGTGATGAAGAATAAGATATGGGACACGGATAATCTTTGTGTAGGTAGGGAGAAGGTTAAGGAATATCAAGATAACCTGAAAACCAAACTGACCAAAATTGAAAATAGCACAGATAATAACATTGATGAAAAGTGGAAAAAAATTGAAGATACAATCAAAAGTGCTGCTGCTGAAATGATAGGCGAAAAGAAAAGAATCCATAATGAAGAATGGTTTGATGAAGAATGTGTCATTGTTATAAAAGAGAAGAATAAAGCAAGAGTAAAATGATGCAATTAAATACTAGAAGTAATTGGGAGAAATATAAAGATCTCAGAAGAAAAGCAAATAACCTACTCAAAAAAAAGAAATAGATTATGAATCAAATAAAGGAAATTGAACAACTTAATTCCCAAAATAAAAGCAGGAAGTTTTATGCTGCTGTTAAAAAATGAAAAGAGGATTTCAACCAAGAATTGATGGGTGTTAAGATAAGAAAGGAAATATACCAGGAGAAGAAAGATGGGCAGAATATTTCAAAGATTTGTTAAACAAAGATGCAAATGAGGAAAACAATCAAATAGAAATACGAAAAAGCGCTGAGGAAGAAGAAATGATTAATATATCAATAATTAGTAAAGTTAAAGGTAAAATACAAAAAATGAGAAATAAAAAAGCGCCCGGAGAAGATAGCATAGTTGCAGAACTCCTGAAATACGGAGGATATTCAGTATTCTGCATGATACACTATTGACAATATGGTCCGAAGAAAAGATACCAGACTTTGGAATATTGGTATAATCTGTTAAGTTAAAGTATCCTACTATAGGCCAATTCAGGCCCTTTGGGTCATGGGAGGTAAGGCTCCCAGCTCTTCTTGACCAAAGGGACGAAGTTGATGTCGGGTGGTCAACCCGATGCCCGCCCATCTTTAACTCCGGGGAAAGAAAACCGGTACCTATTCTACAGAGGGCTTGGTAGACCTTAGGACCTGTTTGGAGGATAATGGAGCATGGAAAAATCCCTGCCCTCCACTGAGGCCGGGAATCGAACCTGCCACCTGCAACCCACAGCCAAGCACCCTTACCACTTGGCTACTAGGCTCTGGTATAATCATAAAAAAAAAGAGACAAGTTTGATTGTAATAACTATAGAGGGATTACTCTTCTTAATGTAGCTTATAAAATTCTCACATCCATAATAAATGATAGACTTAAAGAAATCACTGAAAACAAGATAGGAGAATATCAATGTGGATTTAGAACAAATAGAAGTACCATCGATCAACTCATCATTATTGGGCAGATGATGGAAAAGTGCTATGAAGCACTTGCTGCTTCATGAAGCATGAAATAGACTTGCATGTGGTATTTACTGATTTTAAACAAGCATTCGATAGCTTAAATAGAAATAGCCTATAACCCGGAGGCAGAATGTTTTTTATCTTTCTGCAACGATTGATGCTAAGACGAAAAATTTTCTGCGGGTGCGGGAGTTTTTCTCGTTTATGTCCCGCAAAAAACGTTCATTCTATATCAGGGGTGGGCAGACTTTGGTAAGGTAAGGGCTAACTCAAGTATACTCCAAGTGGCGCAGTCACCTTAAAACTATCGACAACCAAAAAAAACCCGAATATACGATATCTTTCTGCAGCTCTCATTTTCGTTCTGCGACAATGTCGCGCCGTCACTTGATATTCTGCTTCTGGGGCCTATAAGAGATGATGAAGGATACCAGCAAAGTTAATTAGATTGGAAATGATGACGATGGAAAAAACAAAAGCAAAAGTTAAAATAGATGGGGAAAACTCAGTGATTCCTTCGAATTTAATAAAGGTGTAAAACAAGGAGATGCATTATCAACGACTTTATTTATCATAGCCTTACATCATGCTATAAAATATTTAAATTAAAGTGGGACAATCTTTAATAAATCTAGTCAAATAACGTGCTTATGCTGATGATATAGTTATTATATCAAGAACAAAGACATGGTTAATCGAAATTTTTAATGAACTAAAAAGGAAAACGAATGATATGGGTTTAGTTGTTAATGAAAACAAAACTAAATATATGGTAATGTCAACCTCAAAAAGAAGAAGAAAACCACAAAACCTACAGATAGGACAGAGAATTTTTGAAGGGGTTTTACTAGATTTAAATATCTAGGAGATATTATCAAGAATGAGGCACAATTAACTGTGGCAATAAAAGAGCATATTCGAGATGGTAACAAAGCTTATTATGCAAATATGAAATTGATTAAAAGTAAGCTAATAAGTAGAAACACAAATCATTAATATACAAAATGCTCATCAGACCTGTGGTTACATACGGAAGTGAAGTGTGAATGCTTAATGAAAAAGACCAAAATAGCCTGAGGAAATTCGAAAGGAAGATAATAAGAAGAATTTATGGACAAGTCTAAGAAAATGGAGAATATGGTATAACAAAGAAATTAATCAGATACTAAAAGATGATGATATTGTCAGGTTCATAAAAGCACAGAGAATAAGATGGCTAGGACATGTTGTGAGAATGGAAACTTTTCTTATGCCAAAAAGAATTTTGAAAGAAAAGATATACAACAAGAAAAAAAAGGAAGTCTATGATGGATGGTGAACATAAGCCAAGATCTGACTATCATGAAAGTGAAATGTTGGGGAAGCTTAGTCAAGGACAGACGAGTATGGAGGCATGTTGTGGAGGAGGCTAAAGCTCACAACGGGCTGTAATGCCAGTACCGGACTGTAATGCCAGTCCTTTTTTGTTCAGTACCATTTTGTACTGATCAGAATAGACATTTTCTTATTTCGAATCATTCTATTATGTTACAAAATAATACTGATTCGTCTTCAGTAATTAAAAAGAAAGAAAAAAATCAAACTGTGGATTCAAACTCATTATTGCAAGTACTGTACGTTCCATTACAACTCTGGAACATGTGTTATGGATATGATTATTTAACAGCTTTTTCTGATAATAAAAATAATTTTGTCTATTTCTTGAAAACTAGTATCTATGGAGCAGAAAACCAAGACAAATGTGTTCTTAATCTGTCTATAAATTTATCAGAAAAATTCCCAATCAATTCAACAAGATCGATCTGACAACTTCCAAATTTATAAATATAGGGTGGTTATAATTAAAGTGACCCTACTTTCAGCTGTCTAGAGCAAGTTCTAATCAACATATCTGAAGGAAAATATGCTAATTAGACCATGGTGATTTCCGATGAAAAAAAAAAAACATGCTACTGTAGGTTTGCCTTCTGATCAGGCAGAGATTGTACACCTTCCTGATAGAGTCTTGTCTTTCAGATATCCCCACAGCCAGAAATCACAGGGATTCAAGTCCAGAGATCATAGAGGCCCAAAATCTGGAAAAGCTCTGGATATTATGCTATCTTTGCTAAAGGTGGTATGAAGACAGTGGTCTCTAAACAACTTCTTTCTTGCGAGGCAGGGAAAGGAGTAAGAATTCTGTTTCTTCACTGTACCTTGTCAGTCCGCAGGATATTCCCGGTCTCATGTCCTCAACAGCCACCCTCACCAAAAACTGTAGAGCAAAATCAGTGCACCATGTGGATCTTGTAAGGGTACCAGTGTAAAATGGACTGCAACACTTTTTGAACAATGAACCAGGGGATAGACACAGGATGAAGAATTTTGGGAACATGCTGCACGGTTTGCCATGGCAACAGCAACTTCATCAACTTCCTTCGCAATGGGCTGCCGTCCCCTTTTTGGTGCCATATCCAAATCTCAAGTTTCTTCAAATTTCTTCATGATCTTTAATCCATTTTTAGACATAGGCCCTATTTGCAAGCCTTTCAAACTCAGTGCTCTCAGTGCAGCCAAGTTATTGTTGCCATTCTGTTAAAATAACTTTACTAACAGTTCACAGTTTTTCTTCCCAAAGGTCATGATACCATTTCAGTAATTCTTCAGAATGGATTGCATGCAATGACTGCTGGCACTTTATACCCAGCAAGTAGTTCCCATAATTCTTTTACCAGCATATACACTGCCCGCTCAATTGAAAGTGGACATCTGTGGTATGGAACAGACGCTATATTTACAGAGTGTCTAATAACATGTACTGTGACCTTTTGCCCTAAGCACAGCATCCAAAGCCGTGGCATGCTCTCCACCTGTTTCTGATAGCAAGCAACCGGTATTTTTGCCCACTCCTCCTTCAAAGCCTTAACAAGTTGGATGCGTGTTTGCGGTCGCATCGGACACGCACGAATCTGGACTTCAATTCATCCCACAGATGTTCAATAGGGTTAAGGTCTGGACTCTGGCAGTCCACTGAAGTTCCTGAACATTATTCTCTGGAAACCAGGCGCTGATAACACGGGTCGTACGGCATAGCACATTGTCGTGCTGGAACACAAATGGCCCTTCATCGAACTGTGACCACAACGTATGAAGCATCTGGATAGAACATCCGGATACTGTGTAGATGCCATGTTCTCCTTGATCACAACCAACGGACCACGTCCAAACCAGAAGAAACACGACTACACCATCGCCAAACTTCACTGTTGGAATGACACACTCAAGTAGCAGCCAAGGCAAATACCACACCCAGGTGAGCCCACCTGATCGGTAGAGTGTGAAGCATGATTCGTTGCTCCACATAATGCTTTTCCAGCGGTCCATCGACCAAGACCGTCGCTCTTTACACCAGGCAACACGACGCTGGACATTTACAGGAGTGTTGTTAGGCTTGTGGGCAGCAGCCCGACTGGTGTACCCTAAGGCATGGAGCTCCCGACGAATCGTCATGGTACTGACAGTTGTTCCGGTTGCCTGCTGGAAGTCCTGCCACCGTTGTTCCACTGGAACAGCCCTGTTCTGCCTCACCAACCGCTTCAGGGCCCTCCGGTCTCTATCGGTCAGCATGCGGGCTCGCCCACCTCCATGACGTCGTGTTTCCACTTCATGATAGTAGCACCCACGATCGACTTTGGCAGGTTTAGTGTCGCTCCTATGGCTCGCACACTCTGGTCACTAATGTGGGAGCCTATGACTACTTCACATTGAAAATCGCTCAGCTGCTTTGATGGTGGCATTTTACCTCAGCACATGGTTAGACACCAAATACACATGATCTTGTTGTTTTATAACAAATATATTCAAATTATTGCCCGAATTTGCGTGGGTTGTTCCACTTCGGCAGGTGTCCACTTTCAATTGAGCAGTCAGTGTATGACACCTACCTAGTGGTGAAACTTTGAACCAATTTTTTTTTCATTGGAAATCTCTTTCCTATGGTGTAATTAGCATATATATCTATTTTCCTTAACATATGTTGATTAGAACCAGCTTCAGAGAGCCGAGAGTAGGGTCACTTTAATTATTACTACCTGATACTAAACTGCCTAAGAACCAACAAATTATTTATGGCATGATGTTCTACGCAGGCTGTCTTACTATGGATGCAAGAAATGACTCGATGGGCTTGTCTCAAAAACAAAGCACCCGTAAGCACCAAGTATTACAATCATTTCCTCCTCCATTTCTTATTAGCAATGTAATTGGTTTCTGATATTGCACTTTCAATAAGCAGCAGTGGCTAAATAAATGATAAATATTTAAGTATATAAGTTTTAATTCAAATTTTTTGACATAAGTAAAACGAATTGGATATTTTTACGAAAAGTGTAACTCATAGAGTCCATGTTAGGCCTGAACCTAAGAACTCATCTTAATCACAAAGTTTGAAAATTAATTGTCTAAGGAAATCGAACACAACCATATGTTTTAAAGTTTCATTTCTAAGTAAAAATGTCTCTATAATTTTTGTAATGAACCAGTCTGTTTACCTTGCTAACTCCTGGATATATGGAAAAGGATGTAGAAAACAGTGATGAAATGATCATTTTGCAGCTCTTCATGCCCTTGGAAAAAATCTCTCTCTCACTCCAAGCACCAAGCAGGATTTGCACCAATTTTTTCAACTAGGTTTCTAAGTCAGTCACATACCATTACTCAATGGCTCATTACTAACTTTTCACTAATGAAAAGGACATGGATTTTTTTTTAATGACCATCATATTATGAGGGCAATTTACCCTTCTAACTGTGATGACTATTATTTAATATTTGAAGGTAATGATATTTGTAAGAGGATTTTATACTTAAGTCTTGTTTGAAGGAAAAATTTTTTTTTTTTTTTTTTTTTTTTTTTTTTTTTTAAATGGTTGAAAATTGCACCAATCTCTGAAATAAAGATATAGGCCTATTTGCCTTAGAGTTCCTTAGAAAGATGTCTTAGTATTTTTAAATTATTCTTTATAAAGTAGGCTTTTTTTTATGTTAATTTTATGTTTTTAATGTGTTTCGACATTTTTAGGTGCCTTTTTCTTTATTTACAAGTGCATAAGAAATTCATCAAGGCTGCTAGAGGCTAGCTCTTGAATTTTCTTTTTCTTTATTTTTAATGTGTTTTTTGTTTTTAGTTTAGATTTGTGGAGGTTCCATTTCTTTTCTACCTTAATAATGTTAATAGTAAGATTTACTAAGGCATTTACTCATTATTATCTTGCCAGTCGTTTGTTATTAGTTCAAAGTGTGAACAAACATTCGCTGCTTTTATGTCTTTATTTGAAGTTTTATTAAAATAAACAAAAATGCTAGATAACTAGTAAGTAACTAGTATTTTGCTAGATCATCAGGTCATTATGAAATTATCATTTAATTACAAAAAAAAGAAGGTTTAGCATGTATTGATGAAATAAAGGAAAGAAAATGAGTATAATGCACTTATTTGATAAAAGGCACTTATTTGACATCAAGCATCTTAACATTTTCAGAATCCAATGCACATTTCATCTTCAGGGAATGACACAACCATTTGTGTTGTCCTATATGTTTGTGCTACTCCCTGAAGATGAAATGTGTGTAGGACTTTGAATTATTAGATGGTTGATTTCATTCTGCTTCCACCTCTTAAGAAGCAATTACACTCATTTTCCCCCCTTTAATTATGAAGCATAATTAAATTAATAATTTGTTATAAAAGTTGTAATATTAGTAAAAACTGAAATTACTAATAAATTATATTTGCTATGTTTCATTATTGTGATTCAAAAGTAATTATAAATCTAACTTGGCTGTCAATTCTTTTGCTTAAATAATAGAGTGGATATCCTTGTTGGTCACAGTGCTGGATGCTATCCTGCCACATACCTATCCTCAAGATATAAACTTGTCCGATCTTTGGTAATGTTGAATTCTGGTGGACACAAGCATATGAAGTAAGATTCATTTATCTTTTTTTTTTTTTTTTCTTTTAGTAATATAATCCTAATTTCTTTATAATTTGCTTAAATATGTAGGATTTTCATTTTATATCATGCTATCTTTTTAGCATTCTACCTTTGAAATTCAATAACAGAGTTGATGTAGCAAGTTGAGGCATTTTGGTAAAAGAACACTGTACAAGGAATATTCAATAAAGAGAACATTCGCATGTTTCCTGAACAAAAAAACAAACAACAAAAACAGAGCTTTTGAAAGTCCTTGAAATAAAATCTTGCAATTTTTTTTTTATCTTATAGCCCTTGCTATTAGCCATATAGATCATACCAGAAGAAATTAATCTAGAGGTAGGATTACTAGTGGATAGCATTTATATACTTTGAGGGTGGGTTCCTAACAGAGCTGCCCAGAGACTTTTGGTGGCCCCGGGGCAACGTTTGGATTTGTTGCCCTCCCCAGCCCCGGACTTAAACACCCAGGGCCCCTAAGCACTTGATATTTTGCTGCCACCCCCCACCCCCCCACCCCATCCCGAAAATCTACAACCAAAAAAAAAAAGCGGAATCTCCAATTCAACAGGCCTGGCCCTCCCCCCCCCTATTGATGTGGCCCCCCCTTTGAGCTATTTTTGTGGGGCCCCGGGGCAATCTGCCCCTTTTGCCCCCTACCTCTGGGCAGCCCTGGTTTCTAACACTAAAACAAGAACAAAAGTCCATATAAACATATGTCCGAAAATCCTATGATTTTCAGTTATTAAAAGAAGAACGTACTGACACATCTGTTAGACTACTGCAAATTAAGCTCTGCACGAGGAACATTGTGCATGACCTATTTTTGTCCATCCCATATCAGATACAAGCTGTAATTCAGGCGAAGAGTAGGCCAACACCCTACTAATAAAGATTTTGTGTTGTTTCACAGGTGTTTTATATTATTTTTGTCCCCCCTCTGTATATATATATATATATACAGGGTGTTTCAAAAATACACGGCATAATTTCAGGTATGTATTTCCCACATGTAGACAATCAAAATAGTTCATTACAACATATGTCCGGAAATGCTTCATTTCCGAGTTATGGCCTTCACAACATTGAAAATCACCGGAACGTTTTTCGTTCCGCCGGTCGTTGCCATTACAGAAGATGTTCAAAATGACCACCTCCTGCTTGAATACAGACCTCACATCGATGTCTCA
>JAFIDM010009631.1:116737001-116792914 GCA_023159025.1 Thereuonema tuberculata
ACGAAAAACGTTCCGGTGATTTTCAATGTTGTGAAGGCCATAACTCGGAAATGAAGCATTTCCGGACATATGTTGTAATGAACTATTTTGATTGTCTACATGTGGGAAATACATACCTGAAATTATGCTGTGTATTTTTGAAACACCCTGTATATGTAATCAGCCATAAATTATGGCCTTTTATAGATCTTTTTTTATAAGATAAAATTAAATATATATGTGTGTGTAGATCTAATATATATATAATCAAGCATTAATATTAATTTTTAATTCAGTAGCATATGCTGTAATATTTCATATTGTAAAACATTTTGATTTTCAACAGGGTCCTGCAGCCAAAATGGTTTTTTGACTGGTACAAAGCTGTTTGTAGGAACACTGTCTTGAGACCTATGGTATTACTTATCCTAAAAGTTGCTCTTATACTTGTGAAATATGGAAACAAGAATGTCAGACAAATGTCTGTTGCCATGGAGACACTGGCAGATATTTCATATGATGAGGTATGACAACGAATAATTATTTAAGTTGAATTATTCTTCTTTTAGTTAGAAAAACCATTTGAGGAGTTCTGAAATAAGGGGAACATCCCATTTACTGGCGGAAAATGGTCTTTCTAGTGAAATTTTGAGTCAAGCTTTATCACATTTAAAAAACAGTTGTAAACAAAACAAATTCCTGAAATGTTTTCTGAATTAGCAGTTCAACTAAACTTGAGTTTAAGTTTGATGTGGATTAATCCACCTTACTTCAGAACCTTTGTTTAATTTTTGTATACTGCCCATTCATTATTGTCCCTATAAAATATTAAGAGAGTTTATTCCTTTAACCTTAATACAGTGTACAAAAAGATCTGAAAAGTCACTTGAGTAAAAAAAAGATAATTTAAACTTTATTACTGGAAAATCTTGTACATTTTCTTAATGCAGTCAAATGTACTAAATTGAATACTATCGAGTGCAATCCTGCCATCTAATGGCTTGGGTATTCATTTAGTTTCACCTCTTGCCCAATTCACTTTGTGCAGCTTAGCAATATAATAAGCCATATGTCATATAGTGCGGATGGAGAAGTGAGAGCACTGTGACTTTTTATTTTAGATGTAATTTGTTAATACTTGTAATACTGTCCTGGTATTTAAGTTTCTTTGCGAAGATATAAAGGAAAAATAACTTGACCTTTATTATGAAGCAATCGTGGAGAATTGTTCATGATCCGTAGGTAAACTTGTAGATACTATGACATCGAAACATCGTCTGTTCCGAAAGTCGTCCAGAATGTCTGTGAAGTATTCTCCATAGTTCGTTGGAATTATGCGAACGAACCTTCATGGTATGCATTCGCTCAGAATTCCCAGAACTAATTATAAACAGATAATGCACATTAACTTTTATGATGTAGCTTAACTTATTTATACGAAGCCATTTTTGTTTACATCCATCTGGCTTCTATCCTGATTACCAAGTTCTCTCATTTCTTTATGTCTTCTATTGTTGTTCTATGTGTTTGCAGTTCACAACAATGATACCATATAATATGATTCATGCTATGTGGACATTTACAACTTATTGTTAAATTCCGATGCACAATTTTCACTGGACAATCGTTCATTTCTTTTTATTAATGTTTATGCACTTTGGAAAAATTTACAAGGAAATTAATCCAGGATATATTTGGTAAGCCAAAAATGTCACTATTTACTCAAAATAAACTTACTCCTCATTAGATGTGTTATGGTTTGAAAAAAATGAAAACTAAAGAGGACACGAAATAACAATAGCTAGGGTATGGGGATCTTTCTATGTATAACATCATGTTTGGCTGGGGAAATCTGGTGGAGTGTCTTTTTGACCGTTAAGTATGAAAGGGTGTCAAAAAGGTAAAGCACAGCTGACATCATTTATGGACACAGCATTCTGGCAGTCAATGATAATAATTTTTTCTTGTTCTGTATGTTGAGGAAAACTTTTATGTATTGGATTTTATTTAGTTCGTATAAATTTGGAGGAACATCATTAAATTTTTTAAGTTCAAGCAAAGTTAAATTGTGTTAGGCATAATGTATAGTCTACTGAGCTACAAAAGAGGCATTTGTTCTATCAGAAGAACAGAAATTGTGCTTTTTCAGCATTGCAGTTTGAGAGATGCTGAGACAGAATATCTCAGTAATGAAATATGTTTTGTGTTCTTTTATTGATTATTATCCGAAGTTAAAAACATCTTTTATCCCTGTTCTGTTTTCTGCTGCCCTAGTGATTCCACAAACCAGTAATTTTTACATCTCTATTGTCATGGAACAACCTAAGCTGCTGATTTCCTCTGAATGCTATAAGGATACATCAAAGTTAGTTTCTATTAGAGAAGAATCATCTTTGCATGCCATAGAAATATATCAAACAAAAGCAGTTTTAAGTTGTTTGACGCCCTAGGCATAATGGACTTCCATGTTCCCTTTTCAACAAGTTAATATAGAAGGTCAAGAGTCCCTAGGCATAAGCCTAGGTTGCCTATGCCTATAAGTATCTCTGCTGCTAAGTTAAATGGCCAATTTTTTTTTTATAAGTTTCCATCTTATTACTGTTAATTATTACTGTTCTAGTTGTAAGTAGTAAGGCTACACAAAATAATCTCACTTTTTTGCATGTAGTGAAACATTTTCAAGTTAAAAAAAGTGAGGATATGATGAATTAAATAAACAACATAAAAACTCTGCAGAAAAAATAACGAAATAAACGTGAACTAAAAAACACTTTATATTCTAGCTTGAAAAAGAAATCTGCATTGTTTGTTTGTTTTTTTAATAAATCCCCAGACCCAAATCAAAAGATATAGAAATGTAATCACTGCCATATAAAATTTGTATAAATCAAAATTTTTGTAGTTAATTAATTTTAAACTAAAGGAAATGTGTTCTTGGTTTTTCTTTATTCTGGTTCATCAAAAGCTTTCCTTATGATTGAATAAAAACAAAAATAAGTTGATTGGAATACCCAATTTTTAATATTTACATGGTAAGATCCAAAAATAGTTCAAAGACCATAGCTAATGGAAACTTCCAAGTAAACTTCAGCTTTTCTGTATAATGAATGTTTATTTTTATCATGATAAAATTGCTCTTAGGAAATCCATGTATCAACATGTTTGTTCACAAGATATTTATGGGTCATTCCACAGAAAACGTACCTTTTTACGTACAAGGCAATTATTTACTTAAGAAATATTCAAAGTTCTTCTTTCAGTGGTTATAAACAGCAATACAAACGAAGGAAGATATGAACATTGGTATTCTTTGTTCTTTCATTTTATTTCTATTAAATTTTTAAACAATAGTGAAGATATGTATACCTCCGTTACGTGTCACAAGTGCTTCGTCAGAAGGGTGGTTAATTATTTCATGAATTTAAGGAAATATTGAATAAGTGAGTCACATTGTATTTCTTACATTAAAAGGTGAACTTCAGTTCGACATAAAAAAAAATGAGAAAATGTTAGCTTGAACATATGTTTTTAGGTTTGAAAGTTTGTCACAGACTTTCCCTGTATCCTCCGTTCTGAAGATATTTTAACAAATTCCCATTAGATGGCATTGGTATTCACAAAGAGTGGATGAAGGAGGAAAAGACGCCACTTTGTTTTAGCTCTATCTTGTGTTTGGAGTAAAATAGTATGGTTTAACTATATTCTATCTAACAGTTTCTTCAGGATTCTCAAGACGGTTCTAATCTTTGTGTATCCTCCATTCTCAACTTAGACAAATAAATAACATTGAGAAAATACATAGAACTTGTTGAAGTTATTCTTAAATACGATTCAATTACATTTTAAAGGATGTTCACGAGCTAACCTCAAAATAAGCATGACAAACTAGGGAAATTTTTAAATGTAATTTTTAAGTTGGAAATGTAATTTTTAAGTTTGATTAAGTTTGATTAAATTTCTTAGTATTAGACAGGTGTACGGCTCTATTTATGTCATCATCATCAAACTAGGGAAATTTTGCAGAAATGTATCCTCCGTAGATGTATCCTCCGTTACATTAACATTGAATGGAGGATATTAATTTCGTAACAGAGGGTACAAAATCATTTATTTAAATACTATGAGTCTTAATAATTGATTTAGTATATGTACTATATTGTTCATTATCATTATCTCAATAATTTAAAATATTTATGATTTTGGAATATTTGTTTATTATTATCGATAAATTTCTTTTCTGCTATTTTGCGATAAGTTAATGTTCTGTTTAACCACTCAGTTTCAGAATAAATTGAAATTTTACTTAAATTAGGAGTTATGCTCTTAAAATATGGTAGATTTCATTACTGTATCTTATACTCTGTTACAGTTGTGTATCCTCGTCCATATCAAAATTTTATTTTATTCCTTATTTCATGAAAAAGGAAGAAACAATGTAACAATTCATTTTATAATTCATAGAAGCAATAATACTGCTTAGAAAATAAATTTCAGATTTGTTTGTCAATATTTTTTTTTTAACATTTTTGTCTCTTAAAAGTTACGTTTTCTGTGGAATGACCCTTATATGTGGGTCCAATTTATGCCAGAATCAATAATAAGGTCAAATAGCAATAGACAGATAAGCTAAAGTTTGAGCTTTATAAGATAAATAGTTTTTGAGTTATTGTACTTATTGTGCAGTAGACACGTACTTTGATAGCTATTGGCTCTCAGCTTATCTATAGGCCAGAACATATGACATCAATGGGATTTTGATAATCTGAAGCTCTCTCTTAACTTTCAGCTAACTAGAATAAATAGATTTTTGGTGTTGTTGTTATTTTGATCATAGACTGATGCTTGATTTAAAATTTAATTCTAAATCTTGTTCTAGCCATTTTTCCTTTTCTTTGCAAATTATCATGCATATAGAAAAAGGGAACACAATAAATGTTAGCAATAAAGCATTTCGTCATTGTTTCAGTAAAACCTGTGAAATTTCTTACTTGCTTTTTGATTTTTTTATTAAAAATGTAAAAACATTAAATTGACGTTTTGAATAGGATAAAAAGCATCACTTTAATATTGCTGAGATTATGTATCATCAATAAACTTTTATGTATGTTAACCTGTATGTTAAACCTTTTTCAGTCTACTGCAAGAGGAAAGTCTCTCACAACATGAAAAAAAAATTCGATCACTTGAAAGCTGCCCATTTCTAATTGAATCAGACAAAACTTTTTCTTTCGCCCACCCTTCTACCATACAAACATTTCATTGCGCTCTCATTTCTAGGTATCAAGTTTAGAATTTTGGCCTCCATCTAGAACTATTTCTTTTTTCTACATGTTCCTCCAAGTTCCATTTGCTTCTTTATGTCAAGTATAATATCAATCATCCTGAGCAATGCATTTTAATCCATGGAGGTTGATGTGGTCTTTCTAATTTCTACATTTTTATACAATTACATACACAGGAGCTATCTAGTATTAAAAAATAATATTGCTTTCAATTAAATTAATACAAAATTGAAATGTGCATAGATCATTAAACAATTAATTAACTAGAAACAAAAACAGTAGTAATAATTAAAACTCACTGAAAATGACTATTCAGCCATGTTCTGTCATACATAAGTAATAAATGTAAGCATTGCATTGTTTCTTTTAATGGGCCTGTTGTCATCAATGTGGATTTCCAATTGTATGACACATAATCTGATCAACCTAGTCAAAAATTTATTTTTGATTTTCAGGCAATAATTGTTTCTTGGAATAATGTAAGAAGTACTTTACAATCGTTGCTTTTTTTATTTCATATGAATCCTTTTTTGATTATATTTGATATAAGGTGTGAAACTTTCCAATTGACAAAAGTTGCATACTTGACGCTGGTGGACAGCAAATCTTCACCCACCATGTTGTCTACCATATTCTAGTGTGGCCACATTGTTGTAAGTACAGCATTTTTTTTTTCATCTTAATATCCTTGCTAATTTGATATTATTTCAGATAAGCCTTCCTACAAGTATAAGTGATGGAATTAATTTTTGTTTTGTTTTTTAATGACAAATCAGCCAATGTAACTTTCTTTCAATTGTGATCAAAAAGAAGGAAATTTTACTAACAATCCCTCAAACTGCACCTACAGTGAATTCTTATGGCTAATGAGGTAGCCAACCTTGGTTGGCCGTGGACCACTGGTGGACCCTTGGGCTTAGCGACCCCTTGTGGTATGCAGCTAAATAACCTCATCGACATACAAATTAACAAGATGCGAATTAAAGCTACAGCGTCCCTGGTAGGCGACGACAAAATCTCAACACTAATATCACAAAGTGTTCAAACCCAACGGCCCTTTTCAGGGCCACTTAACATTGGCACACTAAATGTGCGTACTTTACTTCAAACTGGCCATCAAGCTCTACTGGCCAAAACACTGTATGACAGAGGCATTGATATTTGCTGCCTCTCAGAAACTCGATTACCTGATGATGGAATATCTACATTAAACGTACCAGAAGAAAATACAAGCTTCCAACTGTATCACAGTGGCCCTATTAATAGGTGTGGCCAACACGGTGTCGCCATTGCTATTGCAATGAGGTTGAAGGATGCGGTACATAGCTGGCAAGCAATTAATGACCGCCTACCAGTCATGCGCATACAGTGCCAAACAAAGTATATCTCAGTAATTGCTGTTTACGCCCCCACTAATGCTTCAACTGATGAAATAGCCGAAGACTTTTCTCACTACTAGACACAACCATTGCTAGTATCCCAAAAAATGATTTCTTGGTCCTTGCTGGGGATTTTAATGCTCAGTTTGGCCCCAGCCCCAATCGAAGTGTGGTAGGCAAACATTCTCTGGGACACAGGTGCAGAAATGGCACTCTACTACTGGAAATAGCAGCAGCACATGATCTGCTAGCGACAAACACCTTTTTCAGCCACAAACGCAGGCATCTACAAACATGGGTCAGCCCTGATGGAAAAGCACCAAAGTTGTGTTACAAATAGTCATGCTTTTTGGGGCATAAATGTTGTCACAGATTCATGCCCTAGTGTGTACAAATCTCACGATCAAACCCTCACACTACAACAGACAAAAGCCGATCCAAAGATTCGATGTGAACAAACTGAAACTCCGAGAGGTTGCTGAAGAATTTCAAAAAACCTGCACATCAAACTTGGAGAAGATGAACGGCAGCACTCCCAGGTCATGTGAGAAAATGTGGATAAACTTAAAAAATGCCATCCACAGTGCTGCAAAAGGCACAATTGGACTTTGCAAACGCCAGAAAAATGACTGGATCAGCTCAAACACAATTGACTTGTCCAATCAGAGAAAGACTGCCCTAGCCAAGCAAGACCTAACCCAGGCACGAGACCTAGCCCGGAAAATCCAAAGACAGGCAAGAAAAGATAAGGAGATTTATTGGAATCAGAAGGCAATAGAACTGGAACAGGCACGTGACAGGGGAGAAACCAAAAAACTTTTTCAACTCGCCAAATAACTAGCAAGGAAATATACATCCCCCATTAGTGAAACACTAAAAGGTGACAATGGACACCTACTGTGTAAAAAAGATGACAAATTGGACCAATGGGTGAAACATTTCAATAACCTTTTAAATGGTCACTCCCTGCAAAATATACGACCAACCACACCCACACATCGCCCTGCCACAATACTTCCATACACAGTAAATGAAGACCCGCCAACTGTGGAAGAGATAAAAATAGCAATAAAAACTCTAAAAAACCGTAAAGCCCCTGGATGTGATGGCATCAGCCCTGAAATTTATAAAGCCAGTAACCAATTTTTAGCACCTTACCTCGAATCCTTGTACAAAGAAATATGGAAAAGTGAAACTATACCAACGGAATGGGAAACTGCAATCATCATTCCTATTCATAAAAAAGGTGACAGAACCATCTGTAGTAACTGAGGGATCTCTCTAATTAACATAGCCTACAAGATCATGGAGAAAATCATACTTAACCGGATAATCTATCAAAGAGACCAACGTACTAGGGAAGGACAAGCAGGTTTTCGACCAGGAAGGGGTTGCATTGACCAGATCTTCTCCCTATGATAAATACTTAAATCTCGACATGAGTTTAGAAAGGAAACTCATATAGCTTTTATCGACTTTTCTGCAGCTTTTGACAGCATCTGTTGAGAAAGTATATGGACGATGCTAGCCCTGGATGGGGTACCACACAAAATATGCAGCCTAATTAAGGCAATGTACAAAAGAACCAACTGTCACATCTGAGCCTACAATGACTACAGCAAGGACTTTGAAACGTCATCAGGAGTACGGCAAGGTGGTATACTTTCGCCAATGTTATTTAATTTATGTATGGATCACATACTCAAGAGGCACTTGATTCAAACCCAGGTGGGGTACTATTGCACCTATCTCAGCTAATCATTAAGGACCTAACCTATGCAGACGACATCGCTCTCATAGCAGAAAAGCATAGTGATCTTCAAAGGATGCTTGAACGTGTTGCAATAGAAGCAAAAAAAACTTGGATTGGAGATAAATGCATCCAAAACAAAATATCTTTGCTCACTCCAAAGCCCAGCTGTCCCCCTCAAACTAGGAAATGAACTTATAGAGCGAGCTGATAATTTCATCTACCTTGGTAGCCAAATATCAACATCAGGTGGGGCTCCTGAGGAAGTTATCAACCGGATAAGGAAAGCATCAATTGCATTTGGTACCCTCAAAAACATCTGGTGGAGGAAAGACATACGACACAAAACCAAGGCCCGAATTTACTGCGCCACAGTTAGGGCAATCCTCCTATATGGCAGTGAGACCTGGCCAATGAGAGTAGAAGACTATAAAAAAGTGGAGATTTTTGACCACCGATGCCTACGGCAAATCCTGGGTATCCACTTCCTAGCACATATTACAAATGAAGTCGTCCGATTACGTTGTGGGGTCTCAAGTATCACGGAGGTGGTTAAGACCAGGAAATGGAAATGGATTGGACACGTTCTCAGAATGCCCCCACAATGCATACCCGCAGCCACTTTCAGAAGCACCAACTGCCCAACATGGAAAAGACCCTGTGGTGGCGTACGTTCCACAATGAAGTGGCAAATACAAAAGGAGGCAGAAGAACTAGTTCTGAAATCGCTCTGCTTAAGCAGAAAGCAATACAATGCCAAGTGGCTTGATTTCCTGACAACAATGGCGACAGATCGCAAGCAATGAAAGATCATTGCACAAAAGCCTATGAGGTTGCCCAAATGCAATTCTGCATGAAATGGGCGATAAGTAAGTAAGTAAGTAAGATGAGGTTTGGTGCTGTGCTTATTAAGACTCTAGTGGCTTCACCTTTGCTTGATAGAATAGTGGTACCTTTTGATAGTTGTTTGACATTTATACGTAACTCTGTAGGCACTTAAAATGCAGGTGCCCTTGTATTTATTGTATGTTATTCCATTTTATTTCTGCAGGAAAGTTAATTTAATGATGTCACATACATCATTCTTTCCATCTCCTAACTTTTTAGCGGTCCCATGTTACAGTTAACATAAGGAACCTTTATTGCTTTTGTGTTGTCTGTCTGTCACACTGTGTGTCACACTCTGTAGTGGCCAAACAGTTAAGAGATATTAGAATGAAACCTTCACCATTGTGTTCAGCATCAAAAAGTAGGTGACCATGTAAAAAAAAATCAGACATGTTGAACCACTCCCTGACCCCCCAAATTAACGTTTTCCATAGCAGTGTTAGTAATAATGATAACAATTAACACAGTAATAATACTGATGCTTCATACATAACAATACTAACAATTGCCAACTGGATGTCATTGTTAATAATTACTAACGTATTGTTTCATAAATTCTTTAACATATCCAAATGATGCACTAAGCACTGTATTAGCGGCCCCTAGGTAAAACATAAAGGAACGGTCTTGCATTTATATGCTCTTGCTTTTAATTATTTTGTTTATACAATTGTGCATATTATGGGGCCGCTTTGCTTTTGACACTGTCTAAAAGCATTAATTACCTTGTTAATGTTCTAAAATGTCCTATCTTCTGGTTGGTGGAAAACAAATTCAAAATGTAATTAAGTAATTAAAAATAAAGAAAAAAAGATTGACATTCAGCGATTGATAAAAACATAAGCAACTTGATAATAATTGAAAATGGTAAATTACCCTTTCAAACAAGTGGAAATTAGGAAGAAAAAATAGAAGCAAGAGGACTTTTGAAAACCTTTTGTTTATAGGTACAGTTATAAAAAAAAAAAAAAAAAAAATCACTTAGTTGCAATCCTGTTATCACTACTAAACACATCTTATAAATAAACAAGTTTTTATCCTTTGTTTTGCTCAATCTTACTATGGTGAAATATTCTCATTTTATATCAACAGAACATTGTTTTTCCTTAGTTTCTGTACTGCAGCCTGGAATTTTTTTCCACAATGTATTTTTATGTTTATTTTCAAATTTAAATTAATTTAAACATATTTTCAGCTATTATATTCAAAAAATTTGCATTTTATTCTGCATGTAAATGCATATTTTTAGGGTATTTTTTTTTTTGTTTTTAAGACCATATTTCAACTAAATTCTAAATAAGAGCATATCTGGGTCAAATCTTCAAATCAAAACTAGACTTTTTGTAAAGCATATGCAGAGCAAAAAAAATTTATGCAAAGATATTTCGAGGAATCAGTTTAAGAATGATAGGGTTGAGAATTATCTTTTTTTTTCAGTTTGGTCTTTGTGCAAGAACATTTTACGGCTTTTCTGGTTAGTCCAGTTTCATAGACATTGGACATTTATTGCTTTATTGGGTCATTTCATAACTACTAAGTGTCTTATTCAAGGGATTCTTATTGACTTATTACTTACATGCAACATAAAATCATTATCTGTAGATTTCACTTTTTTTTTTTTAAGGATACTGAGCCTAATCCTACCAGATTTCAGTCCAGTGGTTAACAAATGAATTATTTAGAGTAATTCATAGTTTTTTTTTTTTTTGATTATTAGAAGAATTCGCTGACTTTCAAATCAATCATCCTCATTTAAAAGAAAACTTTCCTTAACCATTTAAGGATGGCCATGGCTTAAAGACCCAGTATATATTGTGCTCTTAAAGACCGAATAATGATATAACAAACTGAGGAGGAGAAGTGTGATATATAAGCTATATTTCAAAGATTTGAAAAATTATTTATATTTCCTGTTTTGTTTTGTTTTGTTGCATTCCACGCAGAAAGACACTCAAAATACCTGTCCTTAAAAGGTTAACTATGTCTGTTATTTTTTATTTTTTTCAGAGTAAGCTCTATTGGCTTATATTATACAAATCTAAGTAAAGTATTTTTCTTATCACATACTTTGTGTTTCATACTAAAGCACCTGAATAAGCAAGTGATTAAAACACTGATTCCTGTTTAACTTTGAACTTTGTTTCTGGCAGTCTCTTTGTTTGTTAACCCCAAGGCAATTTCAGAAAATGTACAAAAATTTTCTAGTGTTAAGAAGCATTAATTTTAATTATAAGGAGAATTTCTTTAATAGTCACATGTTCACTCCAACTCCAAGATTTAGTTGTAGAAGTTAAAATTTATTGAGTATGTAAGATTACTAGGTAATGACCAAATCATAAGATTAAGCAACATCAAGAGGACTATAAAGCTATATTTGACTGTTCAGTTTTGATAAAGAAAAAAGTTTAGGATATCTAACATTAAATTAAGTAGTTGTTTGAACGTGTGCCTAATAAATACAGTGCAACTTGGATAATTCGAATGTCTTTAATTCGAAATCGTGGTTAATTCGAAGATTTCTCTTAGTCCCTTGAATTTCTTATTAAATCAATGTTAAAAAATCCTGGATAATTCGAAGTTCAACTTCCTTAATTCGAAGTTTTTTATAAAAAACTTTGAACCATAATAACTTTTCGGCGTTTCATCGTTAAGAAATTGGACACGTGACAACTGAAATTCCCTTCCCGCCACCGTTCGACACGTGACGCCATTCGACACATGACACTTCAGACGCCATTCGAGCTTCCTGCTGTCAGTGTCACCATGTCTTTCAGTAAACCACGTGTGTACAAGAATTTAATGTTCACTGAAAAGGTCGCCATCATTGGCGAGATGGAAAAGGGTGTGAAGAAGAAATGCCAAATCGCCAACGAGTACGGGATAGCGCCGAATTTCGTCGGTACATTGAAGCTGTTTTCCATTCACTTAACATGCTTGATGATTTTGCTAACCTTAAGCGACTGAATTCTACAAAACAATCAGACATTGCACAATTTTTTGAAAAACTATAATTTTCTGTATTGAATGTAATATGTACTGTAGCTTATGTAATATAAATCTTATTTTGTTTACATACATATAGTGTTTTAAGTCTTTCATACAATGATCTTTCTGAATAAATATTTACTTATTGACAGAATAATCTTTTCAAGCATTCAGGGGACCTGAAATTAAAGTTAAAAGATGTAACTTGTTTAATTCAAAGTCTTGGATAATTCGAAGTTTTGCAATGGTCCCTTCAGCTTCGAATTATCCAAGTTGCACTGTAGTTGTAGTTTAAAATAAGTCTGACAAACACGCAAAGAATGTTCTTTAAAAATAGTAATAAAACTTTAAAAATACATTACAAAAGGACGAAAGCCATCTCCTTGAACGGCTTCCTTGTCAATCAACATACATTACAAATTTTGGTTAATTATATATAGTATAATAATTATGCAAACATTATTGGCTATTCATAATAACAATAATAAAGAAGATAACAATTATTTTGAAGCATTGCGAGAGTTCGAAGGTATAAAGGTTGAAAAATGAATTGCGATTGGCAGCTTGGAAGTCTGGTCCAAGTCTGTGTCCATGTGGTGGACGAAACCATTTTTTATTTCCTTGATTTGTAATTTATTTCGATTGACAAGGATTGTTCAAGGACTTTAAAAATACATTACAAAAGGACGAAAGCTTTCAAAGTTTTATTACAATTTTTAAAGAACGTTCTTGTGTGTTTTGTCACACTTATTTTTAAACTATAACTAACATTAAGATTATATGTGCAGGAAATTGTTTTACTATTTTAAACTAATATTTTAAAGATAAAGGAATGCCACAGAAAATGCAATTTGTTTAAGACAGATTAAAGTTGTTCATTTTAGATAAGGACAATTAGCTTTAATATTTTTCTCAAATATTTTGGCATGGTTAATAACAGATGTGTTATTTTCTTAGTTTCAAACTTTTAGCTGCAAGGCTTCATTTTTATAACAAATATCAAATTTTAAGTAGTTTCATTCTTTACTAATAGTTTTCAAGCAATGTGGCAACAAAATTAAATATTTGTTCATTTGAATTTCTGACCAGAAGTACCTTTTCAGAAGTTTACCTGGAATTTATTAAAAAAAATTTCAGAATAAATAATGAACATTTTTAAAGAGTGATTTGATAATTTATGCTTTTGCAGATGGTTCGCAGTGCCACTGATCTAAGATCAATGCATTTTCCGATGACACTCATTTACAGTAAAGATGATCGTGTTGTTGAGCATGAAATGTTACAAGAATTAGCAGAAATTATTGGCTGTCCATTTTCAAGGATAGAGCAAATTGATTCATCTGGAAAATTCATAAATAAAGTTGAAATTGAAAGTAAGTGCATTCTAATTTTTAATTTCTCTACATTTATTGTGTTGGTTCATGTTATATTTGTTACTGTTTTGTGCATGTATAATTGATAATTTGAAAAGATTCAAATTCACTACATTGTATCCTGAACCCTGAAGGACAGTGGAAGACAATGGTAAGTCCTGATTAGAAGCAATGAGAGGCTCATTCCCTAACACAGAGGGAATAGGAAGTAATTTGTTGCTATCAAATAATTTCTGTGGTTAACTTAATAAAATATGATAATAACATATATATTGTTTAACCACAAAATTTGTAATTTCACTTAAACAATGAAGAAAATTATTTGTAATGTCAGAATTTGCCAAATCAACAACAGTGCAGGTCTATGATTCAATTACAACAAAATATATGCCAATGTTAAGAGTAATATCTGTCCTCTTCATTGATAAGTTAGTTTAATAGTAACATCTTATCTCTAAAACAATATAGTATTAAATAAAGACAAACCAGAAAGTGGAATTGGTGTTTGTCCATTTTCTTTAAATTTACATAAGCTATTAATGAAATATGTTTTGAATAGAATCCATAAAATATAAGATTGTTGATGAAATAATTTCTTTGAGAACAATTTAATAATTATTTTTTCAGGAATCGGTTGAATCATGTGAAGCTGTTGGTTGATATATGCTTGAATTCTTCCATTGCTAAGACAGAAATTTGGTCAGAAATTTAATTTTGTAATCAATAAATAATTATTTCTCATTTGTGTTTCATTTCTTGGAATTCTACTGGTGGATTGACCATATGAAGATGGATTAACATTAAGTGCTTAGCAATGGTAACAGTGAATCTGGGATACCTCATTATTAAATCAATTTTGTTTTTTTTCAATCTATATAAATAAAAATGTAAATGTTAGTTTGCTCAAAATCTTAAATCTCCGAAAGTTCTTCGCTGACTGCTTTAAAATTTAACACAACATTGCATTCGAATATGCGCGTGTTTTTATATACCTATTATTTAGATGTCACATCTGTAACAGGTAAAACATGCTTTTTTTGACAACCCCAGGTGTGTGGCGCCAACCCACACTACACCTGAGTTAAACGCAGAAGACTAATTCTGGGGCTGGGAAGTCATACATTCTCCGATCTCGATATTAAATTGCTAAATAAATAAAGTTTTTGTTTTTAATGCTATATATGCAAGGGCTATATATGCAAAGTGACGGTACCAGGCTAGTTTAAAATAAAATCTTTTTATAAAAAAATATATCAGTTTTGATTTTTTTAAACAAACTTTGCCTGATTTTATAAATAACTTGGCTGAAATTTTTAATTAAGAAATATTTACAATTCTCCTGTCATTGATGGGTTACAGACCCATCAATTTTGGCTATTTCAGTTTTGTTTTTGTTTTTTTAATTGTTATTTTCTACAGTAGTTGTGTCATCTACAGTATTTTAATTTGGTAAAGTTTTTACCTTCTTAATATTTTTTTTTTTATTTTAAATTAATATTTTAACAATTTAATTGATTTTGATTACCTGCAAAACTCAGTGAACACTTTTGTGAGCAATAAAGCTAAAAATCTCCCATCTTTGGTTGGGTTACAGACTAATATAAAATCCACTGATAAATGAGTTTATACTTTTAGAAATTGTAAATGTTAACATTTATTTTGCAGTTAAGTTAAAGATTAGAGTTCATCATAATATACAGTGGGGCATTTATTGTTTCTTCTGCTACTGTTTACATACATGTTAAGATTAAAAGATGAAATGATTTATTAGTTGGGTGACCAGATTTTTCCGACGTCAATCCGGGACAAGCAACTTTGATGACTAAAAAAAAACAACTTGGTATCCGAAACTTTAACATTGTGAGGAAACCAAAAACTTCACTTTTAAATAGTGCAATCTGAACAAGAATTCATTATAGAAACTAGAATGCACAATTAACTGATTATTGAACGAATTTTTATTCTTTTGCTGTAATCTCACAACAATATCTCCATCCTTATTTGGACTGGCACTAGCAAAATTCACATCGTCTATTTACAAAATCTATTTACAAAATTTACAGTATATCTGGGACATATACTGTAGTGGGACAATGCACTAAAATTCGGTACTGTCCTGCAAAATCCAGGATGTCTGATTACCCTTTGTATTAGCAAATAAAAGAGATTTTTGTTGAATGTAATTAACACATTTATGTTTTTAATTTATCGTTGTAACAGATTAATTCTTTCTCTCTTCATTTTCCTAATATTAAGAAATTTAATTTTATGATTATAAAGTTTATTAAATATTTTAAATTCACTTTCTTAAGATCAATTAAGTAGACATAATATGTTTATTAGTTTTTTCATTTTACATGAACTTATAAATTTACTAAAACCTTTATATTCTTCATATTCTCTTAACAATTGTAATATCCCCAGTATATTTTCAGAATTTGTTTAAAGAAATTATGATTGTAAATATCTGAAATTCTTTCATAGAAGGTAACTCCTCAATTTAGGAATTATTTCATTGTTAATAAACCCTATAATGATTTGTGATTACATTAAATTTTATGAAAGGATTTTCAGATTTTATTCTTTTAATTTTTTAGCAACATTTTTTTCATGCTTCCTTTAAAGAAAATTACAGGCTTTAATTAATATATTATACAATAAGTATATTAAAAATATCAGTAACTATTATGTTTTTTAAAATATCTATAGATATATATTATTCAAAACTAAATTAAACCACAAATTTTGCAGCAATTTACTGAATTGATTCTTCCTCCACCTTTTTTTTTTTGATTTTTCCCAAATTACTATATCAAACTAAGTTTTTATTTATTTATTTCTTTATTCAGAATTTGTTCTTTAAGATCATATTTTGAAATTTCATAGCAAAACACCCAAAATTCATTTAGCAAATGCCTCACATCTTAAAGCAACATCTACAAATTAAACAAGTTTGTCCTCAGTACATCAAAACATTAACCAGGGATCAGCAAACTTTTTTTGCTAAGATCTTTTTTTGTTGTTGTTGTTATTAAATTTCAATAAAATAAAGATTAACAATAGCCTTATCCAATGGAGAGAGAAAAAAATGCATCATATGAACTAAACAACCAAAAAAAAAAATGAATAAATAAATAAATAAATAAAATCATTGGGACCACAGATCACCTCTCAACGAGCCATGGGTTTTCTTACCAATCAACTGCTGAAATGCTTTTAAAAAACAGTATTTCTATTTTGCTTGTGTTCTTTTTGAATGCACTTTATTTTCCTGTATTTGAGTCTCAGTTTAGAAAATTATGCTTATTAAAAATTTTCTTAAGAAGATTATTAAGATTTCTAACAGATCCATTCAAACAACTAAACTTTAAATAAAAATAAAGTAGAATTACATTTTCAAGAGATTTAATAGAATTTTTTGTAGCTTGCAGCAAAAGACTAATAAAAAGGAAAAGACTAAAAACAAAAAGAAGGCTGTACTAATAGATCATGAAATAAAATTAGAAATGCAAACTCATGAAAGCATAGTGTCTAAAATTATTGCTTTGTACTTATAATTTTGCATGAAAATCTTAAGAAATTTTATTTTAAAATTATAGATTTTAGACAATTCTAATGTACTTTTACTGAGAAAAAACGCTGCCCATGAAGTAAAAAGTGCTTCATTGGAAAGATAATTTTTCAATCAAAATCTACATTATTACATACCTCATGTTGCTAAAAGTGTCCATACATCCTCATAGCTCCAGAGGACTTGCCAAAATGATGCAAGAACATGTGCTATGCTATAAAAAGAATGGCCTGTGTGCCTTAGCAGTGTAGATATTCTTTGCCATGATGAGTGGATGAAAAGTGTTCATTTGAACACGGTATGATAGTTGGAATTCATGCATTTGGTCATTCAGTTTGAGAGCACATGCACCGAATTACTGTCAGTGATGTTATTGTGAATTGGAAACATGATAGAACCACCGAACTCCTCCCCCAACCTGGTAGGCCCAAAAAACTGACAAATTGGGACCAGCAAACTATCAAGTGTTCTGTCAAAAGAAATCATAAATCAGGTTTATCAACCATTGTAGACGATTTCTGTATGTATTTCTGTATGATTTCTGTCAATTGTCAGAGACAGAACAATTCACCTGGGAGTTGTTTACTCTTGATTTTCATGGTCGTGCTTTGGCTCAAATGCCATTGATTACATCTGCCATTACCTGCTAGCATTTGGAATGGTGCGAAGAACACCATCAGTGGACTGTGAATCAATGGAAAATGGTCCTGTGTATGATGAATCACAGTATTCGATCTGGCAATCCATTAGGCATCTGTGGATAGAATTAATGTCTGGTGAACAATACTTAAAGGGCTGTCTTGAGTCGAATGTGTAATTTGGAGACTGCAGCATAATGGTCTGGTGCTATTTCTCCTGGTTTGGACTGGACCCATTGTTTTTTGTGTCAGATATTTAAATGCACAGATGCCTACCAAGACATTTTGGACAACGCTGTGGCAACAGTTTAGAATAGGCCCTTTTCTGTATCAGCACTATAATGCACCTGCTCACAAACCAAAGCTCCGACCTCATCCCTTCAGAACATCTCGAGGGTGATCTCAGACCCATTCATCCAACTAACACTCAAGCTATTCGCCATACTACAGGAGCAATGGAAACAAATTCCAGCAGCTATTTATCAGAACTTAGTGGAAAGCCTATCCTGAAGGATGTAATTGCTGTAATCGCAGCAAAAGGGAGATCTGATCTCGTATTGACAGCAGTATTACAGCATCGCAAAATGCCAATAGTTGCTGTCGGGACACTTTTTGACAACATAGTATATGTACTGTATGTTGATATTATATCATGAATTGTTTAGTTATTAGAAGTGACCTATGCAAATAAATGCAAATCATTTTTGCATTTTTCCAATGAAATAGATTAAACACTTTTTCCTTAGAATAATCAATTTCGTTTGTTTTATTTATTTACTTTTTTAATATAATAGATTTTTTTAATGTCTATTTATAGAAAACCCTCCCCATTATGTCAGAGCTGTCAGGCTGGATAAAGGAACTCACTTTGCTATGAAGAAATATCCAGATATAGTCAATAGTTATTTGATGGACATATTAAATCATGTACAGAATTATCCAGTACAACCACTTCATGAACATTTGCCTAATGCAGCCAAAAAGAAGCTTGAAGATGTATCTACTTAGGGTTAAAAAGCAATAGTCTTTGTAGAAGGCCAACATAGATTTTTTACTTTAGCATTAACAGTGTATTAATACTTGAATAGTGTATTTATACTGTTGCCTTTAATATATAGCTGTTACGCTCAATAGCATAATATCAAGTGAGCTTTAAAAAACTACCACAAAACACTGGTTTCTTAAAATTTAAAACAAACTGAAATAAAGAAAAATAGAAATAAATAAAACGCACTTACTTACAAATAGTTGAGAGAATTAAATATGGTAATAATCCGACAGTTTCGGAATACTGTGCATATTCCTTCATCAGGCACAAACATATAGGACATACAGACAAACATTTAGGACGACATGATGAGGGAAGGTATGTTGTGCCGTCCCTGATGAAGGAATACGCACAGTATTCCGAAACTGTCGGATTATTACCATATATAATTCTCTCAACTATTTGTAAGTAAATGCGTTTTATTTATTTCTATTTTTCTTTATTTCATTCCACGCACGTTAAGCCTTCTTTGCAAACTGAAATAAGTTGATGACATTATTTATATCAACAATTTAGATCTGGTGTTTTTGAGATTCTTCCATTTATTATTTAAAGCAATATCAAAAGCACTTATTCAGGGCAGTCAAATCATTTTTTTTTTTTTTCATTTTTAAAACTGAAAATATTACTTCATCGCCATTTTATTTCCTATCAGTCATAAAAATCTCACTACTATCAGTTTATTTTCTTCCTTTTTATAATTGAGGCCTTTACAATTAAATTAAGGAAATTCTAGCATTTTTTTTGTTTTTTTTTGTTTAACATTAACCCAAATATTTCTTGCTTATTAAGATTGATGCACATTATGTAAGAAAAACATATATATATAAAGATACCAAGATTGATATACAGTATATTTCACTGTAAACTGAAAATTCTTAGGCTTTTCTAAAACAATCAAAAGAAAAATTGCTGATTAAAATATGCAATAATGAATTAATTATATAAAATTAAAAATGTGCAAAAAAAAAAAAAAACTTTTTTCTTCATACACACCAATTACAAATACACAGTAAATTGAGTGTGTATGTAAAATGTGAGGATAGAATCAAATACCTTGACATTCATTTATATTATCTGAAAGAAAGAAAAATGAAGAATTGCTTTTTTTTAATTGTGAATAATTTGTATCCCTCCTCTCAGTTTTGATTCTACTTCACTTTGCCAAAATATCTTAATTTTTTTTTTTTACCAAGTTCTGGTCTAATGTCCTTATTTTAAAATGCAAGTTTTAAATAAATCTTTTACAGCCTCATAATGTTGACATATTTGAATAAATTTAAAAGAACATTAGATGCTAGTTTATTCTTATACAGTGGAACCCCGCCATTCGTCCGCCTCTCTATTCGTACAACTAGTTATTCGTACAACTTTTTCAAGTAAAATTGAACTCGCTATTCGTACACTTGCTCGCGATTCGGACAGCGTGATCTCGGTACTGGCCATGCCATGCGGTCGCTTCAGTTCAGTATCGTGCTAGCTTCCATACGCTACGCATCATCCACGCAAGCTTCGTGAAACTTTGTGATATTTTATTGTTATTTTTATTCAAAAGAGTGCAGCCATGGGTCTAAAAAAGATTACTGATTCAACTAAGTCTAAAAGGAAAGCAGTGAGAACGACAATTGAATTGAAAAAAAAGAACTCGTTGCGAAGTTTGAAAGTGGAACTCGTGTCTCTGACCTGGCAACTCAGTATGGCATGGCGAAATCAACCATATCGTCTATACTGAAAAAGAAATAAATAATAATAGAGGCCTATATATTTATTGTTTTCATAGTTTTTATATATTTTATGCTTAAAGTATTATTACAAAGGTTTATATAAGCAATCATCTGTGGGTCTGGAACGGATTAATCCAATTTACATTATATCTTATGTGAAAAAATGATTCGCCATTCGAACTGCCTCCTGGAACAGATTGTGTACGAATAGCAAGGTTCCACTGTATCTGAAAAGCTATTCAACTTCAAAAACATTATAATTTCCTTTGACAATGTAGGAAAAAGCAAACAGCAACAACTTTGGCTTTATATAAAAGCCAATCTTAACATTTTTATATTAATCTTAAGTATTTTGATATCATTATGACATCTTTCAATATCTAACCTTCTTGTTCTTTGTATGTTGATACACCAAAATAAGAGAAGGAGATTTTTTTTTTTTTTTGTACTGTATCAATACAATTAGCAAATTGTTTGGAAAGAATAACCATTACTTCAAGGTCAGGTTATTAAGAAAGAAGTTCATTATAATATCTACTATTTTTCTTACATTGTTTGAACTTGTTAATAGCTGCATATACTTTTTAAAAGTAAATTTATTACTTTTATTATTACTGTTTGAAATAAATGAAACAGTTACAGATAGACACACTTCAATATGAGGAGTTAATTTCTCAGTTTTATGGCCAAGTGCACCAAACTTCAATTAACTTTGATGGCTGCATTGTGGACGTAGCTAAAATTAGTAGGGGGTGTTGCTCCAGAAAAATTTTAGCCTTTGTTTTAAAATTGTGTGAAAGGAAACAAACATGTATATAAAAAAAAAAAATATTCAGAAACTTGATAAATTTCTTTTTATACATGTTTGTTTCCTTTCACACAATTTTAAAACAAAGGCTAAAATTTTTCTGGAGCAGCACCCCCCACTAATTTTAGCTACGTCTACAATGCAGCCGTCAAAGTTAATTGAAGTTTGGTGCACTTGGCCATTAGTGTTTTTTTAAAGAAAAACACTCCTTAACTTTTAGTTTATTTGATTAATTATAATAAAGGATCAAGGAAAATATACTTTTGGTCAGATATAAACAGGCAGTGACTAAGTATAATAGTTCCCATCCTATGTCTGTCATTAAATATGTTTATAAACATCAGCTTCAATTCCTGACAAGAAAATTAGGAAAATAAAAAAGTCCTTGTCAGCCTTACAATGACCACTGAAACTGCACTTAATTGCCCAAACCTTATTATCCTTTATGTAGTAACTACCACTATGTAATTAAAATCACAACTATCTAAACTCAAACATTGCCCTAATTCAGATAGCACATTTCAATCATTTTAAATAAGCATTCACTCATATATGTTTTAATTTACTAAAGACAACTCCATTTAATTGATGAACAAAATATATTATGAAAACAAAGCTAAACTTCATTTGAAGTAACCTGCTATATTCCTAGTAGTACAGAAAACAAAAATGTTAAATCACTTTGTTGTAAATATTTGATCATTGTTTAAAGAATATAACATCCAAAAATTCCTAGGTTTCATAACCATTACTTTCTTACTCAAAATTCATAAATTGTGTACAATATACATTGAGCAATTATCTGAAAAGCACTGTTTATAAGACCTAATGTTCTCAGTTTTTAAAAGTAAAACTTGCAGGCTCGTTCTATCATGACCAAGAAATTTGCTATAATTAATATTTCCACTTACTATTGATAGTTATTGCTTCTAATTCTGTCAATGGTGAACAAAACAGTAGCTGATTACTCTTGGCACAGTTTTGTTGCATTCACTTTATATACTTTCCTGGAATTCTGGAAGCATTCCTGTAGATATTTGATTTATAAGTGAATTTTCCTTAATCCTTTATTGTTTTTCATTAATGCATATTAATTCTTTTTACTGTATAATTAGAAAAAGTGACCTCTGTTATAAAGTAATCCAGTCATTTCATATTTCAAACATTATTTAAAGCTTGTAAGAAAGGATGAGGCAAATGAAATCTATCTGTTAAAAGTGCAAAACAATACAATTATCTTGGAAAGACTACAATTTTTAGAATTCATAAATTAGATTCAGTGTTCAGAAGTATTATTTATATTGTAAAAACCAGTATCTCTTCTTGCATAATAGTGCCTATTGGTAGGGGCAAACATGATTTTGGCACTCGTAGGTCCTGAGCCTCGGCATAAACCAATTAGATATAGTATACTTTATAATTAGGTCACGAAACTGCTGTTTGTATAATTTTTAAATATGTAAGGTATATATTATTGTACTGATCGTATTATTAAACATCAAAAAAAATAAATGCCAGGCTTTATGAAAAATTTGCCCCTATCACTAAAAAAGTGCAATGATTAATATTTATTTTCTTATACATTTAGTATTTATTTACTGTTTTTATTGAACAGTTAACATATGTTTTAATAGACTGATTATTTATCCTTTTTTAATAGATTTTTTATTATTATTTATTCTATTTTTAATAGATTTTTTATTATTATTTATTCTATTTTAATAGATATTTAATGCTTGTATCATATGTAAAAGCAATGAACTTTCTACAGCAAGTTCAATTGAACTGAAACTAGTAAAACTATCGATCTGTAATTGCAAAAATGATTGGTTCCAAAAAAAATAATAGGCCTAGGCCTAAATAAATAAATAATAAGCTGAAAGATTCAAATCCATGCCTTTGTGAGGTCATTGTGTCACTGTAGATAAGCCATCATAGTTTAGTTTTCAACAGTGAGAAGCATCAATAATAAATAGTTATTAAATAATAAGAATCTGGTTTGAAAAATATGAAAGCATGTTCTCAAAACTGCACTCCAATTTTAAATTTTTCCTACTGAATTGAGGGGAAGGGTGCAATGTTTGATGGTAAAACCTAAAACTTATTTTTTAACTGAATTTAAAAAAAAATTAAAACCAAACTAATATTTGGTTTAGATTTAGAAAGGCCAGTAAAATAAAATAATTTGTGTATGCTTCCTTATGTACTATTAGATTTGGGAAAAAAAAGGCTTATTTTTGTTCTACCTAAAGAGATTTTATTTATTGTAGATATTGTGGTATTCTGGCTTTGAAAAAAGTAAAAGTTAATCAAAGTATGCAAAATTATTTCATTGATAATTTCAAGTAATATCTAATTGTTAGAACACTGTATCCTTAAAAAGTTGTATCATTTTTTTAAGGATATATACTAATATCCTTAATATAGTCTATATATTTATATATACTATATAAAATATAGTATATATATATTTTTTTTGAATTTTCAAAATCATATCTCAGGGATTATTGAAGATAAAAAGCTTGTTTTAAACTTCATTGCGATAAAATTGTTCTTGTCAGTAATGGTCACATACTAATGTGATTTCTTTCATTGTTATCTTTATTTCTTTATGCAGTTCTTAAACCAAAATTACATTTTTTCACTTGGTTAAGAGCAGTTGCATGCTATAATTTTATAATAAATATCTAGCTCTCAAATTTTGCTTTGTCTATGTAGTATGTGTTGCCCTGCAAAATTATATATAACCTTTTCTTTTAACAAATTATCATAAGTATTGCCATTCGTATTGTCTGATAATTAAAAAAATCAGAACAGAAATTTGTTTTTTTCAATAGAACTTCAACTGGTTTTGTTCTGTGGGAGCTTTCAGTGAAAAAAAAAAAATAGTAGTGTCTTGCTGTATTTGTTTTTAGTCTAATGCTTACTTGTATTATCATTATTATATTAATCATAGCATAATTATAAATTATTTAAAAATTTAGTGGATCACTTTTTTTTTTTTCCTACTATTCCTATATTTATTTAATTTATTTATTTTTTACAATAATTTAGGTACTGCTTTGAATTTGTATATTGTAGCTTATTAATTTAAACAGTTCCAGAGATTGCTGTGATAAGTAAATTTGAAATTATCAAGTGAGCAAAACTGAACCATTGTATTACAGAAATGTGATAAAAGGTTTAATCTTTTTGCACTTAGAATTAAAATTAATCAAGATCTATTCTTCATATGCGATATTGCTGAAAATTTTGTTAATGTACAGCTTATTATTCCTATACTATTGTATAGTGTTATAACTAAAAAAAAACAAGTTTGTAAGATTTTTTTTGTAGGAAATACGAAGTTTTTGTATCTGTTAATTAACAATAAATTTGTTTTTTTACATTAAATAAAAGAGACTTTTTTGCCTGGATTTATGAAATCAGAATTGAAATAAGATATATTAAACCATATTGTCATTTATCTCTTTAAATGGAAATTTTATCCAAACTTCAAAAATGCCATTGACATCTCAAAAGCCTTGTGGCTCAAATTTTATAAATATGGTTTTTTAAAGTTTCAGAATCAGCAGTGATGAGGAATAGGCCAAAAACACTCTCATATTAAAAAAAGCTTTATAAAACAAGCATTTTTGGCAGGTTTAAAAACGGCAGTTGTCTTCATCATCAGAAGACAATTAAAAAATATAGAGAATGATTTATTATTGTTTCCTTCCCTTTAAGATTTATTCGATCATTCTCTTTGTTTTATCGATGATGGAAGACAATTGCCTGTTTCGAAGCTGCAAAAATGTTAAATTTTATAAAGCTTTCTTTAAATGTTTTGGCCTATTCACCATCAGCAACTGATATTTTTTATTTCTATTTCTGCTTGGTTTGTTAATATGGCTGAGAATATTAATGCCACAATAAAACATTTCTATTCCTATATTAATTTTGGACTAAGATGATTTAAGATCACTTTTTAGTTTTCTGCATCAAAGCTATTAAAATATCAATGTTTAAATTAGATTGAATTTAAATAAGTACTTAATGTCTAATGTGAGAGAGACATCTGCAAATATATGCATGTAACATTCTAAAATGAATACACTACTGATACTGTGGAAAATGGAAAGAGAAAAAAAATAATGAGAATTTGATGACAATCCTGAGATATCAGTGAAATGAAGAGTAAAACTATGTTCTTTCTTATGCAGTACGTTCCAAATTAATGCTAATAAAGTTTAATCACTTCTGAAGATAACTAAAGAATTAAATTGGGACTCTCTTAATATCATAAATTAGAATTAGTAATTTGTGTTAAAAGAAAAACTGGGTTCTTGAAAAAGTTAACAAAATTAACGTAATAACCTGAATTTTTTAAATTTCCTTCAATTATGGAGTTCAAATATTTTAAAATAACCATAATACCGCTAGTTGTTTTTATGAAATATGAAACATTCAGGGTAATAAGTTTGACAATTAAAACGAAGATTGTAGGCATAAAATTTATACAATGTTTCATTCTTTATAAATCCTCTTAATTAGTTTCTTTTAGTTGCATCGTTTAATTAAAATTCCAATTAATACCGTTTTATGTACCACTTAAGAAGAGTTAATTTCCTGATTTACGAGAAGCCAATGACGTTTGCTAGTATTTCTGTATATTAATATATTTCATTAATACGAGAAATTTACTTAACAGTACAGCGTAATTTTGAGTTACGTATACAAAGCAGCAACTTGAAGATTTTCAGTCTCGGCAATGAATTCATTCATGATAGAAGCATCATGGCGGATCTTATCATTCAAATATGGACAAGAAAATGAAATGGAAGTGAATAGCTTAAAATTTCCTGTAAGAAATTTTAAATAATTGGCGAGAATAATACCAAGAACATTACCTCACGTTCCACAAAAAGCAACAGCTTATTAATTTGATATTTTAATAGAATCTAAACCTTTAGAATAAGGCTTTGTGAAATGTCGGAAGTTATTTAACCATTGTAATTATTAGGAGCAAGCTATGTTTCATTTGGCAAAATAGGAGGTTATTTATTTCGAAAATTTTTCGTAAATAATCAATTTATTATTAATTTTCCATTACAAACTTTCGAGTGATAAAGTTTCATTTAGTTTTGATAATTTCGTTAACGTTTTAATGTTTCATGTAATTTCTGTGACTATCATTTAATTTCGATTTACTTATTTTTCAGTGAGAAATGAAAATTGTGATGATATAATATACAGGAACATCATTTTAAGACTGATAGAGAAATAATTTGTGATTGAGAACACTAGCAATTTAATTACTAAATCAAGAATTTGATAATAAACGAGTAATGTTAGTAAATTTGTAATTCCAATCTAGTTTTGAGAAATATGTATATATAATAATTAAACTATAGTAATCCATATATTTTTTTTTATTTCAAAAATTTAGTCTAGTTACTGTGAACACCACTATGATTCAATGGCGCTGCATAATAGAACATTCCATAGAATGCTTTGTATCCCCTTCCTACTATTAATTTTAGCAGTCAAGAAAACATAAGAACAACGCAAATGGGAAAAAGAAAATGGGTTTAGAAATTAAGCTTCTCTAAATTGTATTACTTCAATAAAAGTATTTTAGAAAAGAAGTAGAAACATTAATTATTGTCCAAACAGTAAATGGAAATGAGCTAGGAAAATTGTTCCATAGCGAATGTAGTGAAAAACTAAGTTTCTAAAACACTAAGAATAAATTAAATATTAAGTGTAGACTATAAGAGTCTTCCTTTATTCATTCCTTCAGTTTGATTACAAGCTATCAAAATGTTTTAAGTTTTCGATACATTTTTTCGAACTTCTTTTTTTCTTCATCTTATTTAACATGTCTCTTTCAATCATTGCTACAAGAAACCGTTTGTCTATGAGTCATGTACTGAATGAGACATCAGTTTAATTTTCAAGGAAAGTAAGAAAAAAAAATCGAAAATAATTTTGAAAGTTACTGTCTAGTTTCTGGATTTATAACTATTTTTAAATAGTTTTTACACATTTCAGAATATCTTCAATAGAAACTTTATAATAAGGCGGATTTTCCGATGGTATTTGTACTTGGCTTTTCCCAAGGAAGAAACTCGAATTAACGGCCGCCATTTTGAGACACGTTATCCTGAAATCTTGCAGCAAATATAAAATATAAATTCTAAATATAAAATGTGTATTAAAAGTTGTTGATATAAACTTATGTATAAGTATCTTCACATTACTTTAGTCATTCAAATGAATGTTTTAATTTAAAAAAACCATGAATTTCATATAAAAATTAAAAGGCGAATTGTATATGAAACGAGATAAACAACGTAAAAGATTCTATCATAACTATTCATTACTTAAACAATAGAATTTCATAGGTGAAATTACTTCGGAAACAGGTCGTTCACATTTGTACATCAAATAGCTCCTGTTTATTATAACTGCATTTGACAGTAGAGATATGATAAGAAACGTTTATTTCACGTATATACCACATAAAATACAAATTCCGATTGTAATTTAATATAGCTAATAAATTTAAGCTACATTACAAAAATCCATTTCATAACTGAAAATTCCGAATCAACTGCTAGTCTTTTACAGCATTTGTTAAAGTATGATGTTCTTAACAATCTTATCGTGCAATTATTATTGTTTGCTTTTCTCTGTGAAAAAGTAATGCCGTCAGTAAGATTTCCTTTATCAGTTGGCTATGATTATCAGCTATTTATAAGCTTATGTTTTTAAACGAGAAAGCTTCAGATTTTTTTAAACTGAAATAACTTATGTATTCTCAAGTCAATTGCTCAAATTTAAAAATTAAAAAAAAAAAATCCGTAAAAAGCGCAGGTTAACGAGAATACATTTAAATTAACTGATAAATTAAATTATCAAAAGAGCTGTTTAGCCTTAGAAGTAGCAAAAGATATAATATAGATTATTGAAATTTACAAAGAAAATCTACCAAAGCTTGTTTTACATTTTTCAATTATGCAAAAATAACTGCACAAAATTACGAAGCTTCATGAAATAAGTTTAGTTTTTTTGCTGTTATTAGTATCTGTAACAGCTTAATAATAGAATTGGGAATTTTCACTTTTTTTCGTTTTTAATTTTATTTTAATATTTATTTTATAAGAAACTCGTACTTCTTGATTTGATCATTTCTTAACTCTTATTATGGCACAAACCAGAGAAAAACTACAAAAGCAATCCTATTTAAGTGGGCAATTACCTATTCCTGGAAAAATGCCATTCCTATTCAAGTTGTGTGCAACTTGAAATTTTATCGCACTTCCTTCAAAATTATTAGATATTTACTTATTTTAAGTCTCCGGTTCAATTATGAGATCACATTTAGCCTTGGACATAATTATTTTTATTATAAATTTTCTTATTCTAATAATTGGGAATTTAGAATTTCATAATTACAAGAGAATAAATAAAAGGCGGATTTTGCATAACATAACTTCTTGAAAATTCAAGTTAACAATTTTTTTTTTTTTTTTTTTTTTTTAAGATATAAAGATTCTTGTAACTTATAAATCAATTTTCTTAACAGGAATGTCCAAAATACATCAAATCTGCTGACCATTAACCAAATATTACTGTAAAGGCTTAAAGGGACATGAAATCTAATAAGATATAGAAAAGCTAATGAGTCTTAATTCTTGTTGATGTAACAACACTACAACTTTTTCATTTCTACTTAAACTATGTCAAATAAAAATAATAACTTCATATAGTTTATTTTAATATGTAAATTTAAACTTATTAACTTGCATAATCAACAAATTCTAGACTGTAGCCAATAAATGAATGTAACTATGAAAGTGCTTATCTCAAAAGCATTTGAAGTTCATAGAATGAAACTGTACATATATATGAACAGAACTAACTTTTAGAATTAATTGACTTAGTAAAATTCACTGCACTGATCTGTTGATACATTATTAAAAATTAACTGTTTTCTAAAAAGAAACTTCCTTATTAGATTTCTAGAACTGATCTGTGGACTTGTTTTTTTTTTTTTCTTCTTTCTTTCTTTATGTTCAGTGTAGTAATAAAAGCATCATACATTGCTTAATTTTAAATTCTTAACCAATCTTTATTATTCATTTTTGTTTCAAACATGCAATTACAGTTCCAATTTAAACATTGATGTGAAACTTTAAAAACATCTATAAAAATACAGTATCATAATCTCACCAACACAAACTTCATGTAAGTAAGTTTTTAAAAACATGTATGTGGAATAGTCTGAGGAATTTCTTTGAATGATCATCAGTAATTAATTAAAATTCACATCATAATTTCTGCTGTAATGAGGTTGTACATTTAAATAATGCAACTCCACAAAACTGCTATTTAATTTTGTAATATTCAGAATGACATCCAAACAGCTCAATTTTAAAATGAGAGTTTAGCGTGCCTTTCTTTAATTCTTCAGTAATTACATAAAAATTTCACTCAATCTTAAGTCAAAATATTTTATTTCAATAATTGTTAGTCAAGCAAAAGAAATTGCATGTAGAGTTTTTTAAAAACGTACTTGTTTCTTTTTAATTACAGAACTTGTAAAAGAAAAAACGGTAATTTGATTAGCAGCAGACTCCTTGTTTTTAAGATAAAAAAAATGATAATGACAATTTAAGTTAGTCTTTTGAAAACATTGAAGATGCTATTATTTGGAGCTGCTCTTTTTTTTTAAAAAATTAGATACAATCTAAAGCTCAAGTTACATTGGGATTTCATAATAATTTCTGAAATTTGGCATCAATGAAAAGATGATATGATACTGAGAAAAATTACTATACATGTCAAGGATATTTAAAACTAAATTAATATATTTTTTTAATATATAGCGCTTGCTGTACACTTTAATAAAACTAATTTTCACTCTGCACCTCTAAAAATGCTCAACTGGTTCCAGTGATATACATCATACCATTTTAAACTAAATCTTTATCCCTCACAGCAAGATAGAAAAAATTCAGGCTCATTAAAACTAAATTAAAAACTTAGTAGCAAATTATGATTGATAAAATAAAGTAAAAACTTTCCATTGTGTATCAAGATTTTTTTTAATAATTTCCTATGTCAAGAAATATGCTTCCTTGTAATTAAGGCATTTTTTTTTTAATTATCATCAATATTATTATAATATTGAAGTTTAAAAAGGATTCAACAATTTTCTTTCCCCTTCCAAAATTTAAAATAAGTCATTAGACTGAATTTATATCTATAGAACTATATTTAATTCAACAGGAAATATACTAAAGGTCTACAAATTTTCCCTGCCATAAATTTTCATACTGATACACAACTGAAGTCAAATTTCCAAATATTTAACATGTAATACAAAAATATAAAAAAATAACAAATCTTTTGTTAATTGAGCTAATGTCTAAAATTATTCCTAAACTTAAAATTCAATTTATGAAGTCTTAATAGTGTTACTTTCAATCGTTATCATCTCACACAAACAATGAAAACAATAAATTCATGCAATGCTGAAAATAGTATGCAAGCTCAAAAACAATTCATTTTCTTATTTTCCACCGGGCTTAGTAATAGACATTCAATTAGCTTAGCAAGAATAGCACAACACCTTATTTAGATATTATAATATGTAGGTCTTAATATCATGATAAATGAACTAGAATCATAATAATGGATATTATCTTACACTTCCTTTTCTCTCCCAATAAAGAACGATCTCCCCCCCCCCTTTAATTTCTCTGTTTCAGCAAATTTCAATCAAAAGTTACCATAGAAAACATCTGAACCATTACATAACCATAATGTGAAATCTGAACCATTATACAACATTTGCAAAACTTTTAAGGAAGTATGGGAATCATTTATATTGAACAATTCAATATTATTAATGTAGTATTTACACAATCTTTTTTTAAAAAAAAATTAAAACTAACTTGACTGAAATTCATTATTAATTATTCATTGTAAATCTTCCTAACACCAAAAAGAAATTTCACATAATAAACATCATATATAATAATTTTACAATATAAAATATTTACACAGTATGGTGAATACCTTTATAGAATAATCTGTTAAGTACATATTAGCATAATAAAAGTTAAGTAACACTGGGTTGTTCTAGTTGTCTTTAGTGAATTTTGAGCAGGTCTTAAAAAGACAATAATGATCAACAAGTATCAAAATAAACATCATGGTCTATGATATGTGAAGTCATTGAACACTATTACATGCAAAAATATTTGATTTAAATGTACACAATTAAAGAACATAACAATGAAGTAAAATGTAACCATGCAAATATATTTCTATAATGTTAAACATCTACTAACTAAAAGCATTATACATTCAATACAATTTTTACTCTACATTACCGATCTATATACATATATAGATCAGCAATAATTCAAAATTACCCACAAAAATTCCTCTACTAAATAATGCACAATGCAAAAATTCGTTTACAAATTATTATTAATATTATTATTACTATACTAACAATTGACATAATACAAGTAAGAAAAATAGCTTATATAATTAATAGTTGGCAATTCCATGCTCACATAAGCAGGAATTACGCATATCAAGGGGTGTTCTTAGAACATACCTTTTATATATCATGGATATATGGGCTGCATTTTGCCAAACATCTGCCTGAAGGATCCTGTATGGGGAATTGAGCTCAAAGCATTCAGTTTCCTTACTGGTAACCAATTGCCAAGCATCAATTAACATACAGTATCCAACAGTTGCTTCTCACACTAACAGTGCAATTGCAAGAGCAGACAACTTAATAGGCAAATGAACAAAACAATGTAGACATTGATTACATTTAGAAACTAAAACTAAGTGGATTAATGAAAGAAAATTATGAACTTCCCTAACAAAAGTCAGGAAAGGAAATAATGAAATAGATGAACAAGTAGGACCAGCCTTCCTGTTCAAGAGGTTAAAGATATATGAATAAATGACACTAAATATAATAATTGCAACGTCGTTGCTACTTGGAATAAGTTGACACTAGTGCCTACTTAATTAAGCCCTTCTACCAGGCAGTATTAATAGTGAAAGAAATAGATGCCACTGACTCACAGCAATACTTTAACTAACTAAAGTGTCAACCCGTGAGGCAACGGCACCCTTGGAAAATATTTTTTACAAAATGTGCAAATATCTGTAGCTGCCTTACCGCATACTACAAATATGCCACATGGAGGCCTACAAGCTTGAAGACCAGCTTACAAGTTGTAGTCCCCAAATTGGGCAGTTTACTGCCATTGCCAAAATGTCTTATTACAGACAATAGGGATGGCAGAACTGATAAACAAGACGCTGGGAGCGTTCTGTCTTTTTCATTATGCCTTTCTTATAGTACTGCCTGATAGAACGTGATAACTTGTCATAGTTCATTGCTGGTCGGTTCTTCCTTTTCCCCCACAGCCTAGCCACTCTGACAGAATCTTCTATTTTGAAGACCCCTTTACTGCGGTCTAACCATCTTATGCAACTTCCATAGAGCTGGGGCTGTAAAAGTAGTTCTTTGAGAAATTGCCACAACTGAATGTGAGCATGTGATCCTCCTCGTGTTTTCTCTGTGTCACAGCTATCTTCACTTGAATCATCTATAAATTACAATAAAAAAAAAAAAAAAAAAAAAAAAGTTAAAAGAGTTTCAAATATATAAAGAAAACTAAAGAGCACTTTCTTATTTAAAACTTATTTTATTTAAGAAGGTTTAACGTGCATTAAATGTAACATGAAAAACGGAAGACGTGAAAGCAAACAAATTTGTGAAAAACTTATTTTAGACATTATGAAATATCGATTCCTTACCATCACTCTGAAACCCTCCTTCACTGCTATAATCACTTCCTGCCTGCACTCTGGGCCTATTAATTTCCAAATTGAGGGGATCTGGAGTTGTAACTTCTCTGGATGGAGATGATGGTGCTCCAAGGTTCCAATGTAGATACATACTAATGTCAGGAACACTTTCTTCTGGGCGAAAGTGACACTGATTAGATACAGGTGAAGGAGAGGAGCGTTGAAAATTGACAGCTAAAACAAAAAAAAAAGAACAACTTTAACTTTTAAATTCAAAAATAAAAAAGGGTTAATGGCATTATGTAATGTTGATAGTAGTAATAATACACTGTTTTCCTTTATTTACATTTTGTAAATAAAGTTTCTTTTTATAATGAGATTATATAAAAACTGCTTATACTTCAAGCTATTAGAGGTAATGGGGAATACTGATGATTACAGGAGAAACAAAAACTTAAAATCTTCAGCAATTAAAAAAAAAAAAAAAAAAAAAATCCATCCAATTTTTTTTAACCCAAAGTAATCTGATGTTTATAGATTTTGCAGATGCCAGTGAAAACGAAATAAGTCATTAATATAGGTCTGCTTACCTGTTCTCCAAATATCCAACTGAGCATGAAGAATGTGTCCACACTGGGGTGCTCTGTGGCGAAAATCCTCTTCTGAGAGGTTGCTCAGTGCTACCCCATCCATGTTGAAATAGTCCAAGGCAATCATAGAGAGGTTGTATTTCTGAAGTGTCCATAGTAACCAAGCTTTGACGTCATCAGCAGTCCAGAGGGAAGGATCTGGAGGGATAAAGTATCATTTAACAAAGATCTCTTTGATTGCATTAAAAAAAAAAAAAAAAAAAAAAATCAAAACTTTTTACTCTAGATCCAGGACCTAACACAACAATAAGCAGAGTATTAAAAATACTACACCTTCAGTCTAAAATACATGAAATAAATAATAATAAAAAAAATTAACAAAGCAATTAATAAATGCTTTAAATGCTAACAAATATTTCTAAGTTATTCAATAGCTTAAAATGTACCGGAAAATTACGTGAATTAGAATTAAAAATGCCAAGATGTGCTAAAGCATTCCTAATTGAGTGTTATTTTAAGCTAATATTAGCAAAAAAAAAAATAATTAAAAATTTGACTGTCTTCAGAAATTTTAAGAAATTACATTCTCTACTAACATTTTGCACTGAGGGTGGATTTAGTGAAAACATCATATTTTAAGACTTAATTTGCAAACAAAACAATTGGAATTAGGGAAGGAAGGGAAAAAAAAAATAACTGACCTTATCTGACCTTAATAAACAGAGTATTTAGATAAAGGTCACAGTAAATACTGAAGCTTAACAGGCCTTAATAGGTATGCTACGAAATGATAGCTATTATTGTTCAAATTTTGAAAAGGTAAATGTGACTATTGTTTTTGTTCATTACAAGACTTAATAATTGCACAACAATTTAATCTCTTTCCATAATTTCGAATCTTAACTAAAAATTAAGTAACTATAATAACACTTTCACGTTTTCGCTTAAAATGAATTTTCCACTGAATTTATTAACCCTACATTTTTATTACAATAAAAATTTTACAACTTAATTTAGTAAATAATTTCTTAGGGTTTTTTTTTTTTTTGACACTTCTAATAAAATATATAAAAACGGAATATTGGAAAATAATCGAAATCTGTACAGTACACGCGTCTTTCAGACCTTCCTCCAAATTCCTATGATTTTTTTCCCTCCCCATCCCCTTAAATGTTCATCGGTCCTGACCTTTTCGCGGTCGATGAAGCGAAAGTAGCGTGAGGAAGGGAGAGATTCGTTCATCTATGAGTAAGATTTAGCGGAAGTGAATGAAAATAAAATAAACCACTGATGTAGTTACTCTGCTTCATAGTAAAGGAAAAATAACAATATCTATTCGATAGGAGACTTAAAAAATGTTAATTTAACAGCAATGAAGCCTTTCTTCTTTTTTAAGTAAAAAAAAAATAAAAATAATAATATCAATTAAAGCATACAAAACATTCAAGTCTATTTCACCCCATAAAAGAAAATTAACTTCCCAGAATTACCGCCGTTAAAGGAAACAATAAAATAATCTCGAATGCGAGTGATAGCAAAATGATAAAGTAAAAACTTGTCCTTTGAGAAAACATTTTCAAAGCATTTAATTTCTGACTACTTCCTCTCCATTGCTCAACTAAGAATGCCTTAAAGCGAAGCCTAAGGGTAGCATTTATAAGTGGTGACCTGTTCGTATGGAAAGGTTACAGTTTTCTCATTCATTACAGCTTGCTTTTTCAATCTATTTGCAATAAAACTTTCGAACTAAAATACCACAATTTCAAATAAAATTCATACTCTTCATTTCTTTAATTTAAAAAAAAAAAAAAAAGAAGGCGTGAGGGAGGGGGGGGGGTTAAATTATAAAAAGAGGACTCGACAATAGTCAAAATATTCATTTTCTTACAAAATACTTCTTTAGAAAGACTGAAAACTGTATAAAAGCTCTTAAAAAGCTAGACAAAACTTGGCTTAGACCAGGTGCATGTATGACCTTGGTCTCGTAATGAGGTGAGTCATTGGGATTATGAGAGGCCACACTTGTTTCTTCCTAAATGCCAAGGCTTCGCCTTTTAATGGCAGCTTTCCAAGCCAAGTTCCAACAGCAGAGACTAAGATTCAACAATTTTGAGAAGTTACATTAGTTATCTTTCTGAAAACTGCATTAGAATAGACAAACTAATAGTAATTCTTAATTTTGTCTTCCAATTTTACAAAACATTTTTTTTTCCAAAGGGATTTAAAAGTTTGGGAATAATAATTGTTTAATTATGAAAAATTACTTTCGAAATTATCCATGTAATTTAGATATGAAAATTTCATTATATTCTATTAAAATTTATAGTTCAATTATTTTATTAGTAAAACCGAAAAGTAATTGTTAACTACTAAACGAAGAAATTAATGTAGCTAAACACTATGATGAAGCGAAATTTTTCCAAAACCGGTACAATAAAAATCGAAGTACTGGAGCATTTCGTTGATTTCTATTGGCAAGGAGGCTGTTACCAGAAGACCGTTTAATTGTCCTGCCAAGTAACAGGTTTCCTTTCTGGGTCAAGGGTCTCGTGAGTGGTACCACCAGTCTCTTTCCCCTAGAGCACCAAAAAAGGCACAAGGCCTGATGCATTGTGGGAAGCATTGCTGAACTGTAGAACGCACTGCCTTTTCTCTTCGCAATTTTCTTCTTCCATTTTCTCAAGAGATATTTTCTAAATAACTGGTCAATTATTGTATTCCCAAACCTTATTTTATAAGATAGTTTAGGGAAAAAAAACAAAACAATTTTTATAATTGTCATTTTTTTCTTCAAAAATTCAATTCTTTCATTTTCTTAATTTTATTTATTTATTTATTTATTTATTTATTTATTGAAATTGAACACTAAACACAATCAATTAAGTTTGTCGTAAATAAATAAATAATTTTTAAGGATTTTTTTTTTTTTTAAATGGAAAACATTAAAATATAAATGTGCCCGAAAGCAATAAGTGTAAACAGGTCAAGGTAATTTCTTAGGGTTCAACTAAAGGGTCATACGCAGGAAATTTTTAAGAGGTGCAAAGGAGCCTGGGAAACGTTGGGAGGCAAGTGAAAGGGTGGAGAGCTATCTACTCGTGGGCACGAAGGCCGCGAGCTAAAAATAAACGGACCTCCAATTATTATGCATCGCCAGAGTAGGCGTCGAGATTACGATCGCACAATGTGCACGGACACATGACGTCAAAAGTTTTTAAAAGTGGGAAAAAAAAATATTAACATATCTAACATGTTATAAAAAAAAAACCTATTTCCTATTTATATATATATAATTGAATTCTATTTAAAATTCAAAATATCGCCAGAAAGACTTTCTTTTTAAATTATTATTACAGAAAACAAGGAGAAAATTATTTCTCCTTTGTCCAAGCTGTCATTACTAAAATTAAGAAAAGAGAGTGCGATTGAATCAATCGTAGACTGTTTCTAAATACAATTCCCACAGTCTGAAGGAGTGTGAGGGCATGAGAAAGTTCAAAGCTTAAAATGATCTCTTATGAGGACGCTCTTCAAACTGATAAGGACAAGTGATTAATCGTTCATTCAGCTATTTCACACTTAAAATTAACTTAACTTTCTTTCACTTCTTCCCCTTCTTTTGTGACTATACAATATTACTCTAAACTTTACAAATTCTCGATCTCACAAGAAAGTTATTTTGCCATTGCCATCCATTTTCTTTTTTTTAAAATCACTTTAATTGCATTTCCAGAAGACGATGAGCAAATAGGAAATGAGTCCCTATATCATGCAATTTTATTTTTTTATTTTTTTTTTGGCGTGAAATTATTTTAACTAAAAATGCTTTTTAAGATAAATGATTGTTTCTATTAATCTGCTGTGAAATCGTAAATTATTAACATGATCTTGTTATTCACCTCCTATAAGGTCGTCTCAAGACAATTATAAATAAAGTGATAATATCTCACAATTTGCTCAACAACAGTTCCTATCAACCATTCAAACAAACCGTATTTAATTGTTTCTATTAAAACAAATAAGTTTGTTTTCTCAACTAATAAAACAAACTATTTTAAATGTTGGGCAACCAATGATTAACAAATAAAATACATTTAAAATATTCCAAGTTACATGAATCAAAGCTTTGCATGAAATGAGAGATTAGGATATCAAACATTGACATTTGAATCGAACGTGGTATTCGTAACGTATAATGTAATATCTACAATTTCAGAAGTTGACTTCATGATATTCTATGCAGATTGCTGATATATCTACAGTATTTTCAAGAAAGCAGTGTTCTCCTGAACACTGCAAATATTACATTATATATTAAAGAATATCAAGTTTCATTAAAATAACAGTTATCATTCCACCCCTCCCCACAAAAATAATATATATTAATGAGAACTTACCAGCAGCAATGCCGAGTACTTCGCAGGTCACTTCAATGTCCCTATGTACTTCTTCCATTGCCAAGGACTGGACGGTTTCAAAACTATCTACCAGTTCAGAGTCGGCTGGTTTCTCAACTTTGATGTGTACTGGGGGATCAGGATATGACGGTGGTGGGGGAGAGTCCACTATCTCTTTCTTTATGTTGATATGATTAAAAGGCGATTGTTTGACGGGCTTTAATTCAGCATAAAGAGTGGGATCGCAGATAGTTGGCGACGCTGAAAATTTAGCATAGAGATCATCGGCGGCTGTCAGACAGCTGAAATCAGGTATGTCCATGACGATGGATCCAGGAGATGGTGATAAGGAGTCAGAGGGACTTGGTACTTGGCTGTCGCGAAATGGATCTGTATAGAGCACTTGGTGTGGATCACCACCTTCGCCGTAGCCGGCTGGCACTATCTGCGACCTCTGAAAAAAATAAAACAACAATAAGATTAAATTTTTTAAATTAACATTGTGAAGGAGATTCAACAAAAAAAGAAAGAAAAAGAAATCCTGTTTAACCACTGAAATTTTGATTATTCCTGACACATTCATTTTTTTTTTTTTTTTCCTTTTAGAGTTTAAGGATTGTATTTAATGTGTCTCTGAGCGGCAAGTCTGGTCTGACTGCTGTGGGTTCTTTTTTCTCATTTTCCCTTTGAGGTGTAATTATATACTAGTGAATCTTTGACCCGAAATATAAAACAAAGGCGGAAAATGGTTAAACTTTGGATTACGGTACCCCAATGGCCGCCCAACGTGATGACAAGATGCATACTGTTATTAGAAGATCGCAGTTAGCCAAATGAGGGTTAGTTTTTTGAAAGATTCTACTTTTTACTAGTTAATTGTTCATTTCACATTATCCGCCGTCTTCAAAACACGACGGCCACCGGCTATCGGCCATTGAGGGTACCGTAATCTAAAGTTTAACCAGGAAAAATATATGTAACCATACACACACACACACACATATATATATATATATATATAAACTGCACAGACTCTGCTAAACGTTGATCATGTTACATCAAAACTGAAATTATGATTTCAGATACATTATCAAGAAAATTTAATATATATGTAAGTTTAAGGTTCGTAACATTGAAAATTAAGCGTCCTTAATGAACAAAACAAAACACTGAAATTAAACCTTAGGAGTTGTATTTATAAAATTTGTTGTGTTCATATTTATTAGATCTCTGTATTCACTTAATAGATTTCGAATTAAAGACTTCTTTTTGTCATTTTTTGCACTGCAACGACTTTTCTTTGATAATGCTATGTTTGTGGCCAAGAAACAACTAGGCCATTGTAAAGGTCAAACGAACCTTTTGCAACCCTCAGCAAAACAAATATGAAAAAAAAAAAAAAAAATATTATTAATTTAACAAAACAACAGTTTTGAAAATTGTTTAAACCTCACAATTTTGGCGACAAATGAATTTTGTACATTCCAACAATTGATTTGTCCCAATTTATTATTCAACATTTGCAAAATTACGATAAATTTAAATAAAGTTACTTACATATAATAGCAACTTTTAAACACATGATCATCTTTACAAAATGTCAATTAATTCTCAAGTACCCAACTATGAAATTAAAGTACTACTATTTATGTAAAGATAAGCATAAACAACTAATAAAACGTAATTTATGGGTAAGTTATTACGCCATATAAATGTTTCCAATAATCAACAACAACTGCAGTGTATCTGTTAAAGTGATTAAAAACGCACACAAACACAAAACCCACTGAACTTACGAACTTTAAAAGAATTTTTAATTAGGAGCTTTTACGCCGAATTTACAATGCAAAAATGAAAGATTAAAAGAAAAAAGAAAAAAAAAACGTAAACAGATTCAATCTAGTAAAGCTTTCGTTTCCTTCTGTCTTGAAGTTCACTCTTGAGCAGACATGTCCTTCCTTCCCCCTCCCCATCTTCCAAGTTGAGTCGGGACTAAGATGGCGACGTTGACTCGAAATTCCGAAGCACAACCCAAAAGACAACTTCGACGCCATCTTGAAACTTTCAGAGATCGAGGAAAAAAAAATTCCCCTCATGACAATATATTTATCCCACATTACTACAAAACAGTTAGCTAATATATTGGAATGAAATCGGTCAAAGTATTGCTTTTCGGTTACAAAGACCTCATAAATGACCAAATCAATAACAAGACAAGTACTTCAAGGGCATCCGCCATGAAGCAACAGGTCCCGAGGAAACATTTAAATAAAAACCCAACAACTTTATTTGCACATCTGAACTATTAAAAACTAATGCGTTTCAATAAAACATAATGAAATAAAAAAAATATCGTCAAAGAAATTAATTTTATATTCGATACTAGCTTTGTACCTCAGATTCTGACAGGAGAGATGAGAATCCCCCCCGCTCCCCACCAATCATCATCAAAACATGAAATAAAACAAGATCAAAAAATGTTTCTCATTTTCTTAAATTCACCAAATATATAATGAAAATATCCTTTCTCTTTTTATATATATATGGGTATATTTAAATACATAAATGAAGACGAGAATTTTGCTTTAGATTTTCTTCAATCGCACTTCGTAGTCACTTCGACGAATTACCGTGTTGAAAAGCCAATATTTTTCAGTTATGATAAAATATTTTAAATAAATTATCAACAAAATTATTTCCCATTCAATAAAAACACTCATCAGAAAAACAAATCACTTGGAATCCAAACTGATATTATTTTTTCTATTATTATTTAACAAGATCAATGTATAATTTTCATAATTCCTACCGTCTCTGAAAGCAGTTGTCCTCCGCTGTAAAGCATCGTTGTGCTCTCGTCAAGGTTTTCTCTGGGACTGACCTCCAGTTCACTTGCACACAGAAACAGTTTTCCAATTCGCTGGTGACGTCACGAACGAGTGACGTCAATGGAAGATTGCCTTTGGCGACAAACACGTGACTTAGCACAATTATTTTCGCCAAAACCTATAGCTGCTGTGAGGAATTTTTGTAATTGCCATCTCGACTCTTTATTGGCTTTACCGATGACACCAATTACTTGTTTTGTTTGTTTTTTTTTTAATTCTTTTGGATTTCTTTTGCCTTCACTAACGTCATGGCAAAGGAAATAAGAAAAAAAAAAAAGAAGCGTCAAGTCTAAACATCGAATTAGAGCCTAAATGACACAAAATTAATCTAAAATGTATTTGTTTAAGACTAATATAAACAATGAGATCTATTAAAGTTTTTTTTTTGCGTTGTTAATAATCTGTTTTGTTATTTTTCACCAAACAAACGACGAGTCTCTCATCAGTGATACAACTTCAAAATCTGGGATTTTTAATATAAAAGGACCTTTCGGTTCACGCTCCCATTTGCGTTTTAGCTGTTAAGGAGCCCTGGTTACGCCACTGAATTGAATTTTCTTTATTAATACAATCCCGATTTGATCCAATTTGAACTAGAATTAGTACCAATGTTGCAACCTGTAAACGAAATAGTCGTGTTTTTAATTGTAACGAAGGTGGATTCAACAGATGTCAACCACACATATGTACCATCCACATTAATGTGTTGAGGAAGTAAAACCATTTGAAAATTTTTACGGCTCATTTATTCTTCTTTTAAAATATAAAAACAGCAGTTCGCAGTTTCAAGAAATTCAAATAAATCTATTTTCTTTAAAATGTAATAATATTGTAGCAATATTTCGAATCTTTTGCTCTGAATACTTAAGACTTCCTTTTAACTTGGTATTGTTTTTTTTCATTATTTACGTCTGTATTTGTAAGCGGCATTTAGATTATTTTACCTGTTTGCACTAATGTAGGCGATTGAAATGTTTTACTGAAATTCGACTTTGTCCCTGCAATTTTTTTTTTTTTTTTTTTTCAAAGTTCAAAGTCAGTATTATCGGTAAATATTAAGGGAGAGAGAGAAAGATTGTATTCTAAGTAAGATATGAAATTTATTGATTGATTAAAAAAAAATGTAAAACTTACCTGAAAAATAAAAATATCTTAATTAATTATAATTGAATTAATTCAATTAAGCAGTGATCGCTTTATTTATTTTTCTTAAGGAGTTGAAATTCTCATGTACATTCTGAATATTTTTGCTTTCTTTGAGACTACAAATATAAAATATTTTATTTGTAATTTAAAAATTGAAAATCATATGATCCAATATTTAATTTCCGTAGAATATTTTTTTAGCCCTAAATCATCATATCTCTTAATTTCGATAGATTTCTTTTGGGAGGTTTTATATTTTCATGTCAATTTACCTTCATTAAATTTGAAAACAAAAAGTATAATAAAAATGGAAATTTTCGCCGTTCTCACCCATCCACCCATTTTTTTTTTCATGCTTCACCTTTATGTACGTAAAGACACCCCTTTAATCTATATATACAAAATTAAATATTGAACTTTAATGTTCAATTAACTTCTACTGCGTCCTGTGGAGAATTTATGTTTAATAATAAAAATGATGATGAATTGGTAATCTTGGCTGATGTAATGGTTGAAGATGGAACGTTCGCCTTTGGGTCTCGGGGTCACATTCCATTCCGATCCAATTCCAGATTAGGGAAAAATAAGATCACTTTGATTCAATGACTGTTATTAACTACATAGATTCGTCAATCACTTTTTTTTTTTTTAATCAACGATTTCTGGAATCATCAATGAGATATCGTCGCGACTACAGTGGACTATGACAGGGCACGGAATGTTGCAGCTATAATAGATAACAACATTATTATTGACCTTCGAAACTGTAGTAACCTTTAACCAACTGCCATTGTTATCAATGACGAAAAAACAAACAAAAAAAAAACTCAAAAGTAATTGCAAATCGTAAATTAAATCATTCAAAAATATAGACTTTGCTTTTAGAAGAACGTTTCATTGAAGATTTAACTTTAAAATCAAACTTTACAAACAAGAATATAATATTAAATTTTATACCGCCATTTTCCTGTTATATAGTGAACTCTTTTCTGTTGTACAGTGAAAATGTAAAAACAAATGCACTACAACCTCGTTTATCCGGACTAACTGGGACCAAAGGCAATCCGGAAAATCGAAAATCCGGATAATCCGGGTAATATGGGTAATAGGCAAAACAAATCCTTAAATAAACAGCTTACCGTTTATTACAATAAAAAACTATGTAGCTTCAACGCCCTGTGACACTGTAGTAAAGCTTTCTTAAACAAGACAAAAGCCTTTTATTACCATAATTTATTGTACAATCTATGCAGGAACTGTACATTTAAACAAAATAAAAAGCGAATGTTTGGCGTACTTATAGTTATGTTCTTGTTATCATAGTTAAAATTAATTTCTATGTGAACATTAAATAAAAAAAAATGTCTACAAATCTGATCCGGATTATCCGGAGATCCGGATCAACGAGGGCCAGATAAACGAGTTTGTAGTATACTTAGAAAATTTTAAAAAATGTTGAAAGAAATGAAAAAGCCTCGATTGGCAGCACTGCACAACCGGGATTGAAAAAACCCTCTACTCACTCCTGGAATTCTCAAGGATCAGATTGATGTATTTAATTCATTTATTATATTATTAGTTAAGGTAGCTCAGAGTGCTGAATCTAACTTGCTTGGTAAAAGGTTCTGCAACAACCTAAACAAAAAATGTTTTATATATTTTCCACATTTCAATCGTGGAAATTAATGTGGTGCCTCTAAAGCTAAATCAAGCAGTTCTTTGTAAAAATGATTAATGTAATTCATGCGTTAGTTTCGTATCAACCTCAGAGGAAAATTCAAAAGAAAATAAATTACTATCGGTAGAATGAGATCTTTCGTTCCAACCTGACATCATAGTGTACTTGTTTCACTCTTAATAGCGATCGTTACCTAGGAAAACTAATTAGGAATTATATGAAGCAGTTTCATAAAGTTTTATTGCTTTGGGAATCGCAGTGAAGCCTCCAAAGCTTAAACAAACAATTAAAAAACTCACCAAAAAAATATAGGTGAGAAAATTCATGTGCTGGCATTCTGCCGGCCTCAGTAAATATTTTTAGTGCAAAATAAATTGATATTTATTAACATTGATATTTTACTGCTTATTTAGAGGTATCAATTAATTTTCACAAGTAAAATTTTGACTTCTATTTCAGCAAATAACAGTGTTAGATAATGACTGCCAAGTGCTAGAATGATATTTATGAACATAAGGTTTCCTTCTATGGATATTTTGCTGTTAATTTTCGTATCGTGTTTCTACGGGAGAAAATCAGTGCATTATTTTTTGAGTTACCGTGCCTACAAGATTCTAAAGGACTGTTTCCTAAATTGATTTGATTACTGAATCATTCCTTGGTGGTTTAATAATTTCCATAAAAATATATTGTTTAGATGTCGAATCTGTGGAGATATGAAACACTTCAAAGATTCCCGATTGGTTTCAAGGCAAAAATAAAAAAATAAAAAAATGTCAAAGCTCTGTATTCTTTGCGAAAATTGTTGAAAACATTCCATTAAAAAATGAGATTTTTATTGATATGAATCGAATAGTATTCTGTTCACATTATTTCAAGTAATTTTTTTTTTTAATTTTAAAGAATTTTCTTTTTTGATCTAACAAAATTTTATTAACAAAACGGTCGTGAAATCATACTTAAAATATTAAAATAAAAATAAAGTCTAAGTTTCATCGTCACTCATAGATTTCTTTCTTTTGTTTTTTGATCCTTAAAAATTTAAAATATATGATACAAAACAAAAAAACAAAACACAATTTTCAATTAGCCATATCATATCATTTGTATGAATGCTTCAGAGAATCTGTGACCAAGTTCAGTAGGTTTTTTATTATCAATTCATTAAGATTAATTCATTAAAAACTTGAAATTATTTAATAGTTTAGATTTTAGTAATAATTTTTCAGACCTTTCTGTATAAGTTAGTTTTTATCCTAGTATTTTTTTTTTATCAAATTTAAATTATTGGTCCAAATCGTTTTCTTAATAATTTTCTTACATTTTCAATGACCATTCTATATTTATTACTTTTATAATAAGAATTCTTTGGATCAAGATGTAAATAAACTCACTTAAGACTTGATTTTTGGATTATGATTATACCACTTTGTGTCTTAAAATTTGAAATTTTATTTATGAAAAAAGTTTATGCCTTTCACCTACAAATCTCATGCTTACATCTCAATGGCTGCTATTGTGTTAAAACTTATCAGAAAGGTACTTTCACATTTTTAATTTCTAACGTAGCAACTATGTTTACTTTGTTAATTAATTAATACAATCATGCAAATATTGTAAAATTATAAAATATTTTTGTGAAATTCTCTTCTGATTTTTAATTATATTTTAGAAGCAAGAAAAAAATGTTCTTGCCATTAATTATTAAAACTTGATTCAGTTGCTTACATGAAATGTTAAGTTTGTTTCTCGTGTAAATCAGTGAAATTAGTGATTAGTTCAATGTTAAATCAAGATAAAAGAAAGCTTTTTGAATGAAACTGAGACCCTGGGACAACTGTTTCGAGCTTTTTAGGCTCTCTTCAGCCAGGGTTACCCAGTAAGCAAAGACTAAAGGCATACGAGGAGAAAAGTAATATTTTCATAAAAACTAATTATCTTATAATCTTCGTTTGTGAGGAGTCACTTTAATTTTTATGAATTACATAAATTCATGACATCATTGACATGACATGAATTGGCAGAATGTTGCATTTTGCAAGAACAGATTTTCGGTCTATCCAACTTTTAGAATTAAATTAAACAAACAAAAATTATTGGCTTTTGTTTGTTTGTTTAATTATTAATTTTTTTTTAAGTCTCAAATAACGGCTTCCACTTTGTTTCATGTTAGTTCGATTACCGACAAGTTTGGGATTTTTTCTTTTTTTATTTTCTAGCTTGTTTCTCTAATTGGGAATTGAGTTCAACCAATCAAATAGAATTCGAAATTTTTTCTGGGGTAAAGGTTGGCAAGAATGTGCCTGGCCTTCAGACGTCCCATTAGCAGAGTACTGAAGGGAACCTATATATTAATATATGCCTACATCTCTTGAGCCTGTAATAATCTACATAAGGAATCTTCAATTTACAACCGAACTTAATTTTTAACATCCTTTAACGGGTAAACAAAATTGGAACCAGGTTTAAATTACGCTTAAATCTTCCAAAAATTTACAAGATCTAAATTGAAAGATTTTGATTTGCTAGGCCATTAGTCGTTAACTTAGTCGTTAACTAAGTCGTTAACTTAGGCTAAGAACGCATATGGTTATATTTATCCACGAACTCATAAACCAAGTCTCCCCTCCGCAGGGAAGGGTTTATTAAAACAACCCTCAATTCGCCCAGGGTCTTTCATCAACGCACATATACAGTTGAAATCTATATTTTTTCCTCTTCAAGAAGGGGTCTCCACAATAGGAACAATTATGACATTCCTTGAGGGCAGCAGTAAAAGGGGAAGAAGGGAAGAGGGGAGAGGGCAAGATATTACTTTATGACTTCGTGGATATGCAAGTGCGTTCTTAGCCTATTAACGAAATGAAATGAGTTAAAATCACAATTGTTAAATATATTACGTATATTACTTAGCTTTTTTCTGTAGTTAATGAAAGAAATAAGAAGAAAATAGAGACAAATTAAAAATATTTGCCTTTGGTCGAAATTTGATTTCATATAAACAGAGTTAATGAAATTTATTTAATTCCTTTGAATTGTGAAACATTTGAATTGTAAAATGATTAAATTAATTAGTCTATCCATTTTATAACATGTCGTTTCTCATTGCCTTTTGATGTATTAAATATGATGGGAGAGAAGGATATATGAGAAAAAGGAGAGTTCCTGGGACTTGACGATATCTGCAAATGGACGAAGGGAAAAAATATAAAGACCCAAACATTTTACTGTATTTCGATGCTTGACGATCGGCAGAAGAAGAAAAAAAATGCATCTTTCTAACGAAGCAACTTCTCCTGAAGTAAATGAGACCCTTGTGATAAGTTACTCATTCATCATTTTTACACTTGATTCTTTGTATGTCCTACATTATAAAGATATTTTTTGTTTACTTTCATTTGAGTGCAAATTTCTGCGAGAAAGCTTTTTTCCTGAAATCCACAAAGTTTCCAAATAATGTTTCCAAAGATTATAGTGTGGATAGACAAAGATATGTAGAAGATGATAACTGTCTAAGGTAAATGCATCTAACCTATGCTTGTCTCAGAGGTCCTTAAAGAAGGGTGAGTGATTATGTAAACTTTGGGAAGATTATGTATACTTAGTTTAAATTTCGTTTTGTTTAGCTTTGTTTGAGGTGACATAGTTTTATTTTAAAGTAGTCAAGTGCGTAATGTTTGCACATGACGTATTTATGTGAACTTAGCACATAATTTACTAAAAGAGGATAAAAATTAAAAGAAGGTGAATAACATTATAAATACAATATTAGTATAAAATATTGTATGTAATATTAAAGTATAGTTTGTTTGTTTCCATTTCTGCTTCACTTTTCTTCTTGTTCAAGAAGAACTTTTTCATTGACCCAAAGATATTACTGCAGGCTTCTGAATGAGTATTTAATTGAAATAAGTGAGATTTTCAGACAGATGCTATTAGCCTTCGGAATTTCTAAACTATTTCTACTTCAAACAATGCCTAATCTCCAAACAATCTCCATCTGGCTAGTAATTTAAAACATTAAGGTTGTTTTTTTCTTTAGAAAAGATCTGGAATTAAGAGAATTTGTAGAAAAAGAAAGCTGTAAAATAAATTAAGATCAATTTTTAAGTGAGAATGTAATGTATAGAAATAATATTGAATAAATAACCAAAAGTATCGTCATCATTTCTTTACGGTGAAAAAACAAAACAAAAAATATGCAACTGGACAAAGTAGGACTAATGGAGCTAAAAAAAAAAATGATCCTCCCTCCCACACAATGGCACTTCTGAGACCATTCAAAACGAGTTTTAGGAGCAATTCAGTTAATAGCAGCCATACTTCTTGTTAAAGATCTGGAGTAATTAATTAAGAAATAAAATGCATCTTCCTAGAGCATTCAAACAAATTCTTCTGGTGTGAAATCAAATATCGTTCAGACTTTTCCATCTTTAAAAATTGATTGACCAGTCGAGTTGAAGGGAAACGTCTTCCAAATCGATCTGTAGGCTTCTAGAGCCATATCATTAGGTCAGTAGCTAAATAGTAATACGTCCGTATAAAACGAAATAACCTATCTGTCTTTCAACGTTTTGGCTATTCCTTTATTTATTTTAAATGAATATCGTTTTGACTCGCTAGTACTGAGAAAATACTAATTTCGTTGAAGTTTGCTGAGTCATTGATCGTTAAACCAATCATGATGTTATCTGGTCCGGTCCAGTTGCTCCTTCTTGTCGTGGGAATGGGACAGCATTACAATGTAGTAGTCGGTGATGATGAAATACCCTTATCACCTTGGAAGAAGCGAGCCAGCGAAGATCAAACCGTAAATGACTACAAAGGTGTTAGATTATTCTTCAACATTTAATTCATTGATATATTTGGGTGATTCCATGGTAGTCTTTTGGAAAAAATTGGCTGCAGACTGTTGACTGCGGGAAGATCCTTTGTAGTCAAGTTTGATTAAATGCAAATAAATTCAAAGTAAACTTTTGAAGTGTGTGAAGCATTGGATAAGCCATTAACGTCGTTATAACCTTCATTAAGGAAAGTTTTAGAAATCCTCGATCAAATGACTTTAAAGTTTTAATAAATATTGGTTAAGCAACTCTTAATAATAATAATAATAATCTCATTCATTTAATTGGTTGTAATATGTAGCTTATTGTGATTATTACTATTTTTTCTAGATATTATTTATCTATGATAAATTATGTTATAGGCGTAATTTGATTCCAAAGGTGAATACAGAAATTAGATAAACAGTCAACGAGTCAAAGTCCAAAAGTTACAATTGATAAAATCTTGTAATCTAGTTTATTCATTTTCCTTATCGGTAACGTAAGTTGACGCGTCAAGCACAGGCCTATCTCAGCCTCTAAAAATTGTAGAGAAATTAGTTAAGATGAATGTTCTACAAATTTTTAAAAATTAAATCGATTGAAGTACATTTCCTTAGTCAACAGTCAGCCAGTTTAAGTTGCTCTATTTAGTAATAATAATAATATCTAGCACTCCAGCTCCTGAAGTAGTGGAGGCAGGATCGAGTACGTGTTGTACCCATCGTCTTGTCCGCCACCGGTCTGGTACCTCACACATTACACCACAGTCTCAGCACTCTAGGATTTCACAAAAACACTTATGCACAACTGCAGAAGGCTGTGGTACTCAACATTTAACACGCATAGTTAGGAAATTTATGGACACAACCACACATCCCTAATCATTCTTGCACACGTCTTTACACTTGGCAATATGTGCTTTGGTCCTTGACCCGCCATATTGTTTTTGCTGGGGAAACCCAAGGTTTGAAACATACAAACATAATAATAATAATAATAATAATAAATAAATAAATAATATCCAGTATGGATTTAACATCAAAGCCTCCAAAACTGAAAGCCACATACTCAAGTCATTTACTACACATGGATTACTTGAAAAAATACGCCAACTCAGAACAACAAGTAGCATAATATCAGGGTCGATTCATAAGCCATGGCAACTATTTTTTATCTGCCAAATATGCGGTAACACTGCAATTGTAGAAATGAAACATCAGTTTCATATATGTTTGAAAGCCTGTTTGAAATGCTTCTGATTGGCACCACTGATATGGTCTGGATCAGTGGAGAAACGGCATGGGGGCAAGTGGAAAATACGTATTTGGAAATAAGGCAATGCAGTGTAGCCAAGGAAGAAAAAGGAGCACAGGAATGCTCAATACACATTGCTAACATCCCTCCAAGTAATCTTCAAGATTGTCCACCGTCCGTTGTCAGCGTTTGGGAACTGCTGTCCAACGCCATCATTCTTCACGATAATGTCACATGTCACTCAGCAGCTCCTTCACAGGCTTTGTTACGTCGACGGGGTGGGAAGTCTTGGAACAACCTCTGTATTCGCCAGACCGGAATCCATGTGACTTTGATTTGATTCCAAAACTCAAGCTGCAGTTGCGAACAAAGATGAAATTTTGATGGCGAGAGGTTCAACACTTTAATGACCCACATGCAGACAATGGTATTCTCCGTCTTCCCAAACGCTGGCAACGTACATTGGACAATCTTGGAAATTACTTTGAGGGGTGTTAACAATGTGTATTGAGCATTCCTGTGTTCCTTTTTCTTCCTTGGCTACACCGCATTACCTTATTAAATGATGGTTTCCAAATACATATTTTCCACTTGCTCCCATGACGCTTCTCCACTGACCCAAGCCAAATCAGTGGTGCCAATCAGAAGAACAGCAAACAGGCTTTCAAACGTATATTCTAGAATTGCAGTGTTACCGCATGTTTGGCAGATAAAAAACAGTTGCCATGACTTATGAATCGATCCTCGTATTTAACGTGCGTAAATTTGTTTCAGATAAAAATTACAGTAGCCGCCGTATTTGATTAAAAATTGAAAAAAAATATTTACAATTAAAAGCTCCCTACTTATTGCGTCCAAATTGCAAATTGGAAATCGGAGGGGAAAATGCCTAATTTGCAATTGGACGCAACTATTTTAATTATAAATATGTTTTCATTTTTTAACAAGTGTGGCGGCTTCTGTAATTTTTGTCAGAACAACAACTTCAAAAGCTACTGGACCTCACCCGCAAGTTTTCCACTTCTGTCTGTCTAGAATTTGGACTGGAGAAATGTAAATTAAGAAGGTACATCTGAAGAGAGGGAAATTGATGCAGACATACAACATTGAGTTTCAAGAAGAGGACCGTGACTTTAAGTGCCTCACGGAAGAACAAATATACAAGATGATTGAAAAGTAACTCCCTATTGTAAAATCCTTATAAAATATTTATTTATGGTAATTTTTGTCCCAAATTTTTTGTGTGTGATCTTTAATGTATCTGCGTTTCAGATTGAGTATTGTGTTTGAATGTTGAAAGACCTACAAACATGGCTGGACGTCTTTCCTTATAGGAGTGTGTCCAGCTAGCGGCACATTCTGAAGTTTGAAAATTGGAGCAGGAAAAGATCCTCTTTGTTTTCTCTGAAACAATGCAGAATTGACCCAAAGTAACGGTGTGGTGTGGGATGACTTCGGAAAGGATTGTGGGTCTATCCATTCTTCGCGATACCATGAATGCTGAAAGGTACCGTATCATGCTTCAAGCTGAAATCTGGCACGTATCAGTGCTTGGGAGAATGTGGAAGATTTGATTTTCATGCACGATGGCGCCCCTCCACATTTTGCTGTTGTCGTTCGTGAATGGCTGAATGCCCACTGTCCCAGGAGATGTATGGGTCGTCGTAGTGGGTATGAGTGACCAGCTAGGAGTCCTGCCTGCACACCCTGTGACGTTTTTCTTTGGGGTTGGTTAAAGGAGCAAGTCTCCTGTACCAAACTAAAGACTTTGGAAGAAGCTAGCTGGGCACGCTCCTGCAGGGTACGACGTCCAGCCAATGTAATAAATCTTCCATCTTTCAAACGTAATACTCAATCTGAAACACATACAAACAGATTACATTTACAGAGTACATTTCCATACATTAAAGATCACACACAAAAAAATTTGAGACAAAAGTTACCATAAATAAATACTTTATAAGGATTTTACAATAGGGAGTTACTTTTCAATCAACCTTTACAAGTACTTGGGCTTTTGTCAGCTTCGAGGTGTCAGTCATGCTACTATAAAGGAAGCAACAAAGGGAAGGTTCAGTAAACGCTTACTTGCTGTATTCAAGACTCTTCTTGACGTCTTAACCATAGACGTCAACAAAATAAATCAACACCTTTGCTATCCCGGTGGTAACTTACACATTTGGCATTGTTAAATGGTGCAAAATAGATCTGGGAGCGTCCATTAATTACGTGAGCTCAAAATGGGTGGGGGGTCCGGAAAAATGTCACCAAATCTCATTTAAAGGGAGGGAGAGGTCAATGAAAATCTCACGTCAACTTTTTAATTCAGAGAATATACATATTATAACAGATTATAACATTTTGTAATAATGGAGTAATGCCCATGGAGTGAGTGAAGAATTAAGGAAGGTGGTGTCGCAGCCTATTTTTTTACTTTTACTAAATTTTATTAAATTCGTTATAGTGCACCTTAAACGTAGCATTTTCTCCTCTTCTTTCACAGAAAAAATGTATTTCATAGAAGACATCAGTAACGCTTTAGGTATTTAGTGGTTTGAAGCAAAATATGTGAACATATCAAATAAATTTAATTATTTAAAAATTATAGGGGAAATCTCACGTGAGGGGAGCGGGAGTCCCACCACATCTTATCAAATCTCAGCAAGGGGGAGGGGGGGGTCGAAATTTTGTAAAAAACATCTCACGTAATAATTGGACGCCTCCTTAGAGGAATTGGATCGCCTGATATGAGTACAGATGACTAAACACCGAATGCTACACCCAACTTCAGCAACATAACTTGTGAATTTACCAAAAAATGAGGGAGGACTTGGTGTCACCTCAATTAAGCGTCTTTACCATAAACAGATATCAAACCTGCGTGAATAGTTCCACATGTGAAATCTCAGGAAAGCAGCTTGTTTGCTGTGATCTGTAAAGCAGATGAGGCAGTCAGTATTTTAGAAGTCGCGAACGCACACAATACTCCGTAACAACGAGTTTTTAAATAGAGGAATGAAAAGGAAAGGCCTTACTTGGAACCCAACTCGCCCACCTCAACTGCGAAAGAAACGACAAGGAAGCCTCAAAATCTGGTTGCAGTACGGTGAGTTGTTTTCGGGGACTTGTGGCTTTACGATTGCCAGTCAGGATACGGTCATCGCCACAAGAAATTACCTCAAGTATATCCTCAATTTTTTAAAGAACAAAATGTAATTGATCGATGTAGACAATGAAGAGACTCAACAGAAACCATAGAAGATGTTCTTGGAGTATGTAGCTCCCTGTCTGGAAAGGACTTCACAGTAAGGCACAACAACATGGCCAAGATACTTTATATTCTGCTAGCTCAGGCTAAAAATCTTACATAGAACAGAACACCTCATTACAAATACTAACCAGAGGATATCCTTGACAGCAACAAGCACAAGCTCTACTGGGATTTGGAAACTCGCACATACAAGATGATTGAAGCGAATAGACCAAATATCGTCTCATAGATAAAAAAAAGAAAAGAGAACACACTGATAGAAATAGCTGTACTACTGAACCACACTATGCATAAAGTATATGCTAGCAAGATTAATAAGTATACTGAGGTGGCTATAGTAATAAAGCAGATGTGGAAACTCAGAGCAGTTTACATTCGGCCAATAGTTATATCGGCAATTCGAGTTTTCCCACTTATCACCATCAAACAACTGGAATTCCTAGAAGTTGGACATATGGCAAAAGAAGTTCAGAAATCTGTAAGAATGTCCAGCCACATTAAGAAGATTCGTTAGTTTGGTTAACATGTGTGCATTTGACAACTGTCAGTGCATTCATTGGTAATCCATTTACAGTAATTACAATGAGAAAAAAGAATAAAGAAATGAGAGTAGAATTATTGAATCATTTAAGCAAATTATTAGTGCTTCTAGGGAGGTAGGATTATCCGTTAATCAAATGAAGACTAAATGTATGATTACTGCCAGGAGTGATAGGTTTAATAATGTACAAGATCTGAAAGTGGATGAGTACTCTTTTGAGAAAGTTAACCATTTTACCTATCTTGGATCTTTGATTACGGAATGTAACGAGATACATCTAGACGTAAAAAATAGAATTGCTGCCGGTAACAGAAGTTATTTCGCCCTGCTGTCTAGAAGGACCAAATCCAGAATTTATAAAACCATGATCAGACCTTTTGTTTTGTATGGGGCCGAAACATGTAAGGATATTTCCATTCTTGGTATACGGGAAAGGAAAATTCTGAGGAAGATTTACGGAGCTATTTGCGACCAAGGTTTGTGGCGTATCTGCACTAATAAAGAACTAATGGAATTATTTCAGGAGTTAAGCTTGGTTTCAATTGTTCAAAGTAAAAGGATTCAATGGGTAGGCCATTTCCAAAGGATGAATTTGAACCGTGGAGTTAAGAAACTCTTCATTGGAAACCCTGGTGGTAGAAGATTAAAAGGAAGACCACAACTTAGATGGCTTGCTTATGTGAATGTGATTTGAGAAAGCTCCAGGTACAAGGATGGAGGAGAAAGGCTCAAGATAGAAAAGAGTGGGCTCATATTGTTAAGGTTAAAGGTTAAAGAAAATCTCGACACACTAAAACAAAAACTGAGTGCACAAAATATTACAAAGATACAAACAATGCACTGTGCGCAAACAACAGAACAACACTTTCCAATACAATGAAAAAAATTCTACAGATCCCTGACATCTCCCTCTACTAAACCCAACACAAACAATCCCACCAGCGAGACATTACTTGAATACTGGTCGTCTCATTACTTGGATACTGGTCCAACCCATCCCTCACAATGACAAAGCACCATGGATAACAGAGGAACAACAACTCACTGAACACTTACCCTACATGTCCTAGACGGCGTCCGGAACTTCTGGATGAAGAGGTGCACGTTCCTGCATGGAAAGCTAGGGAACAAACTCTTACACTCACTGACATAATTCAACACCCAGAACATATGTCTCTTTTCCTCACCAGGGTGTCACATTCCTATAGAGCAAGAACACTGAAACAGCATACCCTGCAAACTACCGTCAATCACTTGCTCCTTAACTCCTGCCTTACAGACAAATCTACACACACATCGAAACACATATCCTCTCGGAACAGCAGAAGGGCTGTCGCAGGAATTCCCAGGGTTGTAAGGAGCAACTCCTTATTGACTCAGTAATCCTGCGGCAGGCGCGCGCGAACAATAGGAACCTACACATCGCGTACATCGACTACAAGAAGGCATTTGATTCGATCCCTCATTTCTGAATTCTATACACACTTCATCTCTACAAAATAAATCCCAAGATCACGGCATTCTTGGATGCCTCGATGAAGAGTTGGAACACAACATTACACCTATGCACCTCCAACACCTCCATCACTACAGACCCCATTCCCGTAAGGAGAGGTATTTTCCAGGGAGACTCCTTGAGTCCTCTTCAGTTTTGCCTCGCCTTGAATCCATTAAGCTATATGCTAGACAACACAAAACACGGTTATAGGCTTACCTCAGGCACTCTGACACCATATAAAATCACACACTTACTCTACATGGATGATATTAAACTCTACGCCACCAATAACGCACAACTTACTAATTTCACCACACAGTTCACCAAAGACATTGGGATGGAATTTCGAATCGACAAATGCCTCAAGTTACATATAACACGCGGGAAGACTATGAATTTGGAGGGTTTTGAACTGGACCATGGGTTGGCCGCATACCAAGTTCGCCACGGAAAGGATGACTCTTCCAAGCAAGGAGGGAGACCGAGGACTCATCAACCTCATCATCCTACACGAAAAACAAGTACACACACTTAGGGAGCACTTCCACCAAAGAGAACAACACT